>JAWMAG010000030.1:4837056-5077056 GCA_037013455.1 Ceratitis rosa | reverse complement strand
CTCCGAGTGTATATCGGACATAAAATAAAAGCTCCTTGTAAAAAAAACCATCAGCCGTTCGAAGGCGGCTTAGTATAAGCTGTAGGTCTCTCCATTTGTTGGAAAAACATCAAGACGCAAAACCACAAACTGGAGGAGGAGCTCGCCAATTATACATATATATATATATATTATATATTTATTTATTTTCTAACTATAAGATCTTTGCTATGATTTTTCATTTATATTTATTTACTTTCAATTTTTAAATTATATTTTAAAAATATATATTTTTATTACTTATTTATTTATTTGTAACTTTAAAAGTCTTTTTACTTTTTTATATATTAATTTATTTATCTTTTATTTATATTAAATTAATTTACTTTTTATTAATTTTTTCAGAAGAACTTTTTATTTATCTTTATTGCTTTTTATTTACTTATTCATATCTAGTAGTCTTTTGAAAATTGCTTTGTGTATTTGTATTAATATATTTTCCTATCGATTTAAATATTAATTATTTTAGTTGTTTATAAGTTATAAATTTTTAATTTTTTTATTTATTTGTTATTTAGTTTTTTCTATTTAATTATTTATTAGCTTGGTTTTCTTTTTGTTTTTATTTTGTTAAAAATTTTCTTAGTTTTCATTTATTCTTTCGTTCTTTTATTTTTATTTTTTGTTTTTGTTATTTAATTATTTATTGTTCATTTTCTATTTATTTTATTTAATATTACCTACTTTATTTGATTTAATTAAATTTAATTTAATTTTATTTTAGTTTGTTTTATTTTTTTATTTTATTTTATATTTAAAAATGTATTTAAAAATGTTAATTTATTTATATAAAATATAGCTTAAAACATAAATCTTATAATTTTGCTTAGGAGCTAACATGAAAAAAAGAAGTAAATAAAGGGCTCCATGAATAGAAAATAACTTAATTGTTGAAAAACATATTATATTACAAATAAATAAAAAGTAAATTAAAAAATGAATAAAATAAATTAGAAAAAAAAAAAAAATTTAATCAAATTAAATAAAATCAAAAAATAAAATAAAACAAAATAAAATATACTAATATTAAATAAAATAAAATTAAATTAAATAAAAATAAATAATAAAATATAAAATAATAAAAAATAAAATGAAATTAAATAAAAAAATTAAATGAAATAAAATAAAATAAAATGAAATTAATTTGTTTCGCTTCGGAGTTATTTGGGGGCCGGAATTCTTCTCGAATTCCGCTAACGGGGATGGAGGGAGGCGCCGGACCTTCAGGAAGCTAAAAAATCCCTACACCTTCTCAAATAAAAACAAGACAAGAGTCGTTTAAATTAAATAATTCGATGAAATTTATTGAAATAGGTGGAAATCTGAAACGGGGTTAACAGAACTCTTCCCATAACTTTGAAGAGTCATATATTAACGAACACAGCAGCGCCGTCTGTTGGTGAATCTTATGGATGCTGCCCAGGGTTGCACGCATAAACATGCCGTCCGCCTTGCAGCAACACTGCAAAAAATAATATTACAAGTTCTAAAAATTTACAATTCATTGTTGTATTAAAGTTCAAATTTACAATTCAAAATTTTAATTCCAACTTATAACTAAATTTTTCTGTCCCCATCGCTGCCATGTTATATGGTGAACATCCAGAAATCACCCATCCAAATAAGGTGTTTTAGGCAGCCGGTCGAGTCGTGGTTGCTTTCATAAGCCCTGATCTCAAAATCAAATTGTCGAACTCGACGACGACCCTTGCGTCTAATGTGAATGCTGGTGTGGTCTTCATTAGGCTTGACACTACCTTGGCATTCAGACTGATGCGATCCCGCCAGCCTTTTAGCGTCATGTTTATATTTTCCGCAGATTCGCGCGGCAGCAGGTGCAGTCGTCTCGCCAGAGCTCGTGATATCGCTGACCTCGATTGCCCTGGGCCGATCAAGGCACGGACAGGATATCCTCGGCCACTTGCCACAACTCTCATCACAGTTGGCATGAGGACAGAATTGCCCAGTGTACTTCGAGCGGGTCCCCTGAACCATGGACCGGATACCCGCCTGAGGCGGTCTGAGTACCGGGGGGTTTTTGGTGCTAGTCGATTCATTTTGAGGTTGTTCCGGCACTTCATCGCCACTGGCGTCGATCTCCGGCACCTCGTCATCACTGGAGTCAACTGGTAAGGCTTGGTCCCGGTAAGGACAGTGTCGTCTCTTACTCCGGTGATCCACTGGGTCTACGACCGGCGGCACGTCTTCCTCGCTCCTGTCTGTCTCCAGTTGTTGGCCATGTGGCCCGGGGACAAGCAATTAGCGCAATACCGATGGAAGCACAATTAATTTCACAATTGGACGTGTAATTGTTAGATCAACAACTCTAACTCTGTTATCGTGACCTTGGGCTCTGCCAAGTCGCCACTCGTTCGGGGGTAGATTGTCCTCTTTGACAACTACGAAATCGTCAACCTCTAGGTTTCGGTGGGGAAACTGCCACTGCCACTGCTTTCAGTTTCTGCCATCGCTTGATGATTGTCATCGGGCTTCCGCTGATTTCCTCCGTTCTTTCCAGTGGAAGCGCAGCCATTAAATGTTCTCGTGTCCTTTTCCTATGAATGAGACAAACTTAACAATTATAAATAATTATTTTTAATAAATTTTTTAACCGAACTACCCAATATTCTGACCTCATAAGTCTCAGCATGAGCTGATTTCAACCATGTAATTAAATCAGGTGTGAGAACTTGACAAGAAATCGAGAAAATTGTCAATCATACGGTAAGATTGTCGGGTATCGTTCGTTGTACGATAATGATGCTAGCGCTAGTCGACCGCCTACTCTCATGATTTCACTCTTACCAAGAAATGGATTGAGAGTGCGGATGAAGTTCTTGGCGCTCACTGAGTTTGCTGAAGCTAGTGCATCGTATTCACCCGCAAGACAACGCTTTTGGGTCAATAGAATTAATCGCGTTTTTACATCTCGAATTTTATCTGCTGTAATTTCCGCAGACTCGTGCTGATTTAATAATTTAAATACCGGATGTATTTTCCAATAGAATTGAAAAATTCGTGCAACTACCCTCAACGCGCGTGAAAAATCGGAGAATCGTTCCAAGACTTCTTCTATATCTATGATTCGTGCTGCGTGAGTCCTTACGCTTTTTTGATCCAGTTCCGTATCCAATGGCTCACTTTGCCTCTGAGGCCACTCAGACGGTTGCTCCTTTAACCAGCTTGGAGCGTGCCACCACAGAGTGCTCCCCACAAGTTCTTGGGGGGATACACCGCGGCTACCAAGATCTGCTGGATTTTCCTTTGAAGCCACGTGATTCCATCCAGCCGATCCGAGGAGTTCCTCGATCTTCGAGACTCGATTCGCCACGAAGGTAGTCCAGCAACACGGGGGCTTCTGCAGCCATGAGAGCACAATAGTGGAGTCTGTCCATTTGTATACCACTGGTTGAGCAACATCGAACTGTGGAGGCAAAGCGTTAATTAATTCTGCCAGAAGTAGTGCCCCACATAACTCTAACCGTGGTAGAGATATTGTTTTTACTGGCGCTACTTTGGTCTTGCTTACCAGCAGATTTACGTGTGGAACGATATTAGAATTTCGTTCTCGGATTCTTATATATAATGCCGCAGCATATGCCTTCTCGGAGGCATCACAAAACCCATGAAATTCAACTTCATTCCATGGATTATACCTAACCCACCTTGGAATTCGGATTTTCGAAATGTGAACATAATTTTTTAGAAAATTCTCCCATCTTACGTAAATACTTCTTGGTATGTTGTCATCCCAGTCTACCTTAGTCAGCCAAATATCCTGCATCAGGATTTTTGCCTCGATGACTATTGGTCCTAGCCAACCAGCGGGATCTAACAGTTTTGCTACACAGGATAATACCACTCTTGGAGTAGCCTGGCTTTACGTGCATCTCCTGGACATTGAAATGGAGCCTGTCTTGTACAGCATTCCGATGCCTAACATCTTTGCCTCGCTTACGTCGTCAATCTCCAAGAAATCTTCCTTCAGAATATGCTCTTTTGGTATGTCGTCCAGTTCATTCCGTGTGCGAATGGCTGCCTTAGTGTCGTGTGCACTTGCGAGGACGTCGTCAACATATATATGTTGCTTGTTATTTTATAGTGAGCTAAAAGGCCTGGTTTGTTTGTATGAATTGAATATTTTGTTATACAACAAAGAAAAATTGTAGAAGTGACAGCTGTTTCGGAGATCAACACATCTCCTCATCAGACTTCTTATGGCAGGGATGGAACCAACGGATCCTGACTTAACATGCGAGTGTTCTACCACTGCGCCAACATCAGCCATGTAATCTCTTTTCGTATTATTCAATTCATTATTAACCAGCAACTATTAAGGGCGCTAATTTAGCCCCTAGTTTTCTTAATAAAATAGTTAGTGAGTTGCTTTTGAATCCTGTATACTTTCAGGCGTTAATTGACAATTAACTCCGAAAGTCACAGTTTGGAGTTCATAATCCACAATCTCCTCTTCGGATGATTCCCTGCAAAGTATCCTATGAAACCAAGCGTCATTTGGATGTAGCAAGATTTGCCGATACATTGTACACCATACATTTTTGCAAAATCTCCATTTAAAGAGCAACGCAATGAGATCGGCTTGAAAAACTGGACCAGAATGTAGTACATCGTTTAAACCTGTTAAGATCCAACCAAAGACTGTCTCCTGCGCCAGAAGAGAGCCAAAAACGTGTTTCTTAACATTTCCCATCATTATTTGCGGGTACAAGTCCGCACCAATTACCAAGTCAACCTGTTAACTTTTATTAAAGTTGGCATCGGCCAAGTGAATTGGGGGCAGTAAGCAAAAATCTACTTGGTCTACTGAAAACTGGAGGAGGTTTCCTGTCAATTGGGGGAGAATCAGGCCTCTTGCCTCAATTCTAAACTGGGGGTTGACAGGAGAGCCTAAAACAAATTGTGCGACTTCTCGCACCTTAGCCGATGTCGATGCATTAATACCGCATATCTGCATGTCAGCCGGTTGAGTAGGCAATTTGATGATTCGTTGCAACCGCTTCGTGATAAAAATGCCTTCTGATTCCGAATCAAGAAGGGCTCTTGCCTCATAGTTCACTCCAGAGTAGCAGATATGTACCATTGCCGTGCCTAATATGACATTTTTCGCATTTCTTGCAAAAAGTGCGTACATTCCTTGATGTGGATGGGGGTTGATCACGCCTAGTCTCCGCATTTCCCGATGCCGGCCTATTATTTTGAGTCGACGGATGATTCCCAGTTGGATTCCGATGCAGCAGGGAATGACGCGTTGATGGCAGTTTAGGCAGCTAAACGTGCTCTTGCAATCTCTTGCTAGGTGCGACTGTGCTAAGCAGTTCATACACATATTATATTTTCTAGCTATTTTGACGCGATTGTCAACTTTCATAGCTAGAAATTTGGGCATGCTTTTAACACATGGATTTGCTGTGGGGACAGCCTGCAGGCAGGTTGCGAAAACTGAGCATGATAAGTTGATACCCTTTACCCATATGATGGTGCTGAAGCGTGACTCTGCATTATCCTAGACACTATTGTACTTTGAATGTCCGAAACTGTTTCCAGCGTCTGAAACCTAGTAGTCAAAAAATGATCCAGTTCCACCCACCTTAGAATTTCGGCCTTCTGCACGATTCCTTGATCCCATAGAACTAATGTGGTGTCCGGCAACCTACTGGAAACTAAAAAGTCAAAAATTGCATCCCAGTTGCTTATCTCGATTCCATACATCTGCAACACTGAGATGCAATAGTTTACTGCTCGTTGTAAACTCTTTATTTCCGCGCCGCGTTCGATAGTCACAGTTGGTAAGTTGAACAACGTTTTCAACTGACTGTTTAAAAGGGTGATGGCTTTTGTTTTCATATCGTTCCGACAAATTCTGCCACGTGGTTATGAAACCATCTTTGGTCAAAGGGGATTTCTTCACGATGTCCTTTGCTTCCCCACGAGTCTTATGGTTTAGATGGTATGGTTTCTCAACTGGAGTCAGTCGAGAATTGTTTATGTAGATGGCTGTGAATTAGTCGCGGAAGGTTGGCCATGCTATGTAATCACCGTAAAAAATTTCAGTGTCACATGAAGGGAGATTCATATTTGAGCATGGGACAGGTTCAGGTTCCAGCGTTGCAGGATTAACCGTTGATGAGCTTTGTTGAACAAGAGTCAGGTTGTGCATTGTCTCGCCCATCAGTGCTGCACATGTCTGGTATGCTGAATGGCAATCCTGATACCTGGTTTTTGCTGAGTTCATGGCTATGCTACCTGCTTCGTCAGTCGATAAATTCCGCGACTAGACATCGAATGACTTCTTCACTTTCATTCACAACGCCTTCAGTTCTTCCTTTTGTATTTCAAGCGAAAAGACTGAGTGATTTGCACTTGGAGTGTTGTTATACAACTCTTCAAACTCTAGCAGAGCGTCACAGGCGCGGAGAAAATCATTAGCGTGAGTCATTATGAAAAATTATAGTTGAAGTAAATATTAACCGAATGCTTATTTATCGGAACGTATCCGTCAGTCCGCCAAAGCTGATGCTCGTTGTACCAGTACGAAAAATTAGAAGAATTAAATTATCCGGAAACAAGAATTAGTATCTGATACTTCCGATGTACCAGCTCGAATCGTGTCGAAAAAATGTTGGGCTTTGTTGGCCTTGTTGTTTGTGTTGGGCCTTTGTTGACCTTGCCCCCAACGTTGGGCCTTGCTGGTGGCCTTGTTTCCTGATTACAGGCGCCTCACGTTATGGCTTAACAGCCGGCGCTTATTTCCAACACTTTTGGTTTTTTTTTTATAAGCCTGAGCCTTTTTTTTTTTTTGTTTTTACAGTTTGGGCTTTTGCTATTAATTTTTTAGGCCCTTTTTGTTTTACTAATTTTGCACTATTTTTGGCTTTTTTTCGTTTCACAATTTGGACCCTTTTTCTTTGTTTTTTACAGTTTTTCTAATTTTTCACAGCTTTTCAAAATTTTCACAGTTTGAGCTTTTTTCTATTAATTTTTTAGGCATTTTTTATTTTTCACAATTACTTTTAAATTAAGTAAAATAAAACAAAATAAAATTAAATTAAATTAAATTAAATTAAATTAAATTAAATTAAATGAATTATATTAAAATTAACTATAATCAAATGAAATAAAATAAAATAAAATAATATTAAATAACATAATTAAAAAAATAAAACAGAACAAAAAGAGAGAAGAAATTAAGTAAAAGAAATTAGATAAGAACTGAAATTTTTTTCGTCGTTTGGAATTAATTTAAAAAAAATTAAAAAAAATTAGGCACAGTTAGTTTTTAACTAACGATTTTTTTATTCCTAAAAAATTTTTTTTTCAAATTTTAATTTCCTCCAAACATCTTTGTTTTATTATTATTGTTGTGGTAATTAATTATTGTGGTATTTTATACAAATTTGGTAAGTACGTCATTAGTATAAAACAATTAAAGCGGTACTATATGTACGTACATATATGAAGCTTCCTGGTATCTTTAAAGTAGGATATGACATTTCAATCCAGGCAAAGCAAATCAGGCTAGGCTTTAAAAAAAATACTGAGCATTTAATGCTAAGTTATTTATCTGTGGTCATTGTCGCAAATAAATATAAAGATAGAGATGGAAACAGAGACAGGAATAGATATAGAGTTAGAGATATAGATGTGGATGGAGATAGAGATAGTGTTTCCGCGAGGAATATAAGTCCTTGCATAACTTTGCGCTCTGGCTAATTACTTCCTGTTATTTGAAATTTTTCTTTTGGTTTATATGTATGAATGTTTCTGCATTCACGCATATATGCAGGAATGCAATTCCCAAATGATCAACGGCTAATGTCCTTATTGTTTGCAATGGAAGTTACCTTCTTAAGTTCCAGATCAGATATATTGTTTTCTGATCTGTTTGCTTCTTCCCATTCATGCTCCCTTGCTGAGTAAGCGATTGGCGTCTGCGCAGCGTCAGATGCTTCCTATGGCATACGACAGAGACCATGTTTTTGCAACGAGCCTAGTGTCAAACTGAATAAATTCAACATTATCCCCCACCCGCTTGGACCGATAGAGACAGAGTTAGATATAGAGATCGTGACTGTTAGGGATACATAAATATGAGGTAAAGAGGAACATGAAAAATTCTCAGCAGATCGTGCATAAAAATAATAAATTTTAAATTTGAACAGGATCGGCCTTGAAATGCAAAAGATGTTTCATAAAGTAAAAAGAGTATAAATCGATGCTAAAAAATTTATACATACATTACAATTAGTTGAAAATTTTGCTTCTATAGCTGAATGTAAAAACGTTTAAAAGTGTGACGGCAATTGTGTTAAACTAAGTCCCGATTACGGTATTATATAGCTGTAAAACTTTTTGCTTCTGTGATCGCATGCTTCTCTTTTTAAAGAACAATACTGTCTCTATTAAAGTCAACTGGACCGTACGAATTACTAACATCAATTATTTCATCAAGAAATTGTATTTTAAAGAAATTTGTACTCTACAGAAAAACCGCCAGGAAGAAAATTTTACCTTGAATGGTTCAAATGTTAAGATAATCTTTTTGAAGAAAAATCAATTTTTCACGTGTTAAGTATTTATAAGGGAAACTTGGTATATTCATCGACATCTCTTATTTCGATGACTACTTTAACGTTAATGTTTCCGAATATTTCAGTCGATGCGATAGAAATTGATCGACCAGTATGAAATTTATCGTTACGATGCAGCCCTGATTTTAACATATATAAATGCGTTTGTCATACCCTAATATAATGTACTCTCTAATGTCATTAAAAATTCCTGCTCGAATGCCAATTTTTATAGTTAGACTAAAGTGATCCTGATAAAATTTAATAATAAAAATTTAATTTTTCTTTTATTTTTATTGCTTTGAATTATTTATTTATTACTTTTTCTTTATTACAGTAATTTGTTTGAGGCTTAAATTATGTTTAAAATCACAAAAAGTTTGCTTATTAAGTTTCAATGGTCGTCAACGGCTGCATCAGTGGCTGTTCGCTTGTTTCTGCTGCACCAATAGCTGCTTCTTCATTTTCTTCCACCCTCTGACGATTCTCCTCTTGTTTGGCCAAAATTAGTTTTCGCTGCATTTCCAAGACCTCCATTTTCTGTGCAGGACTCATGCGTTTGAATGTCTCCATATGTTCGATTTTTGCTTTCAAAATGCAATTCAACTTATATTGACGTTTCATTATTGTTGCTTCCTCAACAGATATTCTCTTAATTTCTGTGGCCAAAATTAATCTGCGTGTGACGCCGAACTTAGTCCAGGCTTTGTCCAAAAAGCGTGAGAAACGATCTCCACGTGACTGCTGCAGGTTCTCGCGATGTCGCAGCATCAAGTAGCTCAAACTGCTATTTTTAACATCGATTGGCCGCTTCAGTTCCTCTGAGTTATACTGTAGAATTCGGTTGTCAGACATTTTTTTCTATAAATATTTGGAATTTAAAAATGTATAGTTTTCTAAACTTGAGATTATCCGCGTAGTCTGTTTTGCGTTTGAGTTCTGTCGCTAATGCTGTGGTTAAGACTGTTTTCGTGATTTTTATAGTGGCCCGCGAAGGTCATATCCTTGGTTCGTGAAGATAGCAGGTACACGCTAGCCGGTATTTAATGTATGTATGTATGTATTTATACATGTAGGTCTATTTTTCTATTGAACGAAGTAAAGGGTTACTAATTACCGCTCGGGATACCACTACTTAAATTTATTGCTTAAGACAGTTAGTTATCTTTGAAAATAATAAAAATGTAACCCTTTTTTAGACAAAATTATGCGGTTAAGGCGTTTATTCAAAGTATGAAAATACGACAAATTCTCAAAATCTCGGTCATTGAACTATAGTTTTACCATTTTATTGTTCAATACAAGCATGAATTTTTGAATAGGTATACACATTGGTGAATTCAAACAAACAACCAAATGGAAATCTTTACCAAATCACTAGCGAATAGTAAAGCTAGGAAAGGATAACTAAAACCAAATTTTTTAACCTAGGTTGTTATAAATTAGTTTTTTTAATTATTTTTTATTACTGTTAATAAAATATATTTTTCAACAATTTATTTATTTTATTAATGGAAATTGTTTTATTTATTTATATTTGTTCATATAGCTATTTATCTACTACTCCTTTTTCTTGTTAGCTACCAAACGAACAGCTTATAAGATTTATATAAAATACATTTAGCTTATTTTATGCCTGTAGAATGACAAAACTGTAGTCCGATGACCGAGAGTTTGCGAAAATGCCGTATTGTCATATTTTGAATAAACCCGCCTTTTTTCAAAAGTGTGTCTAATTTTATCTCAAAAAAGGGTTAATTTTTTATTATTTTCATAAAATAACATTCCTTTACCGCGAATTACATTTTATTTCCGAAATAGCGAGCATAACAACAATTACGCTGTATTGTCCGAAGCAATAAATTTAAGTAGTGGTAGCCCGAGCGGTAATTAGTAACCCTTTACTTCGTTCAATATAAAAACAGACATACATATATAAATATATACATATTTACATTAAATACTGGCTAGCGCGTACCTGCTATCTTCACGAACCAAGGATATGACCTCCGCGGGTGACTATAAAAATCACGAAAACAGCCTTACCCGCAGCATTAGCGACAGAACTCAAACGCAAAACAAACTACGCGGACAATCTCAAGTTTAGAAAATTCTACATTTTTAAATTCCAAATATTTATAGAAAAAAATGTCTGACAACCGAGTTCTACAGTATAACGTAGAGGAACTGAAGCGGCCAATGGATGTTAAAAATAGCAGTTTGAGCTACTTGATGCTGCGACATCGCGAGAACCTGCAGCAGTCACGTGGAGATCGTTTCTCACGCTTTTTGGACCAAGCCTGGACTAAGTTCGGCGTCACACGCAGATTAATTTTGGGCACAGAAAGTAAGAGAGTATCTGTTGAAGATGCAACAATAATGAAACGACAATATAAGTTGAATTGCATTTTGAAAGCAAAAATCGAACATATGGAGACATTTAAACGCATGAGTCCTGCACAGAAAATGGAGGTCTTGGAAATGCAGCGAAAAAAAATTTTGGCAAAACAAGAGGAGAATCGTCAGAGGGAGGCAGAAAACGAACAAGCAGCTGTTGGTGCAGTAGAAGCGAGCGAACAGCCACTGATGCAGCCGTTGACGACCATTGAAACTTAATAAGGAAACGTATTGTGATTTTAAACATAATTCAAGCCTCAAACAAATTACTGTAATAAAGAAAAAGTAAATATAAATGATTACAAAGCAATGAAAATAAAAGAAAAATGAAATTTTTTATTATTAAATTTTATCAAGATCACTTTAGTCTAACTATAAAAATTAGTATTCGAGCAGGAATTTTTAATAACATTAGACAGTACATTACCATATATTAGGGTGTGACAAACGCATTTATATAGGTTAAAATCAAGGCTGCATCGTAAGGATAAATTTAATACTGTCGATGAATATACCAAGTTTCCCTTATAAATACCTAACACGTGAAAAAATGTTTTTTCTTCAAAAATATTATCATAACATTTGAACCATTCAAGGTAAAATTGTCTTTCTGCCGGTTTTTCTGTAGAGTATAAGTTTCTTTAAAATTCAATTTCTTGATGAAATCATTGAATTTAGTAATTACGTCTATAAACCAAAAGTAAAAATTCAAATAACAGAAAGCAATTAGCCAGAGCGCAAAGTTATGCAAGGACATATATTCCTCGTGAAAACACTATCTCTCTCTCTATCTCTATCTCTATCTCTATATCTATCTCTATTTCTATCTCTATATCTGTATCTATCTGTATCTCTATCTCCATCTACATCTTTATCTCTATCTCTATCCCTATCTCTATATATATCCCTATCTCTGTCTCCATTTCTATCTTTATATATATTTGCCAGTGACACGATGTGTATGCATTAGTTTTTCGACAATCCCACTTGGGTTCTCAGAACGCCAAAAGTAGCAATTTTAGGCTATTAACAAACCCATGAAGGTGTAAATATTCATAGCTTTGGATGATTTTGCTCCATTTGTTGATGCTCAATGAATAATCCATTCAATAAACTCTCTTTGCTTTAAAATCATTAGACTCCAATTGTTGTGATAGTTAAATTTTTAAGCATGAGAGCTTCCAATTTCCAATTCTTTTCCACGACATCAATTTAAAGTTGCTGAATCTTCACCTACACTCCCACGCACTGCTTCGATATTGTCATTTGAACGACTTATTTTTGGAACACCAGTGTGTTTGGCGTCTACAACAGATCCTGTCCCCCAAAGTTAATCACTACTCTGACTATATTATATATGATATTCTTTTTTTACATATTGTTCAGTATAGAAGGCACGTTTTTTTATCGTGTAACACACCTTTTTAAGCCTAAACTGTGAGCTGCCGATTTGGAAAACTTCGACAAAGCAACCGTAAACTGTTAAGGAAATCGATTCAGTATTTTATCCGGTTATTTCTCAAATCACCATACACAAAAATTATAGTGGGAGTATTTATGGGACCTCGTATTATTATTTTAAATTAGTGGCCGGCGGAAATTAAAAATTAAGGTACCGAGGGTTTTGGAATATATGTAGATACCAAGCAATAAAAAAGCCCGAATGTCACGTCCCTTCATAATTAATTTGTTATATTAAGTTTATTAAAATGAGTATTTTTTGCCAAAAAATCAAAATTGTCTATAACAAAAACTAGTATTAATCTTAAAAAGCGGCATGATTTTGCTTCAAGAGTTATCTTAGTACTAAACTTTAGTTGCTTGTGTCCAGAACCGTGTTTAATTGTATTTTAGACAAGTTGTAATTTGAATATTTCAAAACTTACCACGTTTATTGCTTCAAGCTGTACATGGAATTTGAAATTAAACGCTTTTATTTTATTTATTATTTTTTATTTTTGTATATTCGCTTCTTCTTTTTTTTTGTATTTATTTAGTTTATTTATTGTAATCTCTTTAATACACTAACAGTTTTCATATCCTTCGACAAATTTTATTATTATTTTTTATTTTAGTTTTTTATTTTATTCTTTCATTTCTATTTAAATGCTAATTTTATTTTTTTCTTTATTTAATTAATTTCATTTATATACCAACTTTTTATATGTATAATTTACAATAATTTTTTTTTCCTTTATTTACAAAAAATATACAATTATACTTAGGAATTAAATGATTTATTTTACATTAGCTAATAATAAAATCAAACTTGTTTATATTTATAGTGTATCTATTATCTTAATTAGTGTCTATGTTTTTGTTTTTGTTTATAACTACATCTTTTTTATGCTACTTATAAGCAGGCAATACAATGCCCGGCTAAAGTTATTTAATTTGTTTCATTATTATGCATTTATCGCAGTATTTTTTTTTTAATATTATTGTTTACAATTATTTTTAATTGCAAATTTAGCCTTTTTTCTAATTCATTTATCATTCTATAGTCTATTTGTATATTTACATACTTGTTGTTGGCATGGCTATACAGTGCGAAGAGTGTAAGTACATATTTGTTTTATTTATATTTTGCATTTTTGTATGTATGTATGTATATGCAATTAAAATTCAGTTTAGTTACTTTTTTAGTTTATTTTATGGTATTTTTTTTTTTAATTTTATTGACATGTTTTCACATGCGATTAAATACATAGGTTTGTTTAAAATTAAATATTTTTCCCCCATTTTACATGTTGATTTAAATTGTATGTGTATAGCTGTTTATGTACATATTTAATTTTCTATTTATATCTGTTTTTTTTATTTTTGCTATTGTTTTTAATTCTCCAGCTTAAAAGCTGAGTTAAAAAGTTTGTTTTATTATTTTGTTAAAAATATTATATTTATTTTCTCACCTAAATTTACACAGTTTAATTTTTAAATATATGTAAATACAGACGCGTTCATTTAATTGTTTACTTGCAACATGTAGCAGCATAACAAAATTTTTAGCAAATATTTACACACACATCCATGCATATTTGAGTGCACATGTTTTACATAACTGACATGTTTATCGCGTCATATTTTACTTTTTTTTTCATTCATCGTCTGCACGCAATATTTACCTTTTTATAAAAACTTATTTAATCTATTTGTTATTATTTTAAAATGCAATATTTATTTTTTTATTAGTTTATGTATTTATTGCAGTTTAGTTTGCGGTAAATAAATTTTAGCCTACATTATTTTCAAGTCTTTTAAGAGGTGCTATGTAAGTAAAGGTATAATACACTTTTTATGTCTATTTAAATTAATTATAAATTGAACTCTATTTATTTGTATGATTAAAAATTAAATTTCGTAGATTAATTGTTTAATTTCGGTAAATATGGCAAGTAAAAGAACATTTTTTTTATTAACTTGCAATGAAAAATATTGTAATAGACACCAATTATTATTATTAATAAATGAGTAAAAAAAAACATTTTTTAGTGTTTTTAATCATCTACAGTTTTTCATGGAAATGTATGCTCTTTAGCTGATTTAAGCAGCTGCTGTAATAAATTAATTTCATTTTTTTTTATTTAATTTAAATAATTTTCATAAAATAATTTACCATCGTTAAAAGCACTTTACTTTGATTGAAATATATGTAATTGATACGGACTTTTATAAAGAAATCAGTTTAAATATATGTGTTTTTGTATCAAAATTAATCGAGGGTAATTAATTTAATTAATTTAAAAATAAGTATTCCATTATCCGTCCAAATTCTGTTCGAAAAATAATTGTCAAATAAGGCTGTTAAAACGTTTTAGAATTAAATAAAGCAAAACTCTTTTATACACGTATGTCACTTAAACATTGTATTGACCCTATAGCTTATAGCTCGTAACAATTGGACCAACCCTTAGGAAGATTCAGCACAGAGCAAGTTCTGTCCATGATGAACAATTTTTCTGGTTAAAAATTCGCTTCAAGGGTATGGAAAAGGCGTTTATTCTAAATGGGATAAAGATAAAAGAGGCTTGTGAATTTTTTGCCAATAGGAACGAGAGCTTCTATGAGAGAGACACAATGAAATTACCTTTAAAATGGCAACAGATTATCGAACAAAACGGCGCATATTTGACTTAAATCATATCATTCAAACTATGGTAATTAAGGCCTTAAATTTCACTCAATAAATTATTGGATTTCTTTTTATTACACCTAATATATATACAAGGTATACAAGACTTTGTATGACTGACGGATCAACCCATAACTTAAGACGTAGAGACCTCAAACTTGAAGAGTGTGTTCTGCATATGACGTATGCACCCGATAAGAAATGATTTTCCGTAAAATGGACCTGAGACCGATTTATTCCAAAAAAAAACAACTGATATATTTTTAAATCGTTTGATTTACATGCCTAAGTTGACATGTGGAACAGTTTTTCTTCCAGAAAGTGGACCATATGCATATCTATTGGAAAGAGTTTTATTTGTATTTGGTTTTTGATTTACATACAAATTTTATTTCTTTCGAAGCCATGCTATCATATTTTTGAACATTTTTATCATTCAATCGACATGAGAATTTGTTTGATCGAAAAATTATGTGATCCTAACAACGCTTGTATAACAAGACGAGCCGAATATGTATGTGAAACAGCAAAAATTTCCAACTTCACGATAAAGTTATCAGTTAACAGATTGGAACACTATGATTACCAAATGCCGAAATGTAAAGGACGACCCTCGTATTTGTTATGCTCAAAAATGAAACACGTCATTGTATGGAGAAAGAAGTTATAATAGGAGCTCAGTTATGAAAATAAAAAATCATTCACAAAATTTCGGTTGTTACGGAAAAAATGGGTTTCCCTGGCAAGGTGACACTTTCCTGAGTAAGAAGAATAATTACGTTGAAGATATGAACGTTTGTGGAAATGAAAGAATTTATTTTCATGGCTTTGAATAGGAACTACTTGTTGACGAAACTGTTTTTTTATGGAAGACAGGATGTTTAAGATAATTATGCACCAGGAATTACTCCCACCCAGAATTTTTTTAGAAGCAAGAAGTCTTTCATACAAATGACATTTCCACAAAGCATAATCGGTTACAGAATTAGGGAATGGAAAAGGCGTTTAGAGATATTCAATAACGTAAAATTTGTCTATATGTACTGAACCATTTAAAACCAGTGCAATGAATTAAAGAGAAAAAATTTGAAAAATTTGTCTGACACACTCTTGTATATTGTTTATATTTAAACATAAGTAAATATTAAAAAAAAATGTATGCACTAAAAAATAGTTTACACACTTATTTAAATTATCAAATATTTTTGACACTCAAACTTAAATATTTTCTTTCAAAATTCACTTTTAAAACAATCTTTTTCTTTTTCAACAAATAAATTAAAGAAAAATTCGTCAACACAGTTTTCTAGATATAAAGTTAGCGTTTTTTATTGTTAATACAGAAATGAAAAATTATTAGTTTAGTAAGGTTTTAAATTTGTAAAGTTTAAATTCAACAACTTTTTTAAATTTCATAGATATGTTAGGGATATGAAAGGGAATATCGAGTACTTCAGGGTGGTAGATAAAAATTAAGCTCAAGTTAACCAAAACTCGTTTGAGAATCTATATTATTAAAAATGTTTCAGTGGTTACATATATACTCGTATATATTATATAATTTTATTATCAAAAAAATTTAAAACAAAAAATCCTTTTTCTTTTTAATAATGCTGTAACGCCTAAACTTTTTCTATTTTAACATACAATAATTTGTTTAGTATCAAATAATAATGAAAATAACTGATAACAAAACTTAATAATTTAATATGAATTTCGTAGATATATTAGAGATATGAAAGGGAATATAGACCACCCTGGTGGTCGATAAAAAATAATTTTTTAAATGTTATAGCCTATTTCCACCGGACGTTAACTACATTTCAGCTTGAATGCATTTAAACATCGCATTTAAATGCAAAATTCCCATGTGTTTGTTGTTGTATAAAAGTGTGTTAACTCACTTTCGGTAATTTAACAGAAAATGTTATGTTAACAGTCGATGCTGTCACTACTAATTAAAACTAAACATTTCGGACGTTTCGGTATAATTCTTGCCAGAGTCGTATATTTTCTGATTTAATGAGGGGCCAGACTTTTATTTTGCATGCTGAAATTTTTTCTGCAAAAGTTACTTTTTTGCATTAATATTGACATAAAAACATATATTAAGTAATTGGCGAAGATAATGCTTCTCCTCTTTAAAAAATTAAATAAAATAAAAATAAAAAACAAACAAAAAGCAATTGTGGAATAGAAAACGATCCCCTCAACATGAAAATATACGCGACTCTGGCAACTAACTGCTGATTACGCAAAACAAATAATTATGTATACATAATTGGTGCAAAACAAATATTTATGTATCTATAATGTGCGCTTTGTAACCGGTTAAGCGATTTTCGGCGTCTGTCCGTGCAGCAAAAATCTGCACTTGCAAATCATAATATTGTATAAATAGCAAAATTAAATAAATGCGGTCTCTTGAATTCATGAATTTAATACTTGTGACAAATTTTGCAAACTGCAAATGTAAACAAAAATCAGCTGTTTGAGTTAACTCAGTTTCGGTGGAAACGTTTGACATTTCATTCACTTAACAGAGGCCTTAAATGCAGTTAAGTGCTTGGTGGAAATAGGCTATTAGAAAAAATTTATTTAAGAATTTATATTTTAAAGAATCATTTCATCGGTTGTGTAATTATATTATCAAATAAATTAAAATGAATAAAAATAAAAAATATATGTATGTTTTTAATAATGCTGTCACGTCTGAAGCCTTTACTAGACTATTTTAACATGTTTTTTTTAGAGATAAACAACTAACATTTTCTTTAGTACTAAATATCAATAAAAATAACTAACTTAATAACTAAACTTAACAATTGAATTTTAATTTCGTAGATATGTAGGTATATGCATTAGCGTGGTCCATAAAAATTAGCTTTTTCCGAGGCACCAAAGGAGTTTTTTTTATGAAAAATAAATTGCCAGTTTAAAAAAAAACTAAGGTTTTTTACCATTCACATATAAGAAAAAGACATGTGGATATTTATTCATATATCTTAACAACATAATTTCTCGAGATAAAGAATTCTACTAAAGAAATCTATATAATGAGTCTTTTTTAAAAGAGCATTTTATTGGAGCATCGAAAAAAAATTATTTTATTTACTAACCACCCTAATACTAACAAAATTACAACAATTTCCTGATTAGTTGTCATATTAACAATATTTAATTTCTGTAAAAAGTGTACTTTGTAAGTCCAAAGATATTCGTTTACTAAATATTTTCCATAGATATGTATTAGTTTAAAAAAAACGTTTTTTTTTTGTTTTTTTATGTTTCTAAAATTTCAAACGGGATATGTATTTAATATCAGCTTGTTATTTAAATAAAGTTGTAAAAAAAATATTTTTTTATAAATTTTCTTCAAATTAAATTAAAGAGTTATATATATATATTTACTAATATTATCTACATAAGTATATATGTACATGTGGCACAGTTTTACTATTAATTTATTTTACCCAAACTAATATGTTCTTCCAGCACTTATTTACAATTTTCGAATATTTAATTTATTTTAATTTAAATAAATTCTTTGTTTTATTTTTTTTTTAACATTCGCTTTTTTTTAACACTCAT
The DNA here is from genome assembly GCA_037013455.1 of Ceratitis rosa. NCBI lineage: Eukaryota > Metazoa > Arthropoda > Insecta > Diptera > Tephritidae > Ceratitis > Ceratitis rosa. The sequence goes on along the minus strand of JAWMAG010000030.1, from coordinate 5,058,309 downwards.
ACCACACTTCACACTTTTCAACGATTTACAAATATTAATAAAGTTCAAATTTATGCTTTGAATCTGATACCCGTAGTTGACATTCAGCACATGAAGGGCCTGGTAGTAACTACATGAGCAGAGTAATGCTAAGGTTAGACCTTCACTGAAGCGTAGATAAGACAACGAAATAGACTCATATGAATAAATATTACAGAAATACTACGAATTTTTTCTAGAAATTAGTAACCAGTAAAAAATGGTCTACAAAGTGATATCTAGATAATGCTGCAGAACAATTAAGCATAATCGCTATCATAGACTTTATATGGACACCGACTTTCGAAGGCACCAAAAAGGAATATTGATGCCAATCATCGTGTTATTCGAACTAATTGAAATTTTGAGGCAGTTTGATACAGCCTTGGTTAGATTCATAAGACGACTTTGAATCATATAGGTATAGCCACGCTACATAGCCTTCATCATACGTCAGCTCTATAGTACTTACACGATGTGTTATTATCCAGCATGGATGGTCAGCAAAGACCTTTAATGATCCCACAAATCTCCATCCATTGAAATTTATGTTCCCAACCCCTACTTTTACTCCATGAGCTGGTTTTGCGAGAAAACAAGCTAATCAATTGTTTCTTAACTAACTGGATATATATATTTTGTGCTTTCAGAAAGGCAGTACGCAATGCTAAGCACTCGGCTATTGCGACCGAACTGGATATCACGCCAAAATATGTGTTAATGACCATATCATCTATATACTCACGGTCGAAAGAGAAAACAGAACTCTTATTAAGCAACAGTCACAATAACAGCGGATCTTAGATTGCCTGTGAACTTAAGTTACATCGACCGCAGTAAATACTTTTGAAGTCTGGACAGGCAAACTCTGGACTCTGCCTATCTGAACTCAAATTCACACCTCTAGCCTAATCGACCGAAACAAAGAATACAATAGGCCGAAGACCCAAATCCAAGACCATTGTATTAAGAACTTATACTCCTTGAATTTGGCAGTGAATTCTTCCGAACAACCGTCGTCAGTACTGCTTTCTCCAGATTGAACAAGGAAATGAGACGAAATATCGCCCGCAATCAGACAAATAATCTGCACCGTCACGCTTGAACTCTCCCGTCACTGTTGAAAGTCATAATTTTGAACACTCTCAGCCGAGTACTACAGATGACAGAACAATGAGCTGTTGCAGATGTACGATGACTTTGACAAAGCTTATTTAGAGTATTAGGCTACCTTGACTGGATCATATCAGACCGGATTGATGAAGACACTTCTGCTCTGAATATATTCTGCTGGGGAAAGTAGTGGAAATAGAAGACCCGAAGTCCGAAAATGAGTTTCGAAAGAGTATGGGTTCACCTGGTGTACTCTATCTGCTAAGAGCGGTAACGGCTTTTGTTATAAGTTTTGCGTGCATCAATGTGAACGCGGCGTGAACTCCTTCGAGTTAAATAGCAACCATTTCATATATTAACTGCTCTTAGTCGATTCGAGTGGCAATGTAGACTAACTTAACGGCTCCAGTCATACACAAACCTACTCTTTGTTATCCTATTTTTTATCCAATTCGGTACATGGGTATGCTCTCTTTAAGGAGTTACAAACAAAGTGAACAGAGATTATAAAGGGAACAACTTGCTGTTCACCATAGTGACGGCTTCAATAAAATTGCGGAAATCTTAATCACTATCCCTTAAAAAAAAAAACAAAACCGTATTAAAGTTCGAGCTCTATAAGCTCTAAGCATTGAATGATAACGCCGCACGAGTACCACAAACTAAACGAAAATCGGCTAAACGTCTTACACTCCTTTTGAGTAATGAAGGAAAATATGAGTTGGCTTCGCTTGGTGTGTACAATAAGTGGTGAAACGCGAAAGCAGCTCAAGACTGTTGTATTGTTGTGGACTCAACTCGAATCGATTGAGTAGCCTGTGTGGGCTTAGTCATAAGACTAAGTGCAGTCATAATTTCGTTCATTGGCGTTCATTTATCAGCATCTTGCCCAGAGAAATTTCGAAAAAGAAAAATAAGCTGAGGAGAATTTTGGTAGCTCACGAGCACTCCATGCGTCAGTGTAATCAAATGATCATAGTAATTAGTTACGCGAAAACTTTTTGCACAATCATCAATCTAACTGTACTTAATGCCTAACACAATTTGTCAAGGACGCACTCCATGGAGTTTGCAACCATGAGACACTCAACCAATAGAACTCTATGATTCATTTCATTATTTTACAACTATACTTAATTATATTTTATATATTTATTTACATACACTTACACGCTAACATATACTCTTGTATGGACTTTTGAGAGTAGAGGTACCTTACTTATTTTATTAAAAAGAATTTCCATTACCAACGCCTTTGTGAGCTACTTACTTTACATGCAGCTCTTCCCACTTTTCTCTTTCTGGCTGCCAGCACACATTTCGCTCTTAACACGCTACTTACTTTTATACATACCCTTCTTCTTTTACTACTATCCACTTCACTCGAAGCACTATATCCTTACTTCATACTCATGTACTCGTCGCACTTGCTGTGGTGCGCTTTTGTTCGGGCACTGCATAAATTGCCAGCTCAGACGCAGCTTTCGGGCACACGCTGTGTCATTAAGCAATCCTTGATGGCATTGATATTTATGTTGTCATCCAAGTCTGTGGACGAATTGCAGGACGTCGTTGCTGTAGAGGCCGCCGATGCCGATGTCGCACCACCAGTCATACTGAGACCCAAGCCGCTGGCACCGCCACTACTACTACTATTATTATTGCTGGCATTCAGCAATAGTCCAATGCCACTCAACGAGGCCGAAGTCTGTGAGGTGAGCAACATCGATGGTAATGCATTGTGATGATGGCGTCCACCAGCACTCCCGCCGCCAGTGCTCACGCCCGTTGTACCCGCCAGTGTATTGTACGCCAGTGGATGCGGTAGTGGCGGCGCATGATGTTGTAATTGTTGCATGTGTTGTTGTTGCTGTTGCTGCTGCTGGTGCTGCTGCAGCATTGCCGTACGTCCTATGGTGCCGCCAACTAAATTATGATGCAGTCCAGCACTGCCGCTGCTGCCGTTAACGCTGCCATTGCTATTGCAACTTTCATTGCTATTGAGCAGACTGTTCAGTATGTAGCCGCTGCCACTCCCTAGCCCAGGTGGTAGTGTGCCGCCACCGCCACTAGGGCCAATGGGGCCAATATGCAGTTGCTGTTGCAGGTGCATGGCATTGTAAGAGACGGTGGGCGAGCTGATTAGTGCCTCGTTTAGGCCATGCGCTGAAGTCGTCGCTGTGACAACAGTTGAAGCACCAACTACTGGCGCCTTTGAGCTGCCAGCGCTGTTATGCTGCTGGTGATGGTGATGCAATAAGCCAGTATCCAGCGCATTGACAATGGCACTACTACCACTACCACTGCCGCAGCCATTGGGGTCTGTTGTCGTGCCCGATAGTAGATGAGTTGTACGTGCAGTGATTTGATTACCAGCGACGAGCTGCGTGATGTTGTCATATGCGGTTGTAGGAAGATGCTGTTGACGACATTCAAGGCATGCAGGCATGGTGTAGTTGATGAAATTCCAGCAATAACACACCAGTATGATAGATATCATGCCGAGCGCATAAGGTGGAGTAGTTGCAGTCAAAGGATGGTGACGCACGGTTATTTGCAAAGAGGAAATTGTTAATCGCCAATGTGTTGGTATGTCGAATGTGTGTGTGTATGTTGGTGGTGTTGTACAGGAAATTGTGTCAGCATACACATTCAAAATGTGTGTACGTGTTATTGATGCGATAGCGGAAATGGACGTCCATCCATTGTTGTAGTGTTGTAAATGCGTTGCACAACAAAGCAATTCGTAACGTAACGGTACATAAGATAGATTTGCAATGGCAACAGCATCAAGTAGTTAGTCATTTAGTCATCCAGGCAGCAGGCAGCAGGCAGCGGTGCAGAAATGAAATGAGTATATAAAAATGTCGAAGAGAGAGAAAAAGAGAGAGAGAAAAAATGTGTTTAGTAAGCTAAATGGTAGTAAGAGCCACTTAAATTAAATCAAATGAAGACTGAGAGTGTGAGTGAGTGAGTGAGCGCAGTTAATTGTTTGCCTCTAATGTTGCAAATAGGCGACAATCAACCAGCAATGTGAGGAATTCCTGCAGAAAATAAATGAAATTATTACTCTCAAGTACATGCACGAACACACATACATATGTATATTATAAGGATTTCAATTTACATTCTAACTTGCGCTCTTTGCCGTAATATCCCTTAGTGTTCAGCGAATGGCTGATTAAGTGGAAAACATTAAGGAAATGTCATGAGATATTCTATCTGTGCATCATACTCTTTTGTAAGTATCATCCGGCGACAAAAGATTGAACTAAATTTTAATAAATAAATCAAAAGGACTTTGAAACATCAAAAGGATCCTACATTTCGAATTCTTTTTAATCATTTCATTGAACATATATTGAAGTATAAAAAAGTCTTCGTTAATTATTATTTTGTTACAAAAGGCGTTCACTGGAGGACCGATTTCTTCTAAAGATTGAGACCTAGAACAGAAAAGCAAAAAGTTGTATGATCTACAAACTATGGTCTTTGGAAGTACGTACAGATCTCTTTTTTAACTAATTTTTGTAAAAGCAGCACACTGTTTTTTAAAAAGTTTGATTTTTGACTAAAAAATACGCAGTAAATTATTAAAAAAAAGTTTACATTTAATCGAAAAGCGGCCACGTGCTTCCAAAAAAATTTTATATGTGAAGCTACCATCAAAATTTCGATGCAATTGGGTCCGAATAATCTGTCCTCCAAGTTTGAAAAATGTGACTTTGAGAAAAACGTGCTTAAAGCTTTTATGTACTCAGCGCACGCTCTGAGGGTGCTGCAGTAAAATAAAAAAGTTCAGCTATTTAAAATATTTTTTTCACTTTTAAATCAATTGCATATCATTTCTCAGACCCAAAGGTATCCTGAGCAAAAAAAAATTGTGTTTCCCAAAATCATAGAGTAGATTTACCCCTTAATTAACTATTGGGTTATGTCATCAAAGGAATTTAAACATTCGAGTTATATTGTAGTTATTTTCTGCAATATTGTAAAAAATTAATTATTATTTTTTACCAATTATCTAATAGAAAACTAGCTTTATTTTTTACCACAAAAATCAGCATATTTATTTTTATTTTAATCAACTAAAGTTCAAATAAAATAATTGAATAATTTCTGATTTTTGAACATAAATCAATGATAATACAATGACTTTGATTGAGTACCTACCATCTAAAATAATAACCTATTGCATTTCCAACCCGCAATGTGATGAAAATCGTAATTAATGAGACATGTTTATGTGAAAAAACGAGCGACTATTTTGATTAAATTCAGTGAAACACTTTGAATACAAAATAAAGAATATAATTACAGAACCAATGAATTTCTAGTATTTCCTTGAAACAATTTGAACTTTTTTCAACTTATACAGAGTAATATAAATGGTTATGCATTTTGCAGTTTCGAAAATAAAATAATAATATAATATTTTTCATAAAATTCCTTTTTTTATTATAAAATTTTAATCTTGTATGGGATATAGTAAATCAATCAGATGACTGCCTTGCGAGTTTTTGCAAAATTCGATCCGTTTGATGCAAATTTCGACCACTTTTTGGCATATATTGGGTGGTATCTCAGCCATAACAAGATGAATATTGGTTTTCGAGTGCTCAAGAGTTAAAGGTTTATACGCATAAATAAGGTTTTTCGCGTAACTCTACAAAAACAAAGTCCAAACGGCCAGGAAATTTGACTCGTCGCTGAAGAATATTTTGTTCAAAACATCGTCATCCACTGCTTGTGGTTCAAGTATTCAATCGATGTATGTACGGCGTTATGAATCTTCAGCTTGCTTCAGTTGTTGAGTGAGCTGGACCTTATATGGATGCAGTTGTAATTGCAAACGGGTCTTCGGCTACACTTTCAATTACACTAGTGATAATTGGAGTGAAATGAGCAAAATGATGATACATACATAGGCTTTACTATACGAGTAGATATCTCACTGATCCACAGCTCTAACGATAACATTTCTAGGTATTTCAATTTTTGAAATTTTTGATCAACGTGAAATTTATCGTTACGATGCAGCCTTGGGATATTCCAATTAAAATAGGATAAGTTATTTCAGTTAAATACTATACAGTTTATATTTATGAAGTGTCTATAACGAGTCTTAAAAATTTAATGTTTCTTTTATTTGTACTGAGTACCTTTGAGGCCTTTCCTAATAAAATTTCATAAATTAAATAACGATTTTCATTTGAGTACTATTCAAAAAAATATATTTTTACACGTTTTGTAGAATATAGGTTAGAAAAAACGTTGACGTCATCAACTTCGTCATATTTACAAAGAGCGAAATTTAACGAATTGCCTTTTCAAACAAATTCGTGGAAAATTTTACTTAATATTAGATGCATAAATGTAAAAACCTTATACATAAGAAAAGATGAATTACTATTAGTTTAATAATATTTTAATTCTTTCTCATTTGTTATACATTTATATGAGATCGGATGAATTCAAATTTTTTTAACACAAAAAATCAAGTTTTCAGTACAAAAATTTACAAAATAACACGGTTCCCGAACATTTTGCCGTATTCTATAATATCGCATCTTTGTTTTAGTTTTCCCAAAAAAATAATAATATGAATAACTCAAAAAAAAATTTCCTCACATTTGGCACCACATCCACAGCACATTTTTGTACAACCATTTCATTTGGAATTTTTGATAATTTTCAAAGTTCTTCAATTCAATTTTTTTTAACTAAAATATATTTTGTGACATACATACATATATTAAAACTCTCCAGGATGTAAAGAGCTCTTAGAACCGTACGAAATAAATACCCACTTTCGACACGGTTAGGAAAAAAACTGATATTAAATACTCAGTACAATTCCTGTTTAATCTTTTGAGTTCTGAAGCAACAAAAAAAGGCAAAAAAATAAACGGACACTAACTGCCACGCATTCTAGATTTCCATTTCTTATTCTTGCATTCACTATTTTATTTGATTCAAAATTGTATTTTTTGATCAAAGGATTTTATTTTTTGTAACACTCCGCATTTTAATTTACTTTATTTTTTGTTTGAACGCCTCTACTCTAGCTTTGTGGAATATTCTTGTCAATCCATTGGATTTCATCTGTTTTTCCGCAAATAAAAAGCTAAGCTGTGAGCATAGAGACAGACTTCAAGCCCGGTAGGAAAATGAAGTTTGGATCTTACTGATGGTTAAAAAAATTCAATGAAGGAGATAATATTCGATTAAAATAAAATAAATAAAATAAAAGCATAAAAGTGAAATAAAAGAAATAAAAAAATTGAAAAATGACAAATAATTAATATAATATATATATGAAACATATACGAAACTACAATAATATTAAAATATATAAATAAAATAAATAAAAATAAATCAACACAAATTATATTAAGTTAAATTAAACAGAAAAAGAAAGCAAATATGAATTAAAAAAATATATATAAAAAAATGTATAGTATATATATAACACATATATTCAAATATAATAAAGTCAAATGAAATAAAAAAATAAAAAACAAAAAATTAATATATAATGAAACCATAAAAAATAATTTTAATTTCAATTAATATCAATCAATACAACTTATATTAAATTAAATTAAAATATCTAAAAAAAAATTAATCTGAACTGAATTAAACAGACAGCAAATATGAATTGAATAATGCAAAATGCAAAAAATTTAGCAAAATTAAGTGAAATTAAAAAATTAGGAAAGTACGAAAATAAACATATTTAAAAAAAATTACGTTAAATCTAATTTAATAAAATAAATCAACTGAAATTAAAATATGTTAAAATCAACGAAGTAGTGAAATACAATGAAACAAAATGTAATAATATGAAACAAATTAACATAAATTTGGTAATAAAAAAAATAAAATAAAATAATTAAATTAAAATTAAATTAAATAAAAGAAACAAATAATATAAAATTAAATTCAATACCATGAATTATTCAATTAATATTTTATAAAGTTCACATTTATATAAAAAACTCAGACACAATCTCGAGCAAAAGTTCCAGTTTTTCCCTGTAGGGACTTTTTATATAACCAACTGAATGTTAATATATAGATATGTGTGTGTGTGTATAAATAAATAACCATAGAAATAAAGTTTTCTATATAGAAAAAAAATAAACAAAAAATAATATCCACTTTTTAATTTCTTACTCACTTTGGAATTTGGTGACCACTTTGTGGCAGCTATTGGTGTGAAGTGAAGCTCAGAACCGCCAGCGTTGCCACTTCCGACGCCGCCACCACCACCACCATTGCTGCTGCTGCTACTACTACCATTGCCACTTCCTCCACTACTGCCACCACCACTGCCGCCGACACTGTTACCAGCCGTAACTATTTGATGGCAATTTATTGACATTTGTTCATTTATTTGTTGGTTGTTATTCGAACGATGGTCAGTTGGTCAGTTGGATGGGTTGGTTGGTTGGTTGGTCGATATGGTCGGTCAGTTGACGTTGTTGATGGCGACCAGTTGGTGGTAGTTAGTTTGAAGTGTTCACCAGTTGGTTTGCGGGTTGTTTGTCATGCCGAGCATGTTTCGTTGAATATTAGAAATTTTGCAATTTGTTTGTCATTGCAATTTATTAAGCGTTGATGAAATGCGAAGCGAAGAAAAAAAAATATTGAAAGAGAAATGAAATTATTTGATTATTAATCGAATTGTGCAAAAATATGCAAGGGAGATGTTGTATAAACTCTAGTTATTTCCTGTATTGGTAATGGCCTAGATTAAATTCTGCTCTTGTTGAAGTGCGAGCACTTATAAAGAGTGGGCAGAGGAATAAAATTTAAGATAAGACAATGTGACAAATAATTAATTATTTTGTGCTTTACTCCTCTCTACTTTTAAACTCAACAATTTTTTACTCATTCTATTATTTTATTAATTCACATATATAAATAAAAACTTTGTTCGTAATAACTCAAATAAGTTGTGGACATGACGGAAAAATCAAATTTAATCCAAGATTGTAAGAATATTAAATTAAAATAAAATATAATAATCTCAAAAAAAGAATAAAAGATAAATAAAAAAATAAAATAAAATAAAATTAAGTAAAATAAAATGAATTAAATAAAATAAAAAAATCTCAAAGCAAATAAAATAAAACTGCATAAAATAAAATAATATGAAACAAAATAAAATAGAATAAAAAAAACTTAAAAAAATAAAATACAACTAAAAACAACAAAAAATAAAATCAAATAACTTAAAATAAAATAAAATAGAATAAAATAACATAAAAAATAAAAAAAAGTAAACTCAAATCAAATAAAACAAAATAAAATAAAACCAAATAAAAAATAAAATTAAATTGAAAAGATAAAATAAAGTAAGTTAAAATAAAACAAAATAAGATAATATAATACAAAATAAAATTAAATTAATACAAGTGAAATTAAATTAAATAATACCAAATGAAACACAATAACATTAAATAAACCGAAAAAAAATAAAATAACTTAAAATAAAATAAAGTAATATAGAATGCAACAACAAAAAATAATTAAAATTAAATAAACTCAAATCAAATAAAACAAAATAGAATAAAATCAAATAAAATAAAATAAAATAAACTAAAATAAAATAAAAAAATAAAATAAATTAAGTTAAAATAATTCAAAATAAAATTAAGTTAAATAAAATTAAATGAAACAATAAATACCAAATTATATCAAATGAAACAAAATAAAATAAAACAAAGTAATTTAAAATAAAATAAAATAAAACCAAAACAAAAAAAATCAATTAAAATAAAATAACGTGAAACAGATTGAAATGAAATAAAATAAACGGAAATGAAATTAAAAAAAATAAAATAAATAAATAAAATAAAGTAAATTAAAATAAATTAAAATAAAACAAATCAAATCAAATTAAACAAAATAAAATAATACCAAATAAAAATAAAATAAACTAAAATAATTAAATAAAGTAAATTAAAATAAAATAAAATAATACAACTAATACATAATAATACAAAATAAAATTAAATTAAATTAAATAATACCAAATAATACAAGATAAATTAATTAAAATGAAATAAAATAAAATAGGATAAAATTCAGTACAATAAAAAAAGTTAAATCCATTTATATAAATTTAAATAAAATAAATTAAATCAAATTAAATTAAATTAATTAATAACAATAATAAATTAAAATAATGGTAAATGATATGAAATAACGTGGAAATATTAAGATGGAAAGTAAAAATGGAAAAAATATTTAACTTCATCAATTTGCTACAAATGATTTTTCTTATGAGCTCAATAATATCATAGAAATTACATTTAAATCTGTTTTATGTGTAAGTGACTAGCATTTTTTAGCACCTTCCTCTTTGAATTTTAGATATACGTTGGCATACAAATAAAGCTACTTACAAATTATTTGGCTTTAAAATATTGCTATGGGAAATGGGAAAAAAAATTGTTTTTACTTGCACATTAATTTTCACTCACCATATTGGGATGGTATGACATCCGGATCTCGTTCATCTTCCACCAGATCTTCAGATGATTTAGTTTTAATGTCCGTATGCTGCCAACGTGGTTTTTCCATGCCACCGCACTTCTAGTAGGAAATTTGCGTTTTATTTTACATTTATTTTTTTTTTTTTTTGTTGTGAACAGATATAAAAAAAAATAGAAAATAATGAAAGTGAATTGAATATCGTTATCGGCATGTCTATGTTACAAAAGCGACTTTCGCAATAAAGAAAAATAAGGAAAGAGAAAGAGAGGGAGAGAGTTGGGTGCACATTTCTGCCACGCACTACCCGCTACGACAGCTTACCTTCAGCACGTCGCCAGCTTGTGCTGCCACACCGGTCGCTATAGGTTTGTTGCCATGCTGCTGATTGCGCCGCAAACTCTGCATGAATGTTACAAAGAATACGCGCACGATGATGGCCAAACTAATGATGATAACGGTGAGCCCACTGCCAACCAAAACCGGTGAAAGCGCAAAGGATACTTCATCTTCTGTTTTGCAAGCGATGAGACGCGGACAATGCGTTGACAGATGTATTTGTGTGCATATTTTTTATTATTTGACCGATATTTTTTTTTTTTAATTCAAATTTATTTATTTGTATTGTGCACAGTTATGGACATTAAATTGCATGCAGACGTTTGTTGTTCGATCGTCAATTTTTCCCATTATTATTGTACGCATTTGCGGGATTATAGTGTTTTTTTTTTATTTGTATTTTTATTTGATTTTGCAATTTTTTAACGATATTTGTATTAAAAATGAAAAACATTGTCTCATTGTTTTGTTTAATATTTTTCGTCGTATTTATATTTCATATTTTACGATTTTTTGTTTTTTATTTTCGAAAATTTTATTTCATTTTCATTTCCGTTTTATGTCAACATATAATAATTCATAAGTGTGTCCGCCGTGTCGTCATTAATGCGCCAAGCACGTACATTTAACAGGAATTGAAGCAAATCCAGTTGATGTTTTTTATGCATTTATAATGCGTTGTAGATTTCAATAACAGGTGAAAGTGTGGTGAAAAGTATGTAAGTATGTAAGTAAAAAGATAAATAAACAGGATCAGCACAATATGAATATTAAAATGTATTTATTGTTTTAACTGTTGTATTTGTTTGTCTGTATGTATTTATTTAAATGATTTCTGTTAACAAATTTAAAAAAAAAATTAAGTTCAATTTCACGTCAGAAATGAAAGCGATCAAATAATTATCTTATTAATCAATTACACAGGATTACAAGTATATATCAGAGTAATAATTTTGCAGCCTCTAAAAGAGTAGTTTTAAAATCACTCCTGAAAACCAACTTTTAACCACTTTAATATCTACGAAATGAGCACAGTTTTATCATACGAATTCAGTTGTTTTTTTATATCTTAAACTTCTTTAGCTAGTGCCATTTCCCTTTACCGCTAATGAATTTTTCAAATAGAACCTTAAACATAAGATCACTTCTACGAATGCCTCCCTCGATGTAGGAGTGACCTAAAGAGAGATAAGAAACGTCGTGTGGTAGTGTGGATTTTGAATGCATTCATTCAACCAACCGGCTAAAAAATCACTCCTCACTGACTTTCCAGTTTTTTCCTAAGCCGCCTCCGAATGGCTAATGAACTCATTTTCATGTGAAAAAATATACTCGTACGGATTGATTTTCCCTGTCGAGGAGCATATTCGCTCGGTTAGGATTTATAACCAGCACCCTCCGCACTAATTATTCGGCTCTAGCAGCCACCAATTGAAAAAAAAAAAATATTTTTATAACCTTTTTTTTTAATAAAAAGTGAATGCTTCGAGGTCGGCATATCAAATAGGTTAATTTTTTTTTTAATATATTATATTTTGCATATAGATATATGCGACGTTTCTTATCTCCCTTTAGGTCACTCCTACATCGATGGAGGCATTCGTAGAAGTGAAGAATTTTATCGGGAGAAATTTGCGTGAAAACTATAGTAGAAACAACTCTTTTCTGCAGGACCAATCATTAAACAAATGAAACCTTCTAGCATGCTAGGCTTTATAACGGCATTAGGACTTCTATCTATATATTTATCTCATTTTCCGATGTTTGTCCATTCAGGACATTCATACCCTTTGTTCGAAAGCAAACGACTACATCTTACAGTCGGACATTCACTACTTTCACTCATGGAAGCAACAGCTGGACAAAGTGCTGGCTAGATCTGACTGTCAAAGTCAAAGTTATTAACACGAAAATTCCATTTATCAGCGATATAAAACTATGGGAAGTGAGATTTTACTTCACTTCGCATCGACCAATATTGTCATGGGACCTTCAACAGCCGAGGAGTTAGCAGGGCGTACTGCCATTCCGAAAGCCAGGGTTTCGAGATGCTGTCACCCCTCGATACGAAATGTTAAGCTCTCGGAATGTGTTTCTGACATCTAAAAAAGGCTCCTCATAAAAAACCAGCTTGAATCATCAAGACGTATATCACAAATTGGAGGAGGAGTTCGGCCGAATATAGCTTCACCGGTTACAAAGCGTCAATTAGGTATATATATTTCCCGAGTCGTTAGCAGCAGCATTTGGAGCAAATAAAAAATACTTTGCTGGAGACTTACAAGGCGACTGGTCAGCCGGTCATAAATTGCGATGTTCGAGTACACCACCTTCACTGGGAAACATCAATACACCCAGTTAAGTTAAGTAGCTGAAAGCAAGGCCGCCACCCAGCACATTAATAAGAAAGTAAAAAATTGTATGGACTTGATTCAGCAATATTTAAAAAGCTCAATAGATGCAAAGATTCTTCTAGCATGTTCAGAGTGTTACTCAACACCAAGCTGCCGCTTTGATCCAAGTAATTATGTTTCAACTAAAGTCAGAATACTGTAAAAGACTGAAATTCTATCTAGCCATTCTGAATAAAGCCTTTTATGTATATAAATTAAGGCAGAGAGTTTGCATATGTTTTTTTATACCAAATAAGTTGATCTGCTTATAAACTCTAGATATGTATGCACAATATGAACCCCACCACCACTACTTGTTTACATTGTAATTTAATACGAATTACTGTTTGCCACTCACCTGCTTTATATGCTGATGAGCCGATAATAAAATCCGACAGCAGATACAAAGGGCTGCGGCCTTTCTGATTGTAAGCATAAATACGTAATTTCAATGAGTTGTTCTCCTGTGTCATCATTGATGTCAAAGTATCGAGATTTTCCAGGGAGAATTGTGGCTCCTCAACATTAGTCAAATTAAATCTGCAAATGGTAAGAGAAAATATAGAATTTTGTAAATAAATATAGCAAAAGTGTACATATTGTACTACTCAACTCGAGAGGTGAAAGTGAAAGGGAAGGAATAAATAGAAATGAGAAAAAAAAGGTAAAATTATAAGAGCTGATTGTATTTCGCTTATAGCGAAATAATGTCAACAGAAAAAGAATAAATACAAATAAAATGAAAACAGCTGCGAAATCGTTTACAGTTGGCTTAAGCTTAAGCTATGTTTAAAGCGCGCACATTTGAAAGCTTTACAAAGCTTACGACGTAAACACCATGTGTACGTAGGGGTTTTTAATGTATGTATATGTGGTTGGGAGTATTTGTTTGTGTATATATGTGCATGTATTATGATTACAGTTACATTTTTTGCGCCTATTTCCGCATAAACACATACGAATATACACTTGTATGCATATATAAATTTATACATTTATATATTTATTTATTTTTTATTCAACCATTCATGAAGGGGTCATGAGCATTTCGATTATTTTGCACTTTTGCGCTGTAATGTTTGCTTATTTGGGGTTTTGAGGGCATATTTTTGAAATGTTAGAAAGTCATTCGATTAAATGTCATTTAAATTGCCAATATGAATGAATAGTGGGGCATGAACACACTCTCATTCACTCACTTTTTGGTGTATAAATATTATATATATATACAACAAGGCAAGAGTGTTTGTTTGTATACCATATATGTACATATTTTTACATTTGGCTTTACTTACTATTCATGTGTACAATAAAATTCACTAAAAATTCGTTCCACATATTTGTGCAAAAGAAGCTTACACTTTACTCAGGCATAATCCTTTTTTCGTGCCTCTATTTGGGGACCCAACCATTCATGGCACATTATGTGTTTGTTTTCGCAATAATATTTCCCGCCACATTTTTTTCGCTTTCCCGTTTGTTTTGCTACCAATTTAATTTTCATACTTTCAACCTACTATTTCCACTTTAGCAGTACTCCTGGCTGTTATTTGGGCTACTGCTACATTTTGACTACTTTCTTATATAACTACATAAATACATATGTACATATTTACTTGACCTTATTTCAATGGCAGTTGATATGCGTATATACCTATGTATACGTGTATAGATTTGTATGTCTATTTACAAACGCACAAGTCGCCATGCCCCGCTATAAATAGAATATAAAATGATTGCAATAACAAGTTGAGTAACCGTTTTTGAAAAGCGTGCAAATAAAATAATTCGTTTTTATATCGCGTACAGTGTGCGCATATACATGACACAGCGGTTACTAGGTAAAATGTCCTCGTATGTATGAATGCAATAAAATTGGAAAAATAACACACATACCTACGTAGACACAAACAAAACAAACTAATGAAAAAAAAAATTGTTTAAATAAAGAATATAAAATATTCGAAAAAGATTAAAAAGAAATCTAAAAAGCAATCACAAATACAATATAATAAAAAAAATTTAAGAAAATAATAAAAAGTTATAAAAAAAATAAAAAAAGTGACAACAAATTGCCAAACGTTATGCTCACAACAAAATGTTGCGTATACGCCATGGCCAGTGTTGCCAATAACACTGAATCCTTTAAAGATATTGAGATTGGTTTTTCCGCTGCTATTTCCAGGAACAATTTCAATTACTTTTCATTCAACGCCTTACATATTACATGTAAAATACAATTGCTCAAATTTTTTAATATTGAATATACAATGGAAAAATATGGCAACAATATTGAATATTTGCTTAAAAAATATATTTAAATTTAGGCGTTTGAGAAAAAACGTAAATAACTTTTGAATTTTTACTACAATGAATATAGAGCTCAAGAAGGTAAAGTCGTCGCGCGCAATTTCCAGGTAATCATAAATTAAATATCAGCGGCTTGAATATTTGCTGATAACATTTTCTCAGAAATGCCTAGCTAGGCTGGCTGGCTGCTAAGCCTTACATCTAAGTACTTATCGGTTGTTTTTAGTGTCAGATTGAAGTCGAATTTAATTCAATATCAAGCACACATCCGGTAAGTCTTCATGGCTTTCACAAAAATGTTAGAATGTATTCACATCCAGTTATGATTTTTTTTTTTTTTGGTTTTCCGAAGAGCAGAGAGATTTTGGACTAACAGAAACAAAGCCATTCCAATGTCTCACTTATACCTGCCTTCATTCTTTCAATACTAGTATTCCCTATTTTTCTCACGTGTGCCGCCATCGGGTTGTGGGCTTCATTGGGCTTAAAACTGCTTTATAATTGATTCCAAATCACGTGAGCAGAATGTGTGCTACATTAAGCAAGCCGTTAAGCCATTTCATCTCATCCAAAACCATCTTCTAGCTCTCTCGGAAATTTCATTCTGTCGGCATTTTTCATATTCCTATAGGGTTTCAATAGCCAGACGGTTAGCATTTTTGACAATCTCATTAACTCATAATAGCTTTCGCGGCCTGTAGTCGATGCTGCAGGTTCCGCTAGCGTGCCGCACGTTCCAGCACCATTCACGCACTCGTATGTATGTAGTTTAGTCTTTTACCATTACTCGCATATTGAAGCTTTCCCTGTCATGTTTTCCAACGCAATATCATTTAGTGATAGGTTGAGTAGTCTTTTGCATGCAACCATTGGAATTGTTTGACGAATCCAATAGATTACTGTATAGCATTTTATTGGTCGCGGTCCATCACACCAAAGCACCTCATAGAAAGGTTGGTCTGAATACCGCTAGGTAACACATAACGTACATACAGAACCCACCGTTTTCTCATATGCAATAAGAGCAGCACTGACCTTCTTCGCAATTTTCTGACAAAGTGTGAGATGTTTTTTCCCATAAGAATCAGTCCTTTTTAAAGAAAAACAAGATTTGAATTTTCTCAAGCATAAACGTGTCTAAACATTTTTTTTTTACAGAATCTGTTAAGGTAAGTCTCCCTTTATTTAAGTTACTGAGTTACTACGTTAAAGGCGATTACTTTTATGGGTCTGATAATGAAAGAGGACAAGACGAAATATATCCTGCCAGCAATCAAACTGTCGGCACAATTACGGCTTGGTTCCCACATCACTGTTGTCAATGTTACTTTGGACTGAGTAGGCAATTGAAAAGTAAAGTCATCACTCGACGAACCAAAACCAAACTCTAAAAAATCACACATCTTTCCCCTCCAACTATATGGTGCAGAAGCATGGGCGATGTCGGCACGGAGAAGGCGGCTCTGGGAGTCTTCGAGAGAAAAGTTTTGTGAGCCATTTGTGTTCCCTTGCACATTGGCCACGACGAATATCGCAGGCGATGGAATGATGAGCTGTACGAGTCATACGGTGTCATTGATATAGTTCAGCGAATGAATGAATGAATGGCTAGATCATGTCGTCTGTATGAATAAAAGCGCTCCAGCTTCGATACAGTACCCGCCGGAAGCAAAGGAAGTGGAAGACCGTTGGAAGGATCAGGCATAGAGAGCGACCGAACGCTTTTGTTGAGTCAGCTTTAATCGGGTAAACGTTCACTGATTAAGATAATATGAAAATGTGTTGAGGAATCTACATGTTGGAGTGTGTTTGATGTGCTCTTTTAAGGTAAAGTTGATTTCGTTAGTCCTTTTTGGAACAATTTTTTTCCTACTTTTCTAATCCTTAAACTCTTTAGCTTCTTTAAAGACTTACGATAAATTAGTAAGTTTTTTTCTCCGGAAAATTTTGGAATGAGTTTGGTATATTTTCTCATCTATTTAAAAATAATCTTGTGCAATTTTAAAATTTATCACAAATCATTCAAAAAATTCTGTACAGATCTACTTGTTATACTATTCCATATTAGACCAAAGGTTGTTGGACCAACACACCTTACCGTACATTTACCTTTTTAACTGGGACCGCTGCCATAAGAGATTTGGGTGCACAGAAATTTCTTCCTATTCTTTGGGATCTACAACGTTGTAGTCTTCAAAGACGCTGTAACTTTATACTTAAGTATATTGTCTGTGAACACCGTTAATAAATAATCCAGTTTGAATGGAATTTCCCAATATAAATATGTATTTTTTTAAAATTCTGAGATCAATGAAGAAATTTCTTTTAATTTAGATTCATGTTTTCAGCCTCCATAAATTCAAAAATGGTACAATCTGGACACCATGTACATGTGTGTACATGCATATGTGAAAACTCAACCACTTGTGAACGTTGTAATCAACTTAAACTTGTGTATTTAAAGTCTAGCATACGAAAGCGCTTAGCGTGTATATATGTATACCTATATGTGGGTCTGCAAAAACGTTAATAATGGTATCAACCCACATACAAATATGAAAAAGGGACGCATAATTACCGAGTATAAGCATATACATACACACTTATGCATATTTAAAGCCACTATAGTACTGCATTTGCATTGAAAGGCCATAATCGATAGATCCCACACAATCAGCGACCAAGTGAGCAGGCAACCAGCAGCCGAAATGAACAATCAAACGAACCAACAAACAAACAAACAAACAAATGAACAACAACAAGCGAAGAATCAGTCAAGCAAACATACGGCAAAGCAACCAAGTCAACCCAGCTTCCCTTAATGTCTTTTCAATCATGACCTCAATTTGAATTTGATTATTGTATTTTGGCGTCATACACACACACGCGTATACTTACACACATGCAAGCACTCAAATAAGCATCTAAGCACACGTACATTTACAGCCATCAAAGCATTGAAAGGACCAACAGAAGAGTGTGCTAAAACGGAATGAACGGTAACTGAAACGTATCGACTTGACTAGGCTCAAAGATGGCATCCCTTTGGTAGGTAACATTATATATACGTAGTATGTAGGTGAGTGAGCACAGCACACACAACATCGAAGAGTATACCTTTGACTAAAATTAAAAAATACCTTTTCGTCTAAAAAAAAGCATTCATGCAAAAAAGAACATTAATTTTTCTCTTTACTATTCGCATAATATGCGAATTTTTTCCAAGAACGCGGGGACAGGTGTGCTTGGTTGCTACGAGGCGCGTGTGTAACTCAAGTTTTTAGCAGCAAATTCTTAGATTTTTCCATCTATCCCCAGCATTTCTTCAATTTTTCGACTTCAGAGAAAAATATTGCTTATTGCACCCAATAACATTGCTACAGATTACATATGTTGAAAGTCGATACTTGAGCAAGAACGAAAATATATTATAAAATATATAAATATTTAAGTACGCTAACGCTTAAATTTCACACAATTCGAATACCTATATATGCATTATTACTTTTTAAGGCATTTTGAAAATAGTCTGAGCAAACCAAATTGAGATCATCATCATCCATGGAGATTTTACTATTTCAACTTGAAAATAAAATAGAATTAAACACTACGATAATTTGTTCTTACAATAGAAGATAGCTTTAAAAGAGCAAATTGATCATTTTGACAGAAAAAAGCAACACTCGCCTCTAAAAATGTTATGACCACAACTTGAAAAAGTAGAAGAAAAGAAAATGCAGCCGAATAATTAGAAACAAAATCTATAAAATTTTATAGTCCTTAAAGATTATAGTGGTTCAATGAAAAAAATAAATAACTGATCCTTTCGGTGGAAAAAAATTCAAAGACACAGCTCTGGCTCTCTTAGTCGACAGATATTAATCAACTGGATGTGTGTTTGAAACTTTTTTCCAGCTCCAACTTGGGAAGTAAAATTGAGTATATAAATCATTATTGTATATACAGATAATACAATTTAAGCCTTACAGTAAAATTCGGATTTTATGTGCATTGATCTGCAAATTTGATGAGTAACCATATTGGGAAAATAATCAAAGTATGTTTAAGGTATTTTATTATTAATATTTTAGGAAAAATATTTTTTTTTTAATATTTGTACAACATCTTTAAAATTTGATAAAACAATTTTGTAGCTAACAACCTTAACTTCGCAATGTTTCCGAAATTCTATGACTGATTTTATATATCTGTCGTATGAAGTAGAGCGACTGAAGCGTTTTCAATTCTGCAGAAAGAACTCTTCTGAAATTTTAGTATGAAAGATTTTTTTACTGTAAAATTATGATAGTAACCGATGTGTCATGATATCATGATTTCGTAGAGTTTTCTATATGTACATAGTAGTTCATTGAACTGCCATATATTTGCTCGCTAGGTGGTGCTGATTCACAACTAGATTTACAAGGCCGATCGCGAAGAATTATTTTCACTCAAAACTTACGCTGTAATCAAAATGTCTTTTCAACTGGAAGAAACATGGCATGTAAGAAAGGTACGCAGCTTAGCGCAAATACAATGGTTCTATGCTCACGTTTACGAACAGAGATATTATTAATAATTTTCCCTTTTATTCGAAAACAATTATTCTCTTTGTAGCAGCATATAGGAGAGACAGCGAAAAAACGCGTCTCTTTGTGCCTTTTTCATAGTAAAAGACCCGAAAATTTATTTAAAAATTGTGCAAGAAACTTGAAAAATTGTATTTATAAACCTTTAGGCAAAATCATTATATTAACTTGTATAAATAGTTTGAAAATCCATTCATCAGTTACTAAGTTTGTATCGAACAGACAGACAGATGCAATAGGAGACTTTGTTTTATTATGTTTTAGGACAATGTTTTTCTTTTTTACAATTTGTCTATAGCATAAAAAATAGTAATCGTGTTGTTTAAAAGGTTGCAATTTTTTCAGTTAATAAACTAGATATCTGCTAAAGGGTGGCTAACTTTTTAACTTAATTATGATGTTAGATCAAGGTTTGCAAAGGAGATATTTAAAAAAGCGTCTTTAAGAAATCTCTATTACATAACTATTTAGAATCGCTGTAAACTGTCAAAAATAGGCCTAAAAGACTTAGCTTTTATTAAATGAGGTGAGAGAGTTCAATGATCCAACTTTACTAAATTACAATTCTCTTCGTACGCTAGGATCATTTTGAAATAAAAGTTTCCATTGTTCTTATAAGGCAATTCGCACTAGTCCTATTTACGGCTTATTAATTTGCCTAAACTTCGCAATGGTTGATAGATATTTGAGGTTTTATTTTTAAATAAGTTGATAAGTATTATAACCAATAACTCATTCCTACTCATCGAGCTCAACTTTAGCATCCCTTTAAGATCAGCCAGACACTGTGACCTTTTTTCTGACATTTATTTTATTAACTTCTTCTTTACAAAACTGTGAAGTAAAATGTTTGTATAAAATAGTCTTCGAAGTACCACAAGGTTCTGATTTCAGTACTGTTTACAGACCTTCAATTTTATATAATTTATTTGCTTTGTTACTTCATTATAACTGCTAAAAACTCATAAAAGAGTTTTTTAGATGTGTATAGGTATATAAAAATAAATAGCAAGCGAAAAACAAAATAACAGTCCATACACAATTTTCGCCTACCACAATATTTGTTATATTTGCTAAAAACATAAAATGTTCAATATTTTAAATAACCACATACACATGTTTATACTTGTACCTATACGAGTAAATATATGTATACTGTATTCACTTCTTTTTCATACATGTAAAACACCCTTTTACTAAACCAAATAATTCGGATATGGAAACCTTTCCCAACGCTGTTTTTATTTATGCACAACGTCAAGTTTATATTTATATAGGCATTTGTAAGCATATTCATATCTACATATATGCTCATGTTTACATTGAAAAGCTGTAAATTTTTACAACATTATTTTCTTCATTTCCTTTGGGTTCTTGCATTTTTATGACTATGTATGAAAATAATATACCTAAAATGGCTATGACATTGAAAAATCCTGAGTTTTAGAGTATAACAGAAAAGGGTAAAAAATAAATGGCAAAAATTTATAACTTATTGAATTGATTGATTAAAATTTGCAAGTATTAAATTATTTTATATGAGAAAACTTGGAAAAATGGACAGGCTTTACTCCACAAATGTGATAAAAATTTTAAATTCATTAAAAAAATTATAGAATTCAGGCCATATAAGACACAAATTCATTTGGATATAGCGCATTTACATTACCAATAAACTCTTTTAAATTTATTTGTATTTTCAAATAAATATTTCCATTTACCTTGTAAGTCCCGTGCGTGCAGAGAACATTTCCAGTACAAAAATCTGTGGCAATCCACCATCATAGCCAGGAATGCATTGAATATCGACGCTGACATCAGTGCGATTTACGATGGAGCAATTCGAAACTCCATTAGGAAGAGCTACATTAGGAATTAAAAAGAAAGTAAGAAAGTTTACACCAGCTACGTCGAATTGCAGGCAAAATTACTCAGCAAATTAACTAAAAAACAACAACAGCATTACTACCCTATATTATTTTTTAAACTATTTGATTGTATCTTATTTATATTTATTAATTTTCTTTTTCCTTTTTAAATTCTGACATTTTATTTTCATATTATTTGATTTTTTAATGCTAATTACAATGTTCTTTTTTTGTTTCTTTCTATTTTTTTTATTTCATTTTTATTTATTTTAAATTCATTTTAATTTTTGAAAATCATTTTGTACTTTATCTTTAACATTTCTTTACTTTTTTTAAATTTAATTTATTTTATATCATGTTTGCAATTAGATTAATTTAATTTCATTACCTTTAAAAGTAACTCACTTCACTTTATTTTCTTTTCCTTTTATTAAACTTACAATTTTTACTTTAAATTAATCTAAAATAGATTTATTTTTTAATTTGACGTTGGTTGGGTCTTGTTTTATTTTTATCTTTTAATTTATTCCTTAAACTTTATTTTCTTCCAATTAAATTTAATTTAATATAATTTAACTGTATTTTACTTTACTTTCTCTTATATTACTTCAATTATTTAATTTTTTAATATTCTTTTAATTTTGAATATAACTTTAATTTATTTTATTTTATAAATTATGTTACACCATATTGTAATACTTACTTACTTTACCAGCGTAAACACCGCTTACGCGATTATAGCCGAGTGAACAACATTGCGCCATTCGTTTCTTTTGTTTCTGTGTGGCGCCAATCGGAAATACCAAGTACAGCCAGGTCCTTCTCTACCTGGCCCTTCCAACGGAGTGGAGGTCTTCCTCTTCCTCTGCTTCCACTGGTGGGTACTGCATCGAAAACTTTCAAAGCTGGAGTATTCGTATCCATCCGGACCACATGGCCTAGCCAGCGAAGCCGCTGCTTCTTGATTCGCTGAACTATGCCAACGTCGTCGTATAACTCGTACAGCTCATCGTTCCATCGTCTGCGATATTCGCCGTTGTAAATGCGCAAAGGACCATAAATCGTTCGCAAAACCTTTCTCTCGAAAACTCCTACCGCCGACTCATCAGATATTGTTATCACCCATGTCTTCGCACCATATAACAGCATGGGAGCAATAAGCGACTTGTAGAGTTTGGTTTTCGACGTCAAAGTTATGACTGTCAATAGCGATATCCTTCACTTCCTTATCATGTCTGGAGAAAGCAGAACTCACGACGCTATAGTTGAGCCCAATAATGCCAATATCATCAGCGCACGCAGCTGAACACTCTTATAAAAGATTGTACCTTCTCTATTCAGCTCTGCAGCTCGTATTATTTTTTCCAGCAATAAGTTAAAAAGGTCACACGATAAGGAATAATCTTGTCTGAAACCTCGTTTGGTATCCAACGGTTCGGAGAGATCCTTCTCGATCCTAAAGAAGCTTTTGATGTTACTTAACGTCAGTTCACATAGCCGTATAAGTCATTCGGGGATACCAAATTCAGACATAGCGGCGTAGAGGCAGCTGCTGTTCATGCTGTCGAAGGCGGCTTTAAAATCGACGAAGAGGTGGTGGGTGTCGATTCTCTTTTCACAGGTCTTTTCCAAGATTTGACGCATGGTGAATATCTGGTCAATGGTTGACATAGCAGGTCTAAAGCCACACTGATAAGGTCCAATCAGTTGACGGTGGGCTTTAGTCTTTCACACAATACCCTCGACAGGACCTTATAGGCGATATTAAGGAGGCTTATCCCAAGATAATGGATTGGGTCTGCCCACCTAAATTCCAATCGTCGTGAATGCTGTCGTCCGACCATACTCCGCAAAGTAGCTGATGCATGCACCTTTCCAGCTCTTCACCGGCATGTTTGAATAGTTCTGCCGGTAGACCGTCAGCTCCAGCCGCCATGTTGTATGATATTTTAAGCGGAAGACTGCTATTCGAACCTCTTAATGGTCAGGTAATGGGACGTGTTGTCCATTGTCATCAATTGGGGTTTCGGTTTCACTATCTCCGGATACTCCATTTTTATTGCTATTCAGCAAGCTGGAGAACTGTTCCCTACATAAATTCAATATGCTCTGGGCATCTGCTTGTGTCCTACAGGAGTCTGCTCCCTAAGTCGTGGTATTTCTCATAGAATTTTCGAACATTACCTTTGTCGGCCAGCTTCTCAAGCTCTTCATTCTCACGAATCTCGACCTCTTTCTTTTTTTATCTGCAGATGCGTCTTGCTTCCCTCTTCAGTTCTCGGTATCTATCCCACCCCTCACGTGTTGGGGTCGAACGCAAGGTTTTGAGGTTGGCAGTCTGTTTTCTCTCCACTGCGACACGGCAGTCCTCATCGTACCAGCTGTTTTTGCAACATTTGCGAAATCCAATAACTTCGTTTGCAGCTGTACGTATAGAGTTTGAAATTCCGTTCCACGGTTCCAGCTTGCTGGTGAGTGAGTGTTGGGTCCTTGGAGTGTACGCACATCTAAAACACTGGATACATGTCTTCCGTCTATCAAAACATGATCGAACTGGTTTTGTGTTTTTCGATCGATTCGGGACAACCAAGTAGCTTGACAAACCGGGGAAGTCGGTCAGCCTCAACCCATTAGGGGACGTTTCGTTGTGAAAGCTGAATTTTCCAACAGTCGTACCAAAGATACCTTCCTGGCCCACCCTGATATTAAAAACGCCAATTACAATTTTCACACCGTGTCGGAGGCAGCGCTCATAAGTAAACTCTAGGTGCTCATAAAAGGCATCTTTGGCCAAATCGTCCTTCTCTTCCGTCGGGGTGTGGGCGCAAATCAACGATATGTTGAAAAATTTCGCTTTGATGCGGATTGTGGCGAGACGCTCATCCACTATATTATAATACAATACATTATCTTATATTATGTAATATGATATTATTTTATATTTTGTTTATTTTACCAATCTAAAATTATATTACATTTATTTGTATTTCACTTTTTTATTTTATTTTATTTTATAATAATCTATTTTATTTAATTCATTTTAATTTTATTTTATATTGTCCTTATTTACTATAGTTTACGTTAGTTTATTTTCTTTTTTTTCAGTTAATTTTATTTTATTTTATTTATTTAGTTTTCTTTTTTATTAGCTTTTATTTTAATATATTATATTTTAATGTGTTTTTGTTTGTCCATTATATTCATTGGTTTTCAATTTATCTTATTTATTTTTTTTTGTATTATATTTTATTTTATTTTGTTATTTGATTAATAAATAATTATTAATTTATTAATTATTTTTTTTATTTAGAACCACATAATTTTGTTTATATTAAATAATTTTCTGTTAATTAATTTATTTTTTTTTTTAACTATTTAAAATTAAATTTCATGATTCATGATTTGTTCACGGTATAAATTTTATTTACTCACCAGCTAATACTACTTGAAAAAGGCAAGGTTGGTTTTGCGTACCAACTTCATTTGAAGCCCAACATGAAAGGGTGCCATAATCCTAAAAGCAAAAAGCGGAAAGCAAAAGTAAACAAATATGTTGAATTCAGAATTAATTCTTAGTATAAGAAAAACTAATTTCTGCATTAGTTTAACTTAAATTTTTTTATACAAGACTGTTCTATGGAAAAAAAAAATCTTTTTAAATGGACTAAAATTCCCATTTCATTACCTGATCAGATATTGGCGTATATTTCAGGACGCTTCTGCTGTCATTAACGCTAAAGCGTTCGCTGCCAACGTCTAAGGTTTCACCAGAATTATTGAATTTCCAACGAAAAGTTCTGGAATTTAGTAATTATTGTAAGTAAATATGGTAAATAATACTTTCAGTCTTCTTAATTCATTTAATTTTAAATTTTGGCACATTTTCCTTTATGACCTACAATCTTATTAACTAAAATTAATTGCCAAAATTTGCATAGTGAAGGCTCCTGAAATATTTGATTGCTTCTATTTAATGTCAAAGTAACACTTCAGCTAATTAATTTATGACATTAGCTAATTATAACTAACTTTAATTTATAAATCACCTAAAG
Organism: Ceratitis rosa; assembly: GCA_037013455.1. Taxonomy (NCBI): domain Eukaryota; kingdom Metazoa; phylum Arthropoda; class Insecta; order Diptera; family Tephritidae; genus Ceratitis; species Ceratitis rosa. The sequence continues at coordinate 5,032,123 of JAWMAG010000030.1, read as the reverse complement.
GCAATGGATTGTTTCACATTAATTATGACAGTGCATACATATCGACGTGATGTGAAATATGTGTGTATATGAGCAAAGAGTACGCTTATTTGCAAACCAAACAGATGAAACAATGTACATATATACGGTATGTAAGTATGCCTGCAGCTTTCTCAAATTATATCTAGATATTCACCGTCATCGCCTACATACTTACTAATCCACTGCCGCCTAAACTACTTAGCAGAAATTTTGACGAATAGCCCAGTTAGGCGTTGTACCGTTCATCCGGTCTTCGCAGGCACATACACCCATACATATGTATGTGTAAACATCAGCTTGACACTGCGCCCAAAATGTCTACACCCAATTACAAATGATGAATGAGCGCAACATCTACACACACTCCAAGTTGCTTTCTCATTTCGCAATAGCACATCTTAAATAACAATCGAACTTAGAGGCGTAGTAGTTATGTGTCGGTCATGCATGCATACCGTTAGAAGTTTTATTTGTATACGTATGCGGCAAAGCAATTGGACAGCGAAAATTAATTACTATTTGTTTCCGACTATTATTGCTTCCAGGCACCGGCACGGAGGCAGGCACGAGTAGTAGAACAAGCGACAACATCACCGATGCATATCCTCAGGCGCAACGCATTGTATGCCCACAATGCACACAAACATATGTAAACTTTAATGAGACAAAGTTGTGTTGGCATCGTTACGAACAGGAAGTAAAAGTTTCCCACTCAACACCCTCACAGGTGCGATGGACGCCTCTTCCGTTGCTTCTATGTGTTTGCAAACACACACACGCACCCGCTACACAAACCTATACTACTCCGCTGTTTAGCCTACAATAACTCTTTCTCTTTGCGCCTAAAATGGTGAAAACAAAACGTCTGCTTCGCCTCACACATAAACTATTTTTGCTAATTTCTACGATTGTTGTGCCGATTTGGGTTGAAACCCCTGCCTCCCTCTCTCTCGACTTATTTAGCTTTGCCGCCCACAGCTTGTTTCACTCAAAGCTGACATTGATGAACGGGTTAAATTACGCTTGCTCTTATGTATATGTATGTGTGGCTGCGTGTTTGTGGTTGATGTATTGGTGCACTTACCTGGGGGGTGGATCTGCCTGTATTTCACACGTGACTTCGACAGTTTCATCCTTTGAGGCGCCAATTAGTATGACACGATCCATATGCTTACAAACAGGCGTGTCTGTGGAAATAAGGAAATTAGAAAGGAAACAAGAAAAACTTTAACTCAATTAACGAAAGTGCGGGTGTATGTAGTATTGAAGTTGTTACAGATTCAAAGATTGTTTGTTTGAGCAAATGAAGCTGGGGAAGATGCGGAATTTTTGGTTGTTTCAAAAAAAAGGCGTAATTAAAGAACTAGGTTAAGTTGGGATTTTCTATGACGGTTATACAAAGTTAGTTGGTAAAGAGATTAAGAGAATAAAACGCTCTTTTAAAACTAAATAAATTGATATAAAACATTTTTTTTTTTCTTGTAACTGCCAAGTGACTGTTTTAGTAAGTCGAAAAAGGTAATATACGCCGACTTTAATTGTTCTTTTAGAAGATTACTATATGAATCCCGCTGACTTAATTTCTTTAGGAACAGTTCCATCTATGGTTTATTTCAAGTTATAAAAATGGTTTGGTTTTGCAATTTTCGCTAACTATTTGAAAATTTATTTAGATTCGAATCTTAACCAGACCAAAATTCAAAATTTTAATAGAAAATGATAGCCGGTTGAGACAGAATCCGTTGGTTCGATCCCTGTCCCGGAAGAAGCCTCATGAGAAGATATGGTGATCTCCGAAACAGCTGTCATTTCTACTATTTTTCTTCATTCTACAACAAAAGCATTCAATTCGTACAAACAACAGAAGCTAAACTAACAAAACTTTTTCATTTAGTTGTTTTAGTATGAAAAATAAACTTAACGAAACGATTTTGTTTTACGATTTCACATTATCTGTTAACGATTTAACATTAGCGATAGTTTTTCGTTTCGGGTAAAAACGAAGTAATATTAATTTTGCTAACCGCTTTAACGATAACATTTCCTAGTATTTTTACCAAATCGATTGAATTTTTTTACTAGAGTGAAATTTCCTGCTATGTTGCAATCTTGTTACAAACAAATGCATCTTTCGCACATCACAAATATTAGGTAAAGTAAAAATTTCGTTCGGTTTTTATCTAAGAGATGGCGTTATTGTCCATAGTAATAGTGTTACGTGTCGCATCATGTCATACTATACCGCGCTGAAAACGTGTTTATTCGCGTCTTTGACAGTTTTTCGATTGATTGACTCAGTACGTTGTGAGAGCTCGTCAAAGATGGACACCAGCAAAGAGAAAATTCGCTATATTTTACAATTTTCCTTCGATCAAGGCGAAAAAGCAGCCAAAGCGGCTGAAAAAATTAACTGTAAACGAACGTGTAACGTGTTACACAAAATTGGTTTACTAGGATCCGCTCTGGTAATTTCGATGTCAAAGATGCACCACTCGTCGGCAGGCCTGTCGTCGAAAATTGCGATAAAATCATGGAAATAGCGGACATAAACCGTCACGTGAGCACTCATTTAATTGCCGAGGAACTAAAGATAAGCCAGAAAACCGTTTGGAACCATTTGCCTAAAGAAACCTAATATAAGGCGAAGCTCAGCCGAAAACAGATTGGTAGCCGAAAATACTGTACTCCTACATTGAACGGTTGGGCCAAACATTCCAAATTATGGCATGTCTCATTTAATTGATTTACCTTCGAAAGTACCATCATCACAGGTTAACATACATAGGTTTCTATCTTTGGGGTAGTATGAAATTTATGCTAAAACAGTGTAACATTTGAATTTTGAAAGTGTTTAGCCTTTGGGCTTTTGCACATATCCATACAATACGTTTTGCTGAAAAGACGTAGTATCTTCTCAGAAGACATAAATCAATCCAAAATAATTTATTGTTCCAATTATAATCTCTAATCGAATTGCTTTGCTCTAGCGTGTCTAGTATTTCAACTAAAAAACCGTGAAATTCTCCCCAAAAATGTCTTCAGTAAGTTTTCTTGTCCTTGTGCGCTACTGCTTGCGTAAGTCTCCATATTAGGTAGTTCTAGCGAAAACGGTTATACATTAAGAAATGTTATGGAGTTGGAATGTATTGTAAGGGCATTTATGTGTAGTGCAGTCAATAATACACAATTTTAGTTTCGTGGAAATCGTCGAGTCTAACCATCTTGCGAGCACTTCGATTGTCCAGGAGCTAAACATTGCACAATAAATAATTTAGAACCACTTGAAAAAGGCTGGATACTCAAAGAATATCCATCTGCGAATCGCTGTTGAATAGTTATAAAATCGACTCATTACTTAAGCGGATCACATACAGGAACGTCAAGCGAAAATTGTCAAGGTGGAATGACAGTGAGCAGGGACAACGGGCTCCTAGCCAGGAAAGTTTTGTGGTGTGTTTGGTGGGATCAGCAAGGGCTCCTCTATGAAGGAAGCAAGCAATTACTCAGAAGCGCCCAGCCTTTGCCTAAAGGGATCGTGTTTCATCAACGCCAGACCACACACAATGATAGTAACTCGGTAGAAGCGCCAAGTGCTTAGTTGGGAACTTGTTATGTATCCACCTTATAGGTTGGACCTCTCGTCAAGTTATTACCATCTGTATCTTTCTATGGTGAATAATTTCGCTGGTAAAGTATTGACCTCGAGAGAAGTTTGTGAAAATCGGTCATCCAATTTTTTGTCAAAAGGGACAAGGGTTTCCATGAGAGAGGTATTGGGTGTATGCATTAATTCGTGCGGTTTTCCAAGAGAGGGCTCTACTAGTATTATTTCGCGCCGTATTCATCTGTGGTTACATTCATTTCAAAGGTACTGTCATTTCGTGTCAGTAGATTGCATTTGTTTTAGCGTGAGCAACAATTTGTTTCATTCATTTGAAAATGTCGAAATTTGTACCAGATAAAGTGTTTTTGCGGGAAGTTCTCCTTCATTACTTTAACATAAAGAAAAGTACTACCGAAAGTCATCGTATTTTACTGGACGTTTATGGTGATCATGCTTTAGCCGAACGAACGTGTCAAAAGTGGTTTGCACGGTTAAAAAGTGGTAATTTCGACTTTGACGACGTATAGCCAAAAAAATTGCAAGATAAATAATTGGAGACGTTGCTAGATGCAGATGCATGCCAGACGCGAGAAGAACTTCCAAAAGTATTAGGAGTTGATCAAGCAACCGTTTCCAGACTCCCAGAAGCTTGGAGTTGGGTGCCTTATGAATTAAAGCCAAGAGACGTCGAACGTCGATTCTGCTTGTCGGAAATGTTGCTTTAACGTCACCAAAAGAAGTCCTTTTTGCATCGGATTGTCACTGGCGATGAAAAATGGATTCATTATGCCAACCATCGACATCCACGGCAAAGCCGAATGTCCATGGCGCCAACGTTGTGCTATGTATTTGGTGGGACCACAAGGGTGTGCTCTATTATAAATATTGAAATCTCGTCAGACGATCAATGGGACCTCTACCAAAAATAATTGATTTGTTTGAAAAAGGCTATCGCGGAAAAACGACCAGAATATGCGACCAGACACGAATCAATAATTTTTCATCATGACAACGCTCGGCCACATGTTGCAAGGCCAGTTAAAAACTATTTAAAAAACTGTGGGTGGGAATTTCTACCTCACCCGCTTTATAGCCCAAACATAGCACCTTCCGATTACGACTTGTTCAGATCAATGCAGAATGCCCTCACCGGAGTACGCTTCACTTCAGAACAGGGTATCAGAAATTGGCTCGATTCTTTCTTGACCTCCAAGCCGGAGAAGTACTTTTGGGATGGGATCCACAAACTGCCAGAAAGATGGGCAAATATCATAACTTCCGATGGGCAATACTTAAGTGTATAACAATTTTTTCACAATAAAGTCTTAATTTTCGGAAAAAAAAACCGCACGAATTAATGCATACACCCAATATAATGGCATTTCTTACAAAATGGCAAACAAGTTATGTAGTAATCGAATAAGTCTGACTATGGTAAATAAGGACTTTAATATAATTCAAAAAAAAAAAATAATAATAAAATAATCCAAGAAAATTGACGGGAAAATCTCCAACTGAGACCACGCCTTTGCTGTGGAAATTTTATGATGCATCACAGTGACAAAATAAAGGTCTAAAACGAAAGTCAATGTTCTCGTATGGCAACCCAAACTATAACGAAAAAGCTCGGTATAACTAATTCAACGTTGCAATTGTACTAACTACAGCTTAGTTAGGGTTTTTCACAACAAACAAATTTCACCTCACCAAATGTATAAATATTATTACTGAATCGTAACCGAAACCACCAATTTCAATTTAAAAAAAGTTCATTAAGAGAGATGAAAAATGGTTTATCTATAATGAGATAGTTCGAAAATGATCCTAGGCCAAGCAAAATGAGGCCCCAAAATCTACACCCAAAACCAATATTCACCAAAAGTACAGTGAGCTTTCTGTGTGATGAAATTGCAAGAGTAAAGTTCAATGTGAGTTGCTTGCAAAAAAACCAACTCGCTTTAGGAACTAAAATATATATTAATGCGCCAGATACCATCGATACTGCACATTGTTTTTTTTTTTTTTGGTGGTAGTTTATGGTACACATATTCTAGCTGAGTGTACGTATCAAAAATGGATTGTACATCGTTAGTTTGCTTTGAAAGATGAAGAACGTTCTGGAAAGCCAACCTCGTTTGAAAAAAAGAAAATATGACAAAAAAGTGCACTCAAAGGCAGCCTGTCTATCCAGCCAAATCAGCCAAATCAAATATCCCTGCGCCAAGTGGCATCAGAAGGCCGGGTTGTATTAAGAGCTTCTAAAGCTGGATGAAATCATTAATGGTTACCGGTCGATGTCGAACGACCGCTCTAGAATACAGTTCACATCAGAACATGGCATCAAAATTGGCTTCGTACATTTCTGTGTGGTATCCAAAAATTCACAGAAAGATGGGAAGAATGTGATAGCTTCAGATGCGCAATACTTTGAGTAATACTATTTTACAGTTTTTTTAAATAATATACTAAATATGTCAAGTCTCAAAATATCGTATGGGAGTAGAATTTCAACATTAAGCACAATAAGAAAGTTGCGAAAAACAGCGGGACTTCAAATCAGAAGTGTTATCAAGACTAATAGAAAACCACTAGATCGGGGCTTTTAAATCCTGTATTTCACCATGTGATCAGCTCTTTATCCCAATATTTTGACTAATAGCCCGAAATTTCAAGCAATTCTTCAAGCATACGGTTACTCAGTTTAACTAGTTAAATTATATTAAATTATAGTACTTTGTATCCCGACACCCAATCTTAGTCTCCTTCAGCATACAAAACTGTGCATTGAAATAATTTTAAGCGAAAATTGTCATGCTACACATGTATTTACTAAATTATTGACAAAATGTAGTAAAAAGTTTCGAAACTACCGATGTTATGCACGAAAACATTTCAGCACTCACATGGTGGTAACTATGCTTAAGAGCATTTACGATGCCATGTAATATGAGCAATTCCACAAGTTAGTATGTATAAGTATTTATAAAATTATATATACATATATATTATATTATATGTATGTACATATGTGTATAAATTTCTGTATATACGCCTAAGTACCTCTGGCCAATATGTAAATAATTGATTTTGAACTTGAAGGCGGCAAGTGGCAGGCGGCAAGCCGAAGGGCGCCAAGCCAGTCAAGACGATGATGGTCATGGGTGGTTGTTGCAAAATCAACTAACTCTGCTTACGATGTTTTCAATCTACGTAACAAAGTTTGGACAGATCCTGATTAAGAATACCTGCTGCACAGTAGGTGGCCAACAGCTAACATTAATAGAATTTTCAGGCGCACAAATAATAAAGAGTGGGCGCAGTATAAATACTTACAAAAGTTATTAGAGGGTGGGAGAGGGTGATGGAGAATTATTTATGTTTAGATAGAGAGTGTGAGTACAAAAATATGGAAGGGGAAATATTAAATCTTGAAGAAAAGTTATTGTTGTTGTTTGCTTCTTTTTTTTTGTGTTTCTTCTAAGGAAGTTCGTATAGACTTTCATGTGCCTTGGGCATTTTTCGGCTACTCTATTTACTAGAATACTTACATTTTACACGCAACGGTAGTTGGTTGCTGACAGTTTCACCCTCATCGTTGATGGCGCTGCAAGCGTAATTTCCTGCATAATGTTTGGTGATTTTTTGTAGTACCAAACTCTGATTGGAGCGTATGACACGAGCGGAAGTGTTGTGTTCGAGGTGAATATTCTAAAAAAGATAAAGAAAAGTCGACACATTTAAATTAAATTTAAATATTTTATATTGGATCTTAAAATTATTTTTGAAATATTGTGCTTATATGTATGTATGTGTACATAGTTCTTTAATAATTTGTAAAACTCAATTTCATACGACTTTGAAAATATATTAAGTTCTATGTTCGATCCGTGCCACAGGTAGTCTGATAAGAAAATATGATTGAGCTTTAAGGTTTACTGTTGCCGTCACAGCACTACATATACTCAATTCCCAATCTTCGTTCTCATTGCTCACCCCAAAACGGCAGAGAGAAAAACAAGAGCACAAAGTGTGTGAGCTGGTAGTGCTTGAGAAATGGAACGACAGTGGTAATGTACAAAAATTCTATGAAAACATGCGACGACTTGTAGCATGTTTCAATGTCGGTGAGGTGACCTAGCGAGTGCTGCTCAGAGTGTACTGAATTTGTGACGGAAACACTGCTCCAGCTGGCTGATTGATTGCCAGATAAAATGCAAAACCAAGAGATGTCGTCCCCATTTACCCAATCGATGACAATGGAAAATACGTTCCAATACACGATTTTGATGAAGTTCGAATAGTAATTTCCCGCCTGAAGCACGAAAAAGTTGCGAGAACTGGAGGCTTTCCGCTACCTTGCAGAATATAGATTGATGAAGAAATAGTCGACGATTGGAGTCTGAGTTTGGTCTATCCAAAAAAAAAAGTCATCTGTACCAATCATAGTCGGATAGGTATTCTCAATATCACTTTTAAACTTTATGTGATTTCCATGGTACATAAATAAATAATATTTATCTGATGTTATACCAACGAATCTGAATGCAGTTTCAATCTACTTATTAAGTTTCTTACTAATTTTTTTTTTAATTTTGTGAATGAAATTCATTCAAAACAATTTTAAAGTTATTAAATTCCACGCTATTTGCATGTCATTGTTTATTCTCTCCAACTAAACTTAAAATTTAAAATAGTTCACCCACAAACTGCAGCAAAATCAGCGTGTTAAATTACTCGCAGATATTAGAAAATACTCCAGCTAAAATACCTACAAACCACACATGCGTACATACATAAATTTAAGCCGAGCTGAGTGTACCGTTAGTTATTTCTCTATGTCTACGGAAAATTTTCATTTACTAAAAGTGCTTTTGATAGCGAAATATTTGCGGAAAATCTCGATGGTTTGAAGGTGTATTCCCGATTGCTGCAAACTTAAAAGCGTCAACACAAATATTATATGTACATACATACATACATGCATATGTACCATATATATGTATATCAACGTACATACTAAAACACTACACCTTAATATGTATGTATATATGTACGTATGTATGTATGTACGTATGTATGTATGTATGTATGTATGTGCTATGTGCCTTGAGCACACACTTGGCAAGTTGCAGACAATCCCAAAGTGTGGTCTGTGAATGCAACACAATCTCTCAGCCACTGCTCAAGCCTTGCGGTGTTTAGCGTCCCTAGCAGCACTAACACACTCTCCCTCTCACTCACGTTTCCCCAGCTCATAGTATGAGTATTTCATCAATCCACGGCTAAAATCAGCTTTGACTGAGGTCTGTGCAGTGTATTAAATGCGCTGTCTCTAAGCTACTGGCCCACTTCCGGAACTCTATATATGTAAATATGTATGCACAAATACAATGCAGAGTAGTATAATTTTCAAATATACTCAAATATATGTTATATATATATACATATATCACTATCATACATATATACACATTTTAAATATATTTACCGCACTCATATAACAAATTACTTACATTATGTAACCACAAGAGCTTCCGCCATTGAGGATTCGATTGTACGTGACACTCAAAATAAACATCATCACCTTCTTTAATATCGTCGGGTGTGAGTGTTGAGCCCAGTCGTAGTGTTACCAAAGGTGGATCTAGATGGATGATTGAAGAGAGCGAAAGAAAAATTTTCTTAAATGCTTAATATAAAGCAAAGTCAATATTTAAAATATATATATAGGAATAGTACATTTTCAGTGGAATAGTTATTTTCTTATGCGCATATAATTTAGGCACTCTTCTTGAAATATCCATATTCTTTTGTTTAAGGACATATACGTCCAATTCGGAAATATAATAAACTTAAATGAAGCTCTTTCAATATAATCAATGAACCAACCATATAATCAACAGAACCAATGCTCCTCATTTAGAAAATAAATGCAAAAGCACTATAGCATATCTTTTTTAATAGCTCTGTCAACAAGTGGATGGTCTGCAACAATTACCAAGGGTTTAGTCCCATATGGAGCGTATTGTATAATTGACTAAAGCCCACCGGCAGCAAGCTGATTGGACCTTAAACCTGGTATCATAGACCTTAGCAAATGCGCTGTTAGTTCCGTTTTCTCCTAGCTTCACAAAGAGGGGAAGCCAATGGGTCTGGTAGTGAAAGAGAACAAGACATTAAAACAAAAAGACGGGGCACATACAGCTTGTTTCTACGTCACTGTTGACAGTCCTAATTTCAAGGTTGTAGATAATTTCGTGAATCAAAGCATTAACACAAATAATAATATCATCCTTGTAACCCAACGCAGAATTACTCTTGCCAACAGGTGGACTGAGTAGGCAACTGAAAATTAAGGTCCTCTCTAGACGAACGAAGACCAAACTCTGCAAATCACTCATCGTTCCCGTCCTTCCATATAGTGCAGCAGCTTGAATTATATTGACATCCGATAAGAACAGTTTTACAAACGATTTATGGTCCTAACCGCATTGGCTATGGCGAACATCGCAGACGATGAAACGACGAGCTGTACGAGATATTTGATGATATTGACACAATTCATCGAATGAAGAGACCGGTTATAATCTCATAAGCAGTATTCACGCCAATAAAAAAGATAAAGTCAACAAATGACGAAGCTGGCAAACCCCCCGCTGCTTCTGACGTCACTATATCTGCCATTTGAGGCACTAAATTTTACCCCAACACAATAGCTGAGGTATATACAGAGCAGAGTACGCAGAGAAAACAGGTATACAGGCCGATATCTACTCCCATAATGATATTGGAAAAGCATATTTGGTGCATTTGAAAACCTACATCCAACATCGGCTCTACACTAGATAAGCCTTGTATCACTGCTAAACTAAAAAACACATAAGAAAGAAATGTCGAAGGCTTTAATACCGATAAATACTGGAAAGATTACCAGACCGTATTTTGTAAGGGTTAAGAAGGTTTTTATCAATATATTAGTACCGCACTCGTGGTTAATAAATCTCAGGGCCTCAAATTTAGAAAACTCAATCAAAATTTTATTGAACACTCACTTTTTGAAACGTAACAGCTTGCGCATACACCGAGAAGGTGCCAAGAAGCCAAGGAGATTTTCAAGCCGAAGTCCGGTAAGGAAGATTACTCTGAACCGAAGTCATGTCAACCGATCAGCCTGATATTCTTTCTTCTAAAAAAAGAACATGGACGATTGTATCAAATAACAAATACCCCCCAAGCGGTTGTTATTCTTACAGCACCTACGAGTATATGTACAGGGTAAATCAATTGAAACTTTATGCATTAAAGAGAGTACAATCTCAGGAGATCCATTGACGTGGAGGGAGCTTTCAATAATGGTAACACCATCGCATTTATCTAGTAAATTACTTCACTTGGGGTCAACCAGAACTTAGTTGAGGCATATGTTCAACAATATAGTAGCCGTTTTTGGTGTAATGATCTTTCTTCAATTATTTGAGAATTCTCGGAGCCCAAATGCGACAATATTGCTTATTTAAGTATCCCCCGAGTGAGAATTATGCCTTGTCGCTAAAGTAATTTTGTTCGAAAAAATATTGTTCACAGATTGTTGTTGAAACATCCAACCCAGGTATGTACAGCATAGTGAATGGTAAACTGGCCACAGTGGTTGTGTGAGCTGGGCTTTATAAGGATGTGAGTGTAGGTCCAAAATACGCCATAATGTGTCGTAAATGTACCAACTCTTGGGAACGTCGAGGAACAGACACATTCGGATCTTAGACTATACTTTCACTTACAGTATTGATATTTGAGATTTGATAAATCACAATTTGTTTAGTAGGTTTCAAAATTTGAATGCATTGTGTGGTTGTTAAACGAACCATTCTCAAAAATGTCTGACTTTAAATTAAAACAAAACATATTCGTTCCGACAGTTGAGTTTGACAGATGTCAAAATACAACCCTGTACTTTGGAAGCCACGGAAGGGATAACTCTATTTTTATGCAAAAATAATTTGTCTCTGTTTCCTTTATTGTGTTTCAATTTCACACAGCTGATTGTCTTCCCTGATTAATTATCTTTTTAGAGATATAGGAACTTAAAATAATTATTTTTAAATACTTAGCAAATCTGTCGTGCTGCTTAAAAATATATTAAATTGTCAAATACTTTTCTTAAAACTTTTACTTACATACGACATTCAGCTTCCACATTGTCTCCAAGTACAGACCATTCACATTGGGATTCTCAGCGCGGCATGTTATTGATTTGCCATCATCATCTGTGGTGGGCACAAAACTCAACTCTGAACGTGTCACATTCTTGGAGATGTCATCCTGTGAAATTAAAAAACGGCGAAAAATACATAAATAATAAATTTCAAATTAAATCGAATATATTGAAGAAAGTTTAAACTTTTTCCATTTATTATTTTGCTATTCATTTATTTTTTCAATTTTTTTATATCTGTTTTTTTTACTCGCAACAACTAAGTTAGACATGTTATTTAACGCTATTTGATTTATATATTCAACACTTTGGCAGCAAATTTATGTTCAAACAGTGGTGAAAGTAAGTAACACACCCACTGGATTTGCTCAGAAACCGTCAGAATTGTATTTATTACCCAATGCATAAGCACATACATACATATATGTATGTATGTATGATGTAAGGCATAGCACAGAATGAGCACTTAAAGCATATCGCAGGAAACTAAATATTTATATATATGTACATATGTGTGCATAGTGCTGTGCCACTTAGGTACATATGTTCCAGCACTTAACCAACTACAACAACAGCTATTGCACAATACATTTTGTAGTGAAATTTCCATTTCCGCTTTTAAATTGCTTATTGCAAATTACATAGCAAGTACGCTAATATTATCACACAAGTAACAAGCAATACATTTGCGCGAACCCACTCATTTCACCAGCCCCACCTAGTTCACGTTGGAACAACAACAACAACAACAACAACAACAGAAACAGTACAAATAGTACTGAGATATAGTAATATAATAAATTTGTTTGCATGTACAAACATACACGTATATACCTACATACGATATATGAGTATGTCTATATCTAAGCGGAATGCGTCAGTGTTGGTCCTTATTCAATTGCCGGCGCTGAGCAGTGAAAACATAACAGTATAAACAATGAAAAGTACACTTTGCATGCTATTAATGGCACAATGAAGGCGAAATTGTTGTTAAAACAGGCCACGACGCAATATTGGAATTGTTGATATGCACTAGTTCTAATCCATAAAGAACGGTGATCCAAAAATTGGGTTGGCTATACGAGTATATGAATATTTTGAATACTTTGTGCTCGGTCGACGGGAAAACTGGATTTAGGAAGTCCACTTTTGTTGTTGTTGTTGTTTTAATGGGGTTTCAACCCCGCTAAGAAGCAGGCGAGCTCAGTCTAAACAGGAGATCCAAGAAACGAGCTGGTGCGACGTGCTCTTACTAGAGCGAAAGGAGGGTGAGATGAGTTTATTTTAGGGGCATGCAAAAAGGTGGTTAGTGTCATGCGGGGACCCATTACAAGCAGGATATATGTTATGAATGTCGTGGTCTAGTCTGGATAAGTAGGAGATTAATCTACTGCAGTATCCAGATCTAAGTTGTGCCAGTATTACGCGGGACTCTCGAGGCTGCTTGAGGCTGCACGAGCTCTTCAGCGGTAATAGGTGGTGTTTTGACGGCGAGAACCCCATTCACCAGAAGAGAGTAAAGGAAGGTTTTGACAGGCTTTCGGTGAATGGCGTTTAATGCCTGTCAGTAAGCCGTCCTGTCCAACGGTTGTTGTAGGTGGTGCTAAATACAGTCCGACAGAGCTGACCCGGATTTTATCTGGCAAAGAGCTGTCAAAAGTTTAAATTATTTCTTCTTCTCTAAAACGTTCCTTCTTCTTTTTGGTAAACTGGCGATAAGTTGAAGAATTACACTTTTGTGCGGATTTTGCCGAGACGTTCATCTGTCAGGGTGAATGCTAGAAATCTCGACGGAATATCTCATTATTATTAGACTTCACAATGAAAATCCTCTTTTCATCCTTCTTCCGTCGACCTAAATTCTTTGAAGCTAGTTTTGTTAATCTCTACATTTCACAGGACTTCAAACACCTGCGCAGGCAAATCTTCTTAATCAACATTTGAGAAAAGAAGATTTGGGGACTTTTGAGATTACGAAATTTCCGCATTTTTTTCTTAAAGACCCAGAGGTTTTTCAAAGTTAGGAGATTTGGAGATTTTTAATAATTCGAGAAAATTTCCTAATATTTTTAAAATTAATTTAGGCGACTCTTAGAATTGTAAATTTTCAATTTTTTGATTTTTCTCACTGTTCCATCGTATATACTCAACCCACACGGTTTTGGTAAAATTCAGAAATTTGTTTTTTAGCAAAGTGCTTGATGTATATTTTGATTTAAAATATCTTTAATGATCCAAACGAGTAACTCACTAAAATAGTGAAACGTCTACATAACTACACGTACACACAATGTGAGGCTACGCAAATAACTGTTATTTATCTATTTAATTTGAATTTGTATTACTGAATTTGTTCGTTTGTTTTATTTATTTTATTTTATTTTATTTTGTTTTTCGTAAAATAAAATTCAACGCTTGCAACCCACCTTCGTGCGCCGCAACTGCCGCTTCCCTTTGTACCAGGTGATGATGGCATTTGGACGTGAACCGGTTGATTCACATATGACTTCGTAACGGCGATCCGCTACCATCGAACTGGGTGCCTCAATTATTTTCACCGTCAGCGGTTTCACTGTAAAAAAGTAAATAAAACAAATAAAACGAACGATGAGTACAAAAAAATATATAAACAAAGACGTCGGTGCAACAACAACAATGTTGAAATTAAAAATAGTGCACTAAAAACTCAGTGCGAGTAGCGGAACTAGATGGCATACTATGAGGCGCACCACACGATAGTAGTGGGAACGCAACTCTTGGTAAACAGACAGACATACGGATCGCCAAACAAGCAATCCACGACGAAGCGAGGCGTAGAGGGAAAATGAGAGTATCAGCGTGGCCTAAAAACCTTTTAAACGCCGCAATGTACACAACACATACATGTATATGTCCACGTAGGCAGATAAATATTTATATACGTACAGTGAGGACCAGTAATATGTTAACATCATATTAAAATAACAACTAAATTAAAATTAAAATTAAAATTAAAATTAAAATTAAAATTAAAATTAAAATTAAAATTAAAATTAAAATTAAAATTAAAATTAAAATTAAAATTAAAATTAAAATTAAAATTAAAATTCAAATTCAAATTCAAATTCAAATTCAAATTCAAATTAAAATTAAAATTAAAATTAAAATTAAAATTAAAATTAAAATTAAAATTAAAATTAAAATTAAAATTAAAATTAAAATTAAAATTAAAATTAAAATTAAAATTAAAATTAAAATTAAAATTAAAATTAAAATTAAAATTAAAATTAAAATTAAAATTAAAATTAAAATTAAAATTAAAATTCAAATTCAAATTCAAATTCAAATTCAAATTCAAATTAAAATTAAAATTAAAATTAAAATTAAAATTAAAATTAAAATTAAAATTAAAATTAAAATTAAAATTAAAATTAAAATTAAAATTAAAATTAAAATTAAAATTAAAATTAAAATTAAAATTAAAATTAAAATTAAAATTAAAATTAAAATTAAAATTAAAATTAAAATTAAAATTAAAATTAAAATTAAAATTAAAATTAAAATTAAAATTAAAATTAAAATTAAAATTAAAATTAAAATTAAAATTAAAATTAAAATTAAAATTAAAATTAAAATTAAAATTAAAATTAAAATTAAAATTAAAATTAAAATTAAAATTAAAATTAAAATTAAAATTAAAATTAAAATTAAAATTAAAATTAAAATTAAAATTAAAATTAAAATTAAAATTAAAATTAAAATTAAAATTAAAATTAAAATTAAAATTAAAATTAAAATTAAAATTAAAATTAAAATTAAAATTAAAATTAAAATTAAAATTAAAATTAAAATTAAAATTAAAATTAAAATTAAAATTAAAATTAAAATTAAAATTAAAATTAAAATTAAAATTAAAATTAAAATTAAAATTAAAATTAAAATTAAAATTAAAATTAAAATTAAAATTAAAATTAAAATTAAAATTAAAATTAAAATTAAAATTAAAATTAAAATTAAAATTAAAATTAAAGTTAAAATTAAAATTAAAATTAAAATTAAATTAAAATTAAAATTAAAATTAAAATTAAAATTAAAATTAAAATTAAAATTAAAATTAAAATTAAAATTAAAATTAAAATTAAAATTAAAATTAAAATTAAAATTAAAATTAAAATTAAAATTAAAATTAAAATTAAAATTAAAATTAAAATTAAAATTAAAATTAAAATTAAAATTAAAATTAAAATTAAAATTAAAATTAAAATTAAAATTAAAATTAAAATTAAAATTAAAATTAAAATTAAAATTAAAATTAAAATTAAAATTAAAATTAAAATTAAAATTAAAATTAAAATTAAAATTAAAATTAAAATTAAAATTAAAATTAAAATTAAAATTAAAATTAAAATTAAAATTAAAATTAAAATTAAAATTAAAATTAAAATTAAAATTAAAATTAAAATTAAAATTAAAATTAAAATTAAAATTAAAATTAAAATTAAAATTAAAATTAAAATTAAAATTAAAATTAAAATTAAAATTAAAATTAAAATTAAAATTAAAATTAAAATTAAAATTAAAATTAAAATTAAAATTAAAATTAAAATTAAAATTAAAATTAAAATTAAAATTAAAATTAAAATTAAAATTAAAATTAAAATTAAAATTAAAATTAAAATTAAAATTAAAATTAAAATTAAAATTAAAATTAAAATTAAAATTAAAATTAAAATTAAAATTAAAATTAAAATTAAAATTAAAATTAAAATTAAAATTAAAATTAAAATTAAAATTAAAATTAAAATTAAAATTAAAATTAAAATTAAAATTAAAATTAAAATTAAAATTAAAATTAAAATTAAAATTAAAATTAAAATTAAAATTAAAATTAAAATTAAAATTAAAATTAAAATTAAAATTAAAATTAAAATTAAAATTAAAATTAAAATTAAAATTAAAATTAAAATTAAAATTAAAATTAAAATTAAAATTAAAATTAAAATTAAAATTAAAATTAAAATTAAAATTAAAATTAAAATTAAAATTAAAATTAAAATTAAAATTAAAATTAAAATTAAAATTAAAATTAAAATTAAAATTAAAATTAAAATTAAAATTAAAATTAAAATTAAAATTAAAATTAAAATTAAAATTAAAATTAAAATTAAAATTAAAATTAAAATTAAAATTAAAATTAAAATTAAAATTAAAATTAAAATTAAAATTAAAATTAAAATTAAAATTAAAATTAAAATTAAAATTAAAATTAAAATTAAAATTAAAATTAAAATTAAAATTAAAATTAAAATTAAAATTAAAATTAAAATTAAAATTAAAATTAAAATTAAAATTAAAATTAAAATTAAAATTAAAATTAAAATTAAAATTAAAATTAAAATTAAAATTAAAATTAAAATTAAAATTAAAATTAAAATTAAAATTAAAATTAAAATTAAAATTAAAATTAAAATTAAAATTAAAATTAAAATTAAAATTAAAATTAAAATTAAAATTAAAATTAAAATTAAAATTAAAATTAAAATTAAAATTAAAATTAAAATTAAAATTAAAATTAAAATTAAAATTAAAATTAAAATTAAAATTAAAATTAAAATTAAAATTAAAATTAAAATTAAAATTAAAATTAAAATTAAAATTAAAATTAAAATTAAAATTAAAATTAAAATTAAAATTAAAATTAAAATTAAAATTAAAATTAAAATTAAAATTAAAATTAAAATTAAAATTAAAATTAAAATTAAAATTAAAATTAAAATTAAAATTAAAATTAAAATTAAAATTAAAATTAAAATTAAAATTAAAATTAAAATTAAAATTAAAATTAAAATTAAAATTAAAATTAAAATTAAAATTATAATTAAAATTAAAATTAAAATTAAAATTACAATTAAAATTAAAATTGAATTGAAATATTATTTATTCAAGTTTTAAAATTCTGATTTTTTTTCATATTTGTTTCAAAAAATTTAAAATTTAAAAAAAAAAAACTGATTAAAAAGATTATTTATATATACATACGTATTTAAAATTTAATAGTTTACAAATTCACTTTTGCACCTTACTGTATATACTTGTATATATGCGTATACATATGTGTGTATATGCGTATTTCTAAGTAAGCAACCATGCGAGCGAGTACCTTTGCCTAATTAGAACATCAAAATACGTTAGCACACTTTCAGGCGCACTGGCATGTGTGCGTGTATTTGCTTGTGACCATGTAGTAGGCGTCTACGTCGACTAACACATATACATTTACATATATGTATTTCACAAATGTGTGTACGTGAGCCATTTTTGTTTATTTTCATTTGAACAGGCTTAGTACTGCACAAACGTGGGCCAACGGGTCGAGGTACGTTTACACCCTTCACCTGTTATTTGCTCACTACATACACACTTTTCCACCAAACTTCCATGTTGTTGGTTGGGGAACAACCAAACTTCCGACGTCGGTTTGTTTAGTCACGAGCCGTTTTATTTTAGTTTTCTCTCCAATTTTTTGCCCCTCCATTCCCCCAACACGTTCAATACCGTACTTCAAGAAGAAAAAATGGTATAAAAATAGAAACTCGAAAGCAAACTTACAATGCATATCAAGCAAAAAGCTTTTCTCCTTAGGCTTATCTAATTGTGTATTCAATGCTTGACAAGTAAAAACGGAATTTAAATCAGTCCGTTGAACCGACGGCCAAAGTAGCCTATTCTCGATAACATCGCCGGAATTGTGTTCGTATTGATTGTCGACAAGTAGTCCATTCACGAGCCAGCGTACTTGAGGTTGTGGCCGTCCTGTAGAGAGCGATTGTGGAACGAGAGCGATGAGCGGCGTTGAGTGTCGGTGGTTGAGTAGACAAACAGGGATATTGTCGTTGTTGTAATAGCAACAGTAGTTGAAACGGTTGTTGTTGTTATTATTTTGTAAATGATTGTTGCGTTGCGGTTGCAGCAGTTGGTAGAAAGCAGTAGGCGCATATTGAGAAAGAATAAATAGAAAAAGAAAAAAAGTACATATAAAGACCTAACTAAGTAAGTGGTTCAATAAATTCAACAGTAAGTGGTTGCAAATAAATTTCTTTGTGTGTGGGTGAATTGAAGACATTTTTTTTTATTTTTTTTTCAATTGAGTTAATCCATTTTCCTGCTGAGTTATAAACAGGAAATTAAATTCTAAAATCAAAGTGTTCGGTGCGTATAAAAATACTGTTTAAATTTCCAAAAATATTTCAGGATAACATATTTTTAAGGCAAAAACTCACCTCCCACCACACGACATGTGATAACAATATCATCACCTTCCTGCTTGGGTCCCAGCAGCGTGCCATTCAATTGTCGCCCCCAACGATCCAATATGATTGGTTGTTCAGGAAGTACTGTAAAAGGCAAAGCGGAAGCTTCCGTTTAGTTAAACCGTAATTGACAAAGCGTGTACGTTGCAGGAATTTATAAGAAATGTACTAATTTCGCTTACAAAGTAAACAAACATTTTTGGTTTCATTAGTTGAGAGCTAAACGAAAATTAATTAATTTAACTTGTTCCACAAAAAAAAATATTTTTTAAATTTTATTTTAAAATATTTTTTTTTATTTTTCTTTTTTTTTTTTTTGTTTGTTTATTCTATTTTCTCTATGTTTTTTTTCTTAATTTTAAGTTTATTTTTTTCGATATATTTATCTTACCAAATTAATTGACTTACTTATTACAGTGAGATTGAAGCGGAAGCTTTGTGTTTGACTTGTACGGAAGTCGATGCGGCAACGGTAGACACCTTGATCATGCCGTTTGATGTCCTGCAAATAAGAAAGTCACCTTTTAATTAATGCGTTTAAGAGAAGTTTTGTAGAAAAATATTTTATATTATGCTTCAATTTGTACGAGGAGCAGCTGATTTTTTCGCTACTTCAAGTAGTTAGAGATGATACATCATCTCGTTACCGATAATACTTATTGCGGGACTCATAATTAGTTTTAATAAGACAACTTCTTTGGAGGGTTGTAAAGAATTTTTGGAGTTGTGCCCAGATGATTTGGATGAATTTTGCAACTGCATTGTAACAGTTGTTGAAAGTTCGTCAGTATGATCCCGAATCCAAAAAGTTATAAGAATTACCCTAGCTTGCTCACATCCCTTAAACTGAAGCTCGTTAAATGTTTTAGAACTTAATCAGATGGCATCCGGTCAATTATAAAGGCAATGCTCCAGCGTTTCGTCTCCTTTTTTACATGCATTCCACTAAGTCGATTCGAGCTTGCCTAGCTTTTGAATCTGATATCACAGATCGCTTTTGCTCAAAGTATTCAAGAGTTTGATCGGTCTGCAATCCCCCTGTCGCTGTCAATAATTTATCGAGTCAGAAAAACTAAACGATTGTATATATTCCCCAAAGCTTTAAACAGCTTTAGAAGGTGCTGAAAAATTTGAGGCAGTCCATGGTGGCAGCTTTGGTGGTGACGTCAGTTTGAGACCTTAGACGTTCTCTCACCTTAATCTTGTGTCGATGCATCTAAGTGAGTTAATTGCCATCTGGATGTCAAAAGGAAACCTAAAAGTTTCCCTGCTTTGGAATTTTAACTGATGATCACAATATCCGCTTGAAAGACCGAGTTGTAGTTATTGAGTTTGAAACTACCGGCTGTATTGTACTGATCATAGACCCATTCCTATAGATACAAATATCTATGGAATTACTGATGGTTTTACAGTCCGCCCATACACTGTGCAAACAATTTAGATTTCCTGCTTTGAATCAATAATAACACAGAGATTTTTTACCGAGGAGGATATTATAACGTTGCATCTTAAAGATATCACCTTTTCAAAGCTTAACATATAGTTTATCTCTCTGACCAATCGGCGCTGATTTCATAGAACACTCTTTTAAAGTTCTCCGCTGCTAGCAGCTGAGGCAGCTGGTTTGTTGTGTAGCGTCAAATACCATTTTGTGTATAATTTAACAACTTTTTCTAAAATTATTCTGATTACCTAAGCGGGGTAAGATCGCTACATGGTTGTCCAGCATACATTGATACCCCGCACGAAACTAATCAACCTTTCGCATGCTTTCTAATACCAGCTCATTTAATCTCCGTTTACCTCTGATCCGAACCTATCGAAACAGTCCGTCTCCTGGAATTCCCTTTATATAACCTTGATGACTTAGACTAGTCTCGAAAGTTCCTTAGTAGAGTTGACGAACCGCTACAACAAACACAGAAACAACAACTTCATCGAATACCGAGTGGAAGAAAAACGAAGAGTTGAAGAAGGAAGCCCGCAAAAAAAAAAAAACAAAAAAAAAGTCCTAAGTTCGTGAGTGTTTGAAAAGCTGGCCGACAGAGGTAATGCACAGAAATTTTATGAAGGGATGCGAACACTAACAGAAGGTTTCAAGAACGGATCATACTCAAGGAAATAAGGCGGTAATCTGGTGACTGATGTCCAGAGCAAACTGAGTTTCTGGAACGAATACTTAGCCAGCTTGAATAATGGGAGTAAAAAGAAATCATCCGGACATAGCGAATCCAAAACAATTGACTGTCTGAAAAGTAACAAGACAAGGCGCTCGCATCTGCATCATGGCAAAATAAGGTCGTACGGAAGCATGCCTGATGGTTGGAACCTAATTACCTATACTCTTTCTCCAAAATCATGACTCCACAATCGGCCTAAGTCTCCTCGTTATATTTCGTCTGAGGTCCATCTCGTGTTTTATGATAAAGACTAAATCCTCTCGTCAACAAAGAGATTGGACACAGTTAGGGTTAGGTATTCATCAGTCGGCTAATATTTGAAAAGATTAATGAAGAAGAAACCGACGCACACCAGCTCTTTGTCGATTTAAGAAAGTATTTGATAACTGAAGGAAGAGGAGAGTGTACGAAGCTGATGCTCAGTAACTCTAAGACTTACCTCATCATCGAAAAGAACATCTCTGATATAAAAAAAAGGTTGGAGACAAGATAAGTCCCCATCATGTGACTTCTTTAACTTACTGA
This sequence comes from Ceratitis rosa, assembly GCA_037013455.1. NCBI lineage: Eukaryota > Metazoa > Arthropoda > Insecta > Diptera > Tephritidae > Ceratitis > Ceratitis rosa. Next base: position 5,010,289 of record JAWMAG010000030.1, on the reverse strand, counting down.
TTGAGGTAATAATATGACCTGCCGAGCTGAACGGATAAGATACAATCACAGTCTCTATAAGTGGTAATAACTATTGGTATATCATTGACAAATTGGTATCATTGGTCTCAAAAACCAACTGGATAAGGAGGCGAAGCGAATGGATCTGATAGAGAACGAGGACAGTACGAAGGACGAAATGTCAAAGAAAAAGTGGGTAACATACACGATTCGGTTGGCAGTCATATCTTTAAAGTTGATGATAACCGCATTAACACCAACAACTTTATCAGCCTTGAAATCAAACGCGGAATAACCCTTACCAACAGGTGCTACTACAATTCGCTCATCATTCACGTCCTACTATTTATATGGTGCGTGGACGATGTTCGACATCCAATGATTTGGCCTTAGGAATCTTCCAGACAAAAGTTCTGCGAACAATTCATGGTCCTTTACTCTTATACCGCAGCCGGCAGAACGATGACCTGTACGAGAGATAAATCCAGAGACAACAGCTACCTAAGTGTATTCATCATAATAAATAGTTATGTAATAGTAGTGTAGTAGCTATTATGGGATATGTCTTCGCAATATCGGAACAAAATTTGACCTACGCATTTTGAACTCAACGAGCTGATGGAACTTTTCCAGTTTTTCACTATAAACCATATGAATACCTGTGCATGTTCAACTAAATTACACTAATTTCTGTTCGCCTTTCATGGCTAAATAAATAATCAATCAAAAAAATTTAACCTCAGGACCTCCTTTGAACTCATCAACTTAGCACTTATATATTTATACATATACAGAGTGGCATACGCGTACGCATGAGAAGCAGGCGCCTCTCCAAATTTAACAAACTACTAGTCAATTGAATTGAATACATAATAATGTTAAACAAACAGTATGGAGGAGAGTTGATGAGGTGCGCGGGCAAGTTAATGCACGTAAGTAAGCACGTAAGTTGGTAAGTAATAGATTACAGCTTCAACTTGTTTAATTCATTCACTTAAACAAACTAAACATTATTTATGCACGTAATTAATCTTTTATTGTGGGCTGGCAATTAAATACTACAAATTTCAGAGTGACGAGCGGCAGAAACTACGGAGAACGGCAAACACAGAGCTATCGACGACGCGCTTGAGTTGCGTAGCCCGGTGTCGGTATGTACATATGTACACTGATATATTGGTATTGGTATTGGTATGTAGGCAGTGAGCACGTGCAACGCATGCCACAATTAAGTTAACTAATGACCGTCGCCATTGTTATTATTATCTCGCAAGATCGTAAGAGATGTCTGGATAGCATGCGAAAATGGCCAAGCAACAATAACAAAAATATTTACAACAATCATTTATAGATAAATTCGTAAATTCGTGTGCACGTTAGAATTTCGTAGGACAATAGCACGCACCAACAGACCAACAGACAAAGGCAATACAAAAGTGCAAAAGAACGTACCAACTTTGTGGTGTGGTCAGGTGGTATAGGTTTGCGGACGCTCAAGCCACACTCACTTTGTGTTGTTAAAGTTTTTAGGTATGTCAGACATAGCTAAGCGAAAGCGAGCAGGCGGACCAATCGACGAATGTAATCATTCCAAAAATGTCCGCCACAAACACGCGCCTCAGACACGAAGTTAATTCTTTAACTTGTTTCACATTTTTGGCGTTTTGGCATTTTGTTTGTTTTTTTTTTTTTTCACCCCACGTCGGCGATTTGAACGAGTTCAGCTGTGTTAACTTTTTACAGCTTATCGATTCGCTCATCGAATTCTTAAACCCCTGCCAACGGGCGCTCGCGACTCGCGTTTGCATTTGCGTTTGCGTTCCACCCAATAAATCTGGCCGAGCAGCTGTCACAAGCCAGCTAAATCTGCCGTTAGCTGGTCGGAAGCCCGCCAAACCGAAAATTCGTGTCGGTTGTTGTGCTTATTTGTTGTTTCTGTTGTTATTGTTTTTCTTGTATTTGTTGCCTTCAGCCTTATTGTCTTGCAAGTGGCAGGAATGGATTGCGTGGCATGTTGTACAAGTGATTTTGGAGAGCATGCAAGCGAAGCCAAGCCAAACGGCATAGAAATTCTTCAATGGAAGCTCACAAGTGCGACAGCCGCGAAGGCGACGCGTTAAAGAAATAAATTGGTACGGTGTATGTATGTACGCCTTAAAGTAGGCAATGGCGTTGGGTTTGCCAAAAAATGTTGAGACTATGTATTAAGGACCGCTGCGCTCATACTTATTTCTTTACATACATACACACTTACATTCATATATACATACAAACGAATATGCCACAATAGTTTTAGCGCTGCTCTTAAATACTCTTACAGTAGATATGTATTATGTGTTTATTTGTAGACTCTACATTCGCTCTTTCATTCTTTTATACGTATATTCGCCACTAATATAGTTTTCGCGTGCGTTAAACAATTTAACAAGTTTATTTCCAAAAATTTATTATTGTTGTTTTTATTTGTTTAGTCTGTTGCGAAAATGTCCATGCATTTATACCTTTTCATACACACGCACACACAACTATATCAACGAATCAGCGTAGGTATTGTAAACGCTGAAGAAAATGTGTCTATGCGGAATCACACTTTCTAGCCAAAAATACATATATACAAAAACATGTGCACATATATATAAATACATATATACTTATGGACTTATATACATACATATTTTTTTATTTAAATCTCTCTGAAAATATCATTGTTGGCATTTCGTATGGTATGAAAAATTAACATTTTGCGCAGCGATTTCGGTATGTTGCTGTGGAATGTTTTGGCAAATATTTAAATCGAGTGAAATGCTATTGTATATGTATGCGTGGAACAAGTTTATTTAATGATACACCTTATTTTGTGTAAAATTAAGGCATTCTGGTAATTTGTAATAAAACAGTGTAATGTTGTTAATTATAATATTTTATTATGAGCAATAAAATCAGAGTTTTCGTCCTTATATGCATGTATGAGTACATCACGGATTTTAGTAACGTGTTGTCCTGCAGTAAGAAACTAAAGTGGTGTGCATAAACTCTCTAGTTAAATATGCAGAGCTTGAGAAGCTGGCCAATAAGGGTGATGCTCAAAAATTTTATGAAAAGAGAAAAGAGGTTCCCAGACCGGAGCATACTCGTGTAGTGACTGATGCAAAGAGTATACTGAATTTATGGAGGAAGCACCTCTACAGCCTTCTGAATGACAATGAAAGTGTAACACCAGGAGATTGCGAAATCGAAAAAACCGAAAAGACTTTCCATTACCAGACTATAAGGAGGTTCGAATAGCAATCGGCGCATGAAAGATAATAAAGCGGTGGAAGCCGATGTAGGCAGAGCTTTACAAATAAGACGGTGAAAGATGCTGGCTTGGGCAGCACAGTAAGCACCAGAAGCGCAGTCAAAATTGGGAAAGACCTCTCCGAGCCGTCCGCCACAAAATGAGGTTCCAGAGAGGGTGACTCTTTATCGTGCGATTTCTTCAATTTGATGCTGGTGAAAATAACAAAAGCTGCAGAACTAAATGGACAATGCACAACCTTTTAAAAGAGTCTACAACTGTTTACATATGCGACTTGTTTCGCAAGTCACTGTTAACAGTCATAACTTCGAGATCGTAGATAATTTCGTCTATCCAGGGACCAGCTCTATATATAATTAGCGCTTTGTAAACACTGAAGCGATTTTCAGCCAAGCTCCTACTCCAATTTGTGGTTTGCGTCTTGATGTTTTTCCAACAACGGTTAATGTTTTTTTTACGAGGAGCCTTTATTTCATTTCAGAAATACACTAGGAGGGGTTGACATTCCCTGCCGAGGAGCGAACGCAATTAGAAAATGCAACTTAATTTTTTATTTAAATTAATTGGCCATAACTTTTGGATGTTGGTCGTACCGCGGCCGCTGCCTTAATACCAGTACCAGTAACTCTTGCCAACAGGTGATACTTTAAACAGAACAGGCTATTGAAAAGTAAAGTTCTCTCTCGAGAACTAAACTCTGCAAGTCACTCATCATTCCCGTCCTACTATAGCGTGGACGATTTTGACATCCGATAATGCGGCCTGGGAAGTCTTTGAGGAAAAAGTTTTTCCTAAGATTTATGGTCTTTTGCGCATCAGCTGCGGAGAATATCTGCAGACGACGGAACGATGAGTTATTCGGTGAATTTGGTAATTCGAACTGGCCCAAATAGCGAATAGAAGAACCGACTAGCACACTTTCTTTGATTCGGCTATAATCATTTAAGCGATACCCATGCCAATGAAGAAGAAAAAAAGGAAGAATATTTTTATTTAATGAACAATTTGCAAATCCAACATGCATAAAGGAACTAGTATTTTACTAGTATGAAGCTGTTAATAAATTGTTACTAACACGCCATTTTTACACGCACCTATACCATGTAGAAGGTGTTGTTTGACTGAGGTGAATTTAGAATTTTTTTGAAAAGCATTGATTTAGTCATCAATATCCAATATCAATATGTCTGCTTCAAAGTAATCTCCCTCAGCTATAATACGCTTATGCCAACCTTTCTTCCAATCATCGAAGCACTTGCAATTCGCGCTTTTCAGTATTGCCAGCAGCTCTTTCTTCGATTCTGACTTTATTATATCAATTGTAGTAATCCAGTCATTGGTCTCTTCAGTTTCAGTTTTGGGAATAGAAAAAAGTCGCAGGGATACTTCACGAGTAGAATACTAAGTAGGCTGTTGCTTAATATAAATAAGATTTTGGTCAGTATAGGTACTATCCACGCTGCCCCACAAAAAATTGAGTGGTAAGTCCCACATTGCTGGACTTCCAGGTCCTTAAGTGTTCGTCTATAGTCCACTGTCGATAATGACAGCCGCACCAGCAGCATAGGCGCTAACTAGTTTGTCCGTCTTTTCATTACCATCTACATCCGTGTGGCCTGGAACCAAAATTTTTTTCAGAATTAACCCTATATGGGTGAATTTGAACTCCGACAGAATTTTCATTTGGTATTACGATAAGTATGAAGAGTTTCGCTCGTTCGGACTGATTCGGACTGATTGATCGGAATATATCTTCGCCTGAAAATCTAAATGAAATATTGTAAATATTTCGAATTTTTCCTGCTGAAATCTTTTTCGCTAAAAGAAAAGTAGTGAAGAAGCGAAAACTATCATTTTATCACACTTCGCTACATCACTAAATGTACTAATCCGCCCGATTTAAAATTTCACATTCAACGAAAACGAAAACTAAGTTCAAAAGCTCAGAACTATTACAAATATCACATTTTGAACAGCTTTTACACTGGCTAGAATCGAAAACAGCTTATAATAAAATCCAATGGTGCCGTCGGTATGCCGATGATAAAGATATCATGAGCTCAGCGCTATTTCTGGACAGCATCTCGTCAAGCTGTTCTACTTTTTAACTTTCAGAATACATTTTTTTGGAACATCATTGACTTAAGCCATCATGTTTTAGTGTTGCCAAGATTAGTTTAAGCTAAAGTGATAACTGAGCATCGGCCTACTTAGGAGACCTTACAGGGTTCATGTTTTAATGCTTAGGATTTAATCAGCTCCCGAGGATGCAAAAACCAATGCGTATAATTGGTAAAACTGGGCAGTCGTCGTATTTTTGCACTACCCTTAGAGACTTCAACTTCTTCCTTTAAAATTAAACGCATTCCTAAAATAAAGCACCTCGAGATTTTACAAAAACTATAGCACCAGCTGGTCAAGGAGAATATAATGGACTTTAAATTGACTATCTATATAATGGTACTGAAACATTGATCAAAAGAAAAAGCTAAATATCACAACAGCAAAATGTTGCAAATTGTGAATGTGTAATTTTAAACAAATTTAATTTTTTTACGTCAAGAAATTTAATTTTAAATGTCATAATAAATATATGTACATATATTATGAGCTCTATTATAATAAATAATAATTTACGAAAATGTGCCTGCTCAATTTCATTTAACATTTATTTTTACGGACTGGCAACCTTGTAAAATAGAGAGAAATTAGCTCAGTCTGTTCCATCGAAAAATCAAGCCGATCTTGGTTTCTCTTTTACGGTCATTTTTCTTCATTTGATGTAGTCATAAATATATAGGCAGCGTTTGAAAAACTGCCGGTTGAAAAGCAACAGGACTAAATTTTCTATATTTATTTATTCATTTATGTTATTCATTTGCAGACACAGTTAACAGTTACAAGTATTTACTTTTGCTTTTTCTTTGACAGCAAGGTAAACTTACGCGATTATAGCCGAATCAATATATGTAAGTGCAAGATAAACTACATTCATGTAAAAACAATGACTGTGACCTTTCCTTTGCTGTGAACCCTGCAACAGTGACAGCAAAGTAAGCAGCAGCAGAGCCTGATCGTTTTGCTGTCGGTTTCTTGTTAGTTTGCAGTCGCTCTTGCTTTCGGCTGATAAAAACAAAACGACGGCAATTTGTAGGACCGTAACGGCTGGCTATGGAATATTTAGTGTACGATATATACATATATATATCGTAATGCTGTCGTTCCTTTGCTTAGAACTGTCGTATTGCTTTTATAAACGATAGTCGAGATTAACAGCGCAACAACCGATCTTATAGCCTATTTCCACCGGACGTTCACTGCAGTTTAGCTTGAATGCATTTAAACATCGCATTTAAATGCAAAATTCCCATGTGTTTGTCGTTGTATAAAAGTGTGTTAACTCAATTTTCAAAGTGAGTTAACTCACTTTTGGTAATTTAACAGAAAATGTTATGTTAACAGTCGATGCTCTCACTACTAATGTAAACATTTCGGACGTTTCGGTATACTTGTTGCCAGAGTCGTGTATTTTCGGATTTAATGAGGGGCCAGACTTTTATTTTGCATGCTGAAGTTTTTTCTGCAAAAGTTACTTTTTTGCATTAATATTGACATAAAAAATATATTAAGTAATTGGCGAAGAGAATGCTTCTCCTCTTTAAAAAATAAAATAAAATAAAAATAAAAAACAAACAAAAAGAAATTGTGGAATAGAAAACGATCCCCTCAACATAAAAATATACGCGACTCTGGTAACTATCAGCTGAATGCGCAAAACAAATAATTATGTATGTATATATAATTGGCGCAAAACAAATATTTATGTATATATAATGTGCGCTTTGTAACCGGTTAAGGGATTTTTCGGCCGAGCTACTCCTCGAATTGTGGTTTTCTAGAAAAACACACTTAATTACTTAAAAAGAAATAAACTAAACTGCAAATGTAAACAAAAATCAGCTGTTTGAGTTAACTCAGTTTCGGTGGAAACGTTTGACATTTCATTCACTTAACAGAGGCCTTAAATGCAGTGAAGTGCTTGGTGGAAATAGGCTATTAAGCGCATGTGACGCTAGAAGGTAATGCCCTCTGAATAGTCCTATCAGCTGCCTGGAGCTACAATCTATGTGAGTTTAGTAAAGTATGTTTTATACCTAGTCTTCGCAATTCTGAAGCCATTAGCTCGTTCTCAGAGTCTATTTGCTTAACGAAGAAATATTACTTCTTGCTTTTGCTTCACTTCTTTGAATAGCAATGGAAGGTTCGATGCTGCGTAGTATGCTAAATGCTAAATATTTATTCACTAATTTTTGTTTTTCAGTAAGTTTTTGCATAATTCACACATTTAATTAATCTGTATAACAATAGAAAAACGGTTAATTTATAAAAACAACAAACTACTCGAGTATTGAACAGAACCAACAATCGACCATCAACAGCAAAGCTTGAGAAACTCTTCAATGAATATGCCAAAGTTGAAGAGAGAAAAGAGGAGCAGAAGAGAGAAAAACTGCGAAATTCGTTTTAAAGTTAGTTGAGTTTTGCGCTGAAAATGCTCATTAGAGCAGTCAAGAAAAACCCAACATTACAGCTGACTATTATTAACCTCGGTGTGCAACAAAAATTTATGAAAAAGGACAACAGAGAGAGGTGCAAAAATAGCACACCTTTTACTCAGTCCAAAGTAGCACCTGTTGGTACGAATGATTCTGCGCTGGATTTCCATAGATTTCCATGTTGACATTGTTGTAATATTGGTTCCCAGATGAACGAAATTATCTACAACTTCGAAGTTATGACTGTCAGCAGTGACGTGGGAGCTCAGTTGCGAATGCAATGACTTTTTGTTTGATGACAGACCTCACGGCACGGTTGTTGAAGCAAATAAAGCCAATATCTTTGGCATACGTCAGCAGCTGTACACTCTTATATATAAGATTATACCTTCTCTATTCAGCTCTGCAGCTCGTATTATTTTCTCCAGCATCAAATTAAAGAAGTCTCATGATAAGGAATCACTTTGTCTGAAACCTCGTTTGGTATAGAACGGCTCGGATTCATTCTTCCCAATTTTGACTGCGCATTTGGGGTTCTCTAGCGTCAGTTTACACAGTCGTATAAGTTTTATGAAAGTACTAAATTCAGACGTAGTGGCAGCTCCTTTTCGTACTGTCGAAGGCTGCTTTGAAGTCGAGAAAGAGGTGGTGTGTGTCTTTTCCAAGATTTGGCGCATGGTGAATATCTGGTCAATGGTCACTACCAGATCTAAAGCCATACTGATAATGTCAAATCAGTTTCTTGACGATTTGCTTTAGTCTCTCACACAATACGGTCGATAGTACATTATAAAAGGACTGTGGCTCAGACTGTGGGATTGCGCCTTTTGTGGATCGGGCGGAACATACTTATGTGCCACATACCAAGCAACTTGATTACACCCCAATTTCAAGTATATCAGATACGAGTATATATTGTTTTCTGTAGGCTCAGCACATGGGCAGTACTTCCCCAAGAGCCACTTTCAAAATTTAGCGTTCAAACTTTTTCTGTTTCAAATGGTGGTTGCTAATGCCCCGTTGTCGGTCTGGACCTGGAGGTGTGGCAAAGTCACTGACATTCACGTAGACTGATTTGGTTCTACAGTATCTTAGAATGCTATAAATTTACCTTAACGACAGGTCTTTTTGGCTGAATAACTACAAATAAAGGAATAGAGGAAGTTTACGTTTCGATACTGGAGTAGGGTATGTTCAGATGTCTTTGAATATGTATTTATGTTCTACCTAATGGGACTGAAGCAATAATAATTCACACCCAGTTAAAAGCTGATAAGATGGTTCAAAATGAAATCTATAATGGAGATGAAAAGTCACAAAAATCACTTTTTCGGTAAGTTTTATCATGAAAATGTGCAGACAAAAATTATATATCAGATAATTGTCTTTAAAAAGGGTCTTAATAATATTTTCTTAAGAGCATAAGAGCAGCCATTTCCGAGCTATAATGATTAAAAAATAGAACAAACGCCCTTCAAGTGTCTGGTCTCTGTGAAAGGAAAAAAGGTATTCGCACATTTTTAAAAATAATTATCTTATCTGCAAATAATCGTTTTCCTGAAAATCGCGAAAAATCCGTTTTTTATGACCTTTGACGCAATGTAAATAGCATATGTGCATACATACTGACAGATTTTTAGTATTGTACTAAACCCTTTTGTCTCGTAAGTATTTGGGATAATTACGCTATCCTTTTTATTATTTTTCCAGCAAAATATTAAAGGCGTATATTTACAAAGCAGTCCAGTAGAAGACATGACCTTGGACGTCTATCGACGCTGTCTTTAATAAAGAAGGCGATTCCACTAAGTCGTTATTTGTATCGTTATTATATTCAAGCATTTCCATTATGTTTTTGAACTCTCAAAATTTATACCGATTAGATCAGAATGACGAGCAGAGTCATGTCTGTCTGCCTGCCAGTTTGTACGTAAACTAGTCCCTCAAATTTTGCACAATGTTGACCATTTATCTGGATCGTCGAGATTGGAAGACTGTACAACCAATTTCTTCCGCTCAATAATCCATCAAAAAATCATATTGTAGAAAGCTGGCATTTAATTTAAAAATTAACGATGTGTTCGCGAGGTCTCAAGGTTAATGATTTCATTTTGTTTTGATAACATGGCACCGACACGAAACGATTTCCTTTCGTTGAGTTAATTATTCTTGTTAGCGAAAGGAAATGACATTGCTGCGTCTGTTAAACATCTCTATTGTTAATGGGTGCGTTCAGCGAACTGAGCGTTCAGTAAATATGTTCAGTGAGCGCTCGCCATATTAGTGAGCGTAACATGTGTATGCTACTTGCTGCTGATCGGTCAACAGTTGTAAATCGCAAAAAATGAATTGTGAAAATTTAAAAGTATTTCTACTTCATATGCTTGTGATGACAATTTAATGGAATTTTCGGGTTGTCAAATAGATTTATTTCAGCCATCTGCACTAGATAAATAGTTTTTCAAACAAAAAAAAAAGAATTCAAAGGAAAGAAGCAAACATTTTTATGAAGAAACTGCCACGTCATGTAGATGACCAGAACAACATTTTAAGTAAGACATAATTGCGCAAACGTTAATTTGCATAAAAAAAATTTTACTTAATAACTTCACAATCGGTTATTAATTTGGTCGTTTCGACATTTGAAGTAGCAGTACGTTCATCAAAATGAATTGCTCAGTCAAAGCGCTCACTCAATATGTTTCCTGAGAACTCAGTTCGCTGAACACACCTAATGTTAATGGCTGCTTGTAATGATATTAACAGCACACTTCAATTTCAACATTTAGCATTATATGTTAACGATTTCGGCTAAAACCGAAATGGAATTATTTTTGATAACTGCTTTAACGATATCATTTCAAATGAATCGATAAATATTTTCTGATTAACGTGAATCGGAACAATTTTTCTGCTCAAAATTCATGAGATCGAAATTTTTTGATGCTTAGAAATGATGCGCTAAAAGGTCTATATTTTTAATTTATTAAATATCGACAATTAACATACACGTACGCAGTTTCATATATTAACTCGTCTCCTCTACAATTTAAAATAAAAAATATAAATCCTTAAAAAAATAAAATAAAATATAACACTTCAATTTGTTTTCAATGATTTATTTAAGTTTTCTTGCAACAAAATTATTCTAATTTAATTTTTCTGATTTTTTAAATTTAAATTTAAATTTTTATTCATAACATAATTACATTTTACATAGAACATTTTACATATTTGTATATAAATTAGAATTGTTTTAATATAGACGAAAAAAATATCAGACTACTAATCGTTTCGAAAACATTTTATCTCAGAATTTGATGAGAACTTCTTTGTGTTTTTACAATAAAATTCGTTTTATTCTTCAAAATAATTTCATTATTTTTTCTTTAAAAATATTTAATATGAAACTGTTTTAACATACGTTTTATTTTGTATAGTTTGGACAAACAGCGCTAAAGTTTTTTTGCATTTACTGTCTGTTCACGACGAAACTGTTCCAGTTCTTTCCTGTATTCGTTTTCTATATATGACAAGTGTCTTCTCCACTTTGGTGAAGTTCCCTCACTTTTTTTGCAGCGTTTTCGTGACGATTTTTCACTCTCCTTCCTTTCCTTTTCCTCATGTTTCATCGTAGTATCGGCTTCCACTGCTGCTGCTGTTGTAGTTAGTGTCGTTATCAAGTTTTCTTTGTTGTCGTTGTTGGCATCTAGAGATTTATGACACGGTTGGGTTGCATGTGGAGATCTGTGGCACTGTTGACTGGGATCCGGCAGAGTCTGTTCACGACGAAACTGTTCCAGTTCTTTCCTGTATTCGTTTTCTATATATGACAAGTGTCTTCTCCACTTTGGTGAAGTTCCCTCACTTTTTTTGCAGCGTTTTCTTGACGATTTTTCACTCTTCTCCTTTTCCTTTTCCTCATGTTACATCGTAGTATTAGTTTCCACTGCTGCTGGTGTTGTTTGTGTAGTTATTAAGTTTTCTTTGTTGTCGTTGTTGACATCTAGAGATTTATGACACCGTTGGGTTGCATGTGGAGATCTATGGCACTGTTGACTGGGATCCGGCAGAGTGTGTGGCGTTGTTGTTGAATCAACAAACGTACGCTGAATACCTGCGAACCGTTTGGTGTATTTATCACCAGATAAACCCATCAACTCCATATTGCGGGAAATAGCGGCTGATCGTGATTGGCACAAATGATAGTTGCCCGTATATGGATTGATCTTGACTTTGCGTTGGGTTTTAGGTATTTTGAAAATTCTTTCGCGTGCTTCAGTCATGGTGCAACAATTGAGTGTATTGTTGTTTATAAAAATTCAAAATTTAAAATTTTTAATAAAATATCGATATAAAATTATTTCACGCTCCTTGCGTTTGCTTCTGTTTCTGCTTCTTTAAGTATAATGCGCGATCTTTGGATATTAGTCAAAGACTGTGGATTCTTGAACTTCACCCACCCTTTTTATGCAGCAGACGAAGGACAATAGCGAATGATCATTATCCTTAATGCCGCGAGGGCGTGAACACATTTGTTGTTGTCAACCGCTAACCCTTTTTAACATCATTGAACATATTCGCGGAAATCTACACATATACATACACACATACATACATACATACATGTATGTAGATAAAAGTGATGTCCCGATGGGAAAATCTTAGTGACGTCACTACCTGCCTTTGACAAATAGTAGTAATTTTCAGTTGAACGACGCCTAACATAATACATACATACATACATACATACATACATACATAAACATTTGTTTTAATTTAAATGATCTACTGTCTTTTGGTATTTTAATTTTTCTTGAAGACGAGAAAAAAAGGATATATTTTTATTCCTTGCGATTCCGCATCGTTTTCTGTGACAGAATTAAATAACAATTTGAATAACTTCATGTACATGTAATTTTATTTTAATTCTTGACTGAAGTATGTAAGTACCAGAAGGAGAAGAAATATACCCATCAAAATGCATATAGATCGGATCAGAATGACGAGTTGACTTGATTTAGCTATGCCCGTGTGTATGTCTGTATCTGTCTGTCTGTCCGTCTGTTTGTACGCATACCAGTCCCTCATCTTTTGAGATATTTCAACCAAACTTAGTACACAGATGCTCTGGTATATTTAAACGGTCGTTTGATAGAAACGGTCTGATCAGGCTTCTATAACATATGTATATCCGACCGATTTATGAGATATGAGATTTTGAGTCGCAAAATAGTTCGAAAAGCGAAGAAGTTTGTTATTCTACACAGGTATACATACTAGTATATAAATAAATATTGTGACCGAAAGCCATCGAAATCGGGTGACTAAATCATAAACCTCCCATACAACCGATTTGTTTAGATATGAGGCTTTGGATCCAAAATATATCAAAAGAGTTTCTAATAGAAGGAAATTTGGTATTGTCAACATATAAATTCAAATAAATATTGTCACTGAAAATTAAATAGTCTATGAAAAGTAGGGTTATCAATTCTGCAGTTTCGAAATAAATAAATAACAAAATTAAATACATAATATTTTATTTTATTTAAAAATATTTTTTTTTAATTCCTTTTTTATGTACATTTGTCTGACATAACTTGACGGAGGTTGGTTTTCAAGTGCTCAAGAGTTCAAGAGTTATCCGCATAAATTTGGCCGTTCACGTAGCCTCACTAAAAAAAGTCCGGGGTCAAATCGCATGAAAAGTGGTCAACTGACATCGCCAGGGCGAGAGATTACTCGGTCATTATAAAGCCAAAAGAGTCGATTATTATACGACCATAACACTCCGAGTTGATAGTGGCAGTTTAGTCAGAAAGTAAGTTTTATTTTTGGGTGTAATGGCCTCTCTTCAAATTTTTTTAGGATTCTCAGAGCCTCAAGTGAGAAGCGTGCTTTTCCGCTGACGACGATTTTGTTCAAAAAATCGCCGTTCACTGCTTGAATGGTCAGTTTGCTTCAGACATACTCGGGTCTTCGGCTACACTTACACTTACAGTAGCGATATTTGAGGTAGAGCGAACAAACCGATGATGTACAGGGCTCTTACAATACCTGTAATCGATTCAGGTTCTTGAAATGCCTGACTTTTATCTAAACCAAAACAAGTTTGGTTTGACAGTTAAGTGCGACAGATGTCAAAATCCAGCCATCTATTTTTGATACCACGAAATGGATAACCCTATATAATTTTTCTTTTTATAAAAGGTGGTTCATCCACCGTTTACTTATTGAACTGCTACTTATGTGAGCTTTGATAATGTACTCGAACAGCCATCAATATCAACTCAACAACGTTCGCAGGAATTATACCATTCTTCGTGCAGCCCTCTATGTGAAGCCTCATGAGCAGACGAAATCATCTTTTCCGATAATGGTAATTTTCATCTCGACGGCTACATTAAGACGGAAATCTACCTTATTGGGGTCTCGGAAAACGTAAACGTAACCAAGCAAAAAGCAAATGCATCCTCAATGAGTGGCATGTGAACCGACAGTATCTTTGGGCAGTTTCTTTTTTACTACAATCATTCTTTTCCGCATAATTAGCAAACTCGCAGCTGCGATTTCTATCTGTTGGACTACTTTTTGTGAAGGGCTATGTACGGCAATTTCTACCGTTTTATTTCTCTCCTTCTATTTTTAACTGTTCCCCTGTTTTGAAATTTGTTTATCGATAGATGACAAGGATAATTCACGTGAATATTTAGACTAAATCAGCTACAAAAAAAGTGATTCGTTCGGCGAAACATCCTGTTTAGTCTACAGATTCGTGTGTCTTTCGCGATGGCACAACGAATCATGAATAAGCGAACTAAGCGCCGTGGGAATATCGTAAGAGATATTAATGCTGAAAATGCTTAGGTTAGGTTAGGTTAAGCTGGGTGGGTGAGTCTCACATAGACGAAATACACCCATAGTGTTGCCAGGCGCACTTCATACGACTAAGCTGTGCTACTACGCTCTTATTGTGTTTCTAGTGTGAAAAAATTGCTATTCTTTTCGCGAACTTAAGTAGTCATTCTGGCCTCTTGGCCATTGTTGATTGTAGATCCTGTCGCCTTGCCTTTCTGTCTTCTGAAGCCGGACATGTCCAGCTTGCAGTGGAGCACGCACACATTCCTTGCATTTCCCACATTAGTTGTACGCATTCAGGCCTATCTTATAGCCTATTTCCACCGGACGTTCACTGCAGTTTAGCTTGAATGCATTTAAACATCGCATTTAAATGCGAAATTCTCATGTGTTTGTCGTTGTATAAAAGTGTGTTAACTCAATTTTCAAAGTGAGTTAACTCACTTTCGGTAATTTAACAGAAAATGTTATGTTAACAGTCTATGCTCTCACTACTAATGTAAACATTTCGGACGTTTCGGTATACTTGTTGCCAGAGTCGTGTATTTTCGGATTTAATGAGGGGACAGACTTTTATTTTGCATGCTGAAGTTTTTTCTGCAAAAGTTACTTTTTTGCATTAATATTGACATAAAAAATATATTAAGTAATTGGCGAAGAGAATGCTTCTCCTCTTTAAAAAATAAAATAAAATAAAAATAAAAAACAAACAAAAGGAAATTGTGGAATAGAAAACGATCCCCTCAACATAAAAATATACGCGACTCTGGTAACTATCAGCTGAATGCGCAAAACAAATAATTATGTATGTATATATAATTGGCGCAAAACAAATATTTATGTATATATAATGTGCGCTTTGTAACCGGTTAAGGGATTTTTCGGCCGAGCTACTCCTCGAATTGTGGTTTTCTAGAAAAACACACTTAATTACTTAAAAAGAAATAAACTAAACTGCAAATGTAAACAAAAATCAGCTGTTTGAGTTAACTCAGTTTCGGTGGAAACGTTTGACATTTCATTCACTTAACAGAGGCCTTAAATGCAGTGAAGTGCTTGATGGAAATAGGCTATTAGTCTGCTGCTGCTGGCTTTGCTGTCTCTGATGTAGAATTCAAAGCAAAGTAACAGCCACAGCACGTGCTTTTGCAGTAACGCTGTTTGCTTTCATGTTGAAAAGAAAATCTCACAGTGGAAGCTAAGCCAAAAGCATAGCAAAACAAAGCTGCGCAGGTTTTTTTAACACAATATATACGAGTATGTACATACATACATAAGTGTTAATGATGATGGCTTCAAGGCAAATACAGACAAAAAGGTATTGATTTTTATTTGCTGGTCTCTTAAATGGTAAATTCCCGGTTCTTTTTAATAAGATTATTTTTATGAATCTTTTTTTTTTTCAAATTTCTTAATATGTAATTTTTTACGTAAGTTTTATTCTTTACTCATTTTTTATTCTGAAAAATTTCTTTCGTAACTATTGCTATAAATAATTTAATAAATTAAAAAGAACCAGTATTTATACCACCTGAAGAGGCCTTTTCCAAAGAATGAGCTCTTAATTAATATACCTAAATATGTCTTAATTAGAAAATTCTTCACCAAGCAAAATGATCGAATTTCATTTTAAAATCCCCCCAATTAGTAATATCTTCTCATATTTACGCTCTTTAAATCATTTAAGTTGAATTAACTGCCACAACAACAACACTAAACAGTAAAGTAGTCATAGTAAAAATAATTTTTAACCGCTGCTATAGCCGAACACCAACAAAATCGGACGCTTAATAAATAATCAAGATTAAAGGCAATTATTTTGCCATGTCGCGCATATTTCACTAGACGTCGCGCCACTTGAAATCACTTTCCACCCACTACTCCAAGCAAAGTGATGTAATTTGTAAGCATTTTAGAGTGTGTATGTGCGTGTAAGTGCGAGTGTGTGTCTATGTGTGTGCGTATTTTAATCACCAAAAATCCCCTAAAGAGAAATACAAACAGCTACAAACATTTACATATTTTTTATATATGTATATATTTATATGTATATATAGTAGGTCTGTATGTATGTGCATATTAAGAGCGAATTGCTTAATTCCTGCTTGGGGGCGTTTTATTTCGATTTTCAAAATTAACCGCGTAAACAACAAAATGACCGAACATATTTCACTTTCATTTTGCCGATTGTCGTACTTCTCTACCCGTATGCCCGATTTGGTGTGTAGGTCCACTGCGGCCAAATTAAAAACCCAAACCACCTGCCAAAACCCACAGTAACTCACCCAAGTGTGCGCTGAACACTCGCCACTTTACCTGTGACTCCCTCTCTCTCCCTCTCTCTGCGGCTTGAATTTCGTTAGTTGGGTTGGCGTTGTGTTTTCGCACATTCAGCAGTTGGCTTGGCCAAAATATATTTATTATCACTCATTTATTTAAAAAGTGACAAGCCACTGTGCCAGGCGTCGGCCTATTGGCCCACCAGCGCCCACCCACCAAACAACCGGCTTACCAACCTACCTTAATTTCCAACGTAGCCGGCTGTGAATCGAAGTGAAATTTGGCACGAGAACCGAACACCTCCGGCGCTGACCAATGCCGCGGTTGGTCGTTATTCACTTTATCGCGTACATCAAAGCTGCAAATATAGTCAAAAAACAAACAGAGTATTAATAAAAAATACACGAAATGTTGAAAAATAAATGTGGAAATACATATATAGCAATGGGCTTAGGCTGAGGGAGAGTGAAAGTGAGGAGCGAGGGAGACAGACAGAAAGGATGCCACGAAAGCTCATTTTTACCGCACACAAGTTAATGCTTTTACCTATACTCAAAACAGAAAGAAAGAAAAATCATACTGTTACGTAAAAACGCACTAAGTGGTTGTTTTTAAATTTTAAAAGAATAACCAAATAAAATTAATGAAAATTATTTTAAGAAATTTATGAGTTTTAACTCGTTTAACTAGAGCTTTTCAAATAAGTTTTTAATATTTTGGTTATTTAACAGAAGCTTAAGAAAAGGAACTTCACAAAAATTAAAAAATTTTCAAAGTTTTAAAAAATACCAGTTAGCGCTTTTTTACATTTCAACAACATTTAAATATATTTCTTTATACCGTTAAACTTTAGCGCTCAAAGCGAGCGACACAGCATGAAATGAATTTTCCAAAAGATTTTCGCACTTTTTGAAGGGGATCAAAATTTAAATGAACTTATACTCCTATATATATGTACATTTATACATGCATACATACATACATACAAACCTACCTACAATGTACAAATTAATGTATGTCAGAGGACATAGCGCGCATCAGTCAAGTTCAAGTTTCTGCAGCTGGCTCTCTTTAAGAACAAATTAAATATTCTCTTTATAATAAAACCTAAAGGCACCGAGAGAAAGAGATTCAGCAAAAGTACCACAACAGCGGAGATCTTAAGACCAAAAATTTGGTTCAATTAGAAATGGTATATTTGCTGAAATTTTGGGAAGCTACAAAACTTTAAGTTTAAACTACGAAACCCAGATCAAACTCACTTAGGCCTACCTTTATTGGTCCTGTCAGGGAGATTCCTCTCAGCTTTCTTAATGAAATTCAGCTGATTAATGATGCCTACCGATGCAAACTTTACAAAGCAATTGAGGAATAAATTTCTGAGAAAATTATAATGGGCCGTACTTAGAGCTTAGCAGTGGCAGAGATAATTTTTGAGCGATCCATCCTCATCTATGTCCTTTCAGCTGTGGGCAAAAGTCATTTGAGTCCTTCTACCATGAACTTTATAAGACAGTGTCTATTACCATATGTTGGTGAGGTTCGACCCCGTTTTGAAGAAAGTAAGACTTAGTTCTATATACCCCGATCAATGGCCAGATTTGTCACCGCTCTACCATCTGCTGTTCGTTCTTCTGCTGAAGGCTAGTCTCTTATGCCTAGCTAGACGTCATGTGCAGAGTTTACCGTGGTAATGACTTTACCCTTTCGAGTCCATGAGTCGGCAATGCAGCTCCTTTGGTTATCCCTATCACCAGGGAGCCAGTCGAAAGCTTTTTTAAGATACGTTTTATTGACTTCTTTGGTTTCAATTGAGATATATAATGGCAGCTTGGCTGTCAGAATATAATGTTGAATTATTGTATTGTATATGAGAATCGAGCAACCATGACGCGGCTTACGTTATAGCTTTTAGTTTTTCTTGAAAGGCTCTACAGTGGTCGGAAAGTATCCAACTTAATTCGATAGTAAGATGTTCAGAGTAAATTCTACAACCCACTGTGATATCTTTTTTTGAGAAGACGTTGAAAATGACTACGAATCTTTGATACAGAACTGTTATATTTTCCCATTTGTTCCTCTCTGAGATTTTTGTTGAGAACTCGAAGCAGAAGACGGAAGTAGTGTGGACCATCTCCTCCGAGAATAGTGTATTAGGTAAAGGAAAAATTTCGTTCGATTTTTATTTAAGAGATGGCATTATTGTCCATAGTACTAATGTTACGTGTCGCATCATGTACCTTGTGAGCGCTCAGAAAAAGAAAATTCGCTATATTTTACAATTTTTCTTCGATCAAGACGAAAAAGCAGCCAAAGCGGCTGAAAAAATTAATTTAGATTATGGGTCCGATCTGTAAGCGAACGTGTAGCACAAAAGTGGTTTGCTAGTTTACGTTCCAGTAATTTCGATGTCAAAGATGCACCACGCGTGGCAGATGTTTTAGAATTGAGATTTTGTTCCAGAATTTGTCAATAAATCATATAAGGGCTGGAAATTTGGTATTCTACATACCTTTATACAAATAAAAATTGACACCAAAGAACATCGAAAGCAGAAGTTTTCATCATATTGCCCTTTCCAACCAAATTTTCGTATATGGAAACTGTGGATGCTGATCGTCATGTGACTCATCAGACATTACTTTATCGATTAAAAAGACTAACGTCGATTGATCAAAAGAAACGCTTAAAAAATACGAAAGCGGTGTTGGAACAGGTGTGTGAAACCCTGACAGCTGAAGAATCGTGGATTCATGCGTTTGAGCCCGAAGGTAAACAGCAGTCGACTATAATGAGTCGAATCCAACAAAAGTGATTCGCGCTCGAAACACTACCAAGCAAATAATTTTTTACTAGAACTTTTCTTTCAAGAAATCAGAAAAATAAATCGCTGAAGATGGATCACTCTGCACCATGACAATGCAAGCTCTGACATATCGACTGAAGCACTTTTGAGCACTCAAAACATCGATTTGAAGAGTCATGCAGTGTATAGTTCTGACCGACTTGACACCGAGTGATTTCTTTTTATTCCCATACGTAAAAAGCAAACTGAGAAGTCAACGTTTCTTGACCACCGGTTGATGCGTTCAGCACGTATGGTTTGGAAATACCTCAATTTAAATTAAAAAGTTAGTTTTTCTAAATTACGCATGACCCCGACCCTCATCTGGGAATGCCAACCACTGTGAGTGTATTTCTGAGATGAAATAAAATTCCCTCTGTCCTTCAGAGGTGGCTTATATAAATAGCAGGTCACTCTATAGCTCGGCCAAAAATTGATTTAGTGGTTACAAGGCGGATGTTACATATATATATATGTATGTATATATATGGTTTAAAATAGATTAAAATTTTCTAGTTTTATATTCTGTTGTAAAGCTAAGAAATTGTAGCAAGGAGATCGATATACAAAGAGTATATATTTTAATATATTTATAACGATGATTTTACAACTAAACAAACGATATGTAGGTGCATGAAAGTCCCACAGTGCACCATCTTTCTTCGTATCTAACTCCTGTAGTTATCTCTAAATACCCTGCAGGGGAAAATACTATTGTATTTGACAACTAGAATCTAACTAGTTTACATTTTTACTCCAACTAGTTCATCTTCATCCGTTTTCCATGTAAGCAACTGGTAACACGTTGTCCTCTTCTTCTTATATAGCCGAATCAGTTACAGCGCGCCAATACTCTCTTCTTTTCACTGTCTGGCACCAATGGAAATACCAAGTGAGGCCAGGTCCCTCTCCACCTGATCATTCCAACGGAGTGGAGATCTTCCTCTTTCTCTGCTTCCACCAGCGGGTACTGTATCGAATACTTTCAAAGCTGGAGTGCGTTCATTCATTCGGATGACATGACCTAGCCAGCGTAGCCGCTGTTTCTTGATTCGCTGAACTATGTCAATGTCAACGTATATCGTTCCATCGTCTGCTGTATTCGCCGTTGTCAATGCGCAAAGGACCATAAATCGTTCGCAAAACTTTTCGCTCGAAGACTCCTAGAGCTGACTCATCACATGTTAACATCGTCCGCGTTCCTACGCCATATATTCGTAGTAGGACCGGTATGTTGAGCGACTTGTAGAGTTTGGTTTTCGTTCGCCGAGAGAGGACTTTACTTTTCAATTGCCTACTTAGTCCAAAGTAGTACCTGTACGACCTCGAAGTTATGACTGTCAACAAGAGATATTTCGTTTTGCCCTCATTCACTACCAGACCCATTCGCTTCGCTTCTTTATAAAGTCTGAAGAAAGCACAACTCACGGTGCGGTTGTTGAGGCCAATGTCCTACGAGCTGACAATTGTCCTACTATGCATCAGCTTCATATTAGTTGTATACTAGTTCATTTAGGCATGTTGAATTTCAACTTCACCAAAAAAGAAAGAAAAAATTAAATGAAATTGAGTTTGCCGGCTGCAAGAATCGAACCGAGATTCCCACGCACGGCAATGAAGACTTCTAACCGCTAGGCTATCGGTCATGTTGTAGAGAGTAACATTATCTGAGCACTATAATAGAACTTTTTAGGAACGCCATAGCGTACTAAAAACAACAACAACATACGAATCACGGAGTGGTAAAAATTTCCGGTTCACCAAAAATTAAAAAAAAAATAAAAACAATTAAAAATAAATTTGCTTCTTTCGGTACTCGGACCTGCAGCCTAACGGGCGACAGCTATATCCTCTAACCAGTCGGCTATTGTGACAATGTAGCGAACAACGCCAATCGCGCACTTCAATAGAACAAAGCAGAGAATGGGATTCAGCCGCGGCGTGCGGATATAACAACATCAAACGTTGGT
Organism: Ceratitis rosa; assembly: GCA_037013455.1. Lineage (NCBI taxonomy): Eukaryota > Metazoa > Arthropoda > Insecta > Diptera > Tephritidae > Ceratitis > Ceratitis rosa. Next base: position 4,988,479 of record JAWMAG010000030.1, on the reverse strand, counting down.
GGAAATTATTATCTCTCCAGTTACTGGTAGACTTCTTTACAAATAAGGAAATGCTACGATTTCATCTTCAACATATACGTACTAGTATTTAACTAGTATTTTTGTGTACTAGTTGGTTTTTCCCTGCAGGTATATTACTGCTCCCATGACATACATATGTATGTGTAAACGTGCATACGTACATAATACACGTATGTACCTAGTTTGTATAACCACCATGATATTCTCGTTTCCGGTTAACAACCAAATGTGAAAATAAAATCATACATAGCTCTTATAACCAATAATTAAAAAAAGTAAAAGAGAATGTGGTAAAAGGCCTCAAAATAAATAAGAAATATGGTAAATCGAAAAACAAACCAAGGCCACATGGATGATGTAATATAAAACTGACAACTTTTTTTATGCCTATCACTCAGTGGCATTGCAAATAGAAAAGGCATATCACTGCATATAATGTATGTATGTATATCAGAGTATTTGTATACATATTTATATATGCACACACCTTCCTCAGTGAATATTCAATTAAATTTGTTAGGTTCAACGTTCAACACATGCTATTTTGTAATTGTAATTGCAGGATATTGATATTTTACTATCAAATAACATATTTTAATTATTTCTTTAGCACAATCGACATTCAGAATTTATTTTTCGTAATATTTTATTATGGACAAATATGGTATATATATTTATATATTTTTTCTGTACTCCATCACTTCATAACAAAGGGAATTTTTGCTTTCTCTTGGATGCTGCATTTGAATTTCTGGTATTAATTAAAATATTGGGAATTGTGTTTTCATCACCAATATGAAATAAACATACACGTATGTACATATTTTTAATTTTAATCACTTAGCATACATACATTTTGAATTGATAACTTATTTTTGAAATCCAGTTTAAATATTAATATCTCCGTAGAATGATTTAAAATCATTTTTCACTCTCACTAAACTTCGGTTTATCAACAACAAATGTGACAAATTTTCTCAAAACCTTTCTCCTTCCTCATAATATGTCGTTATGTTCCACTTGCCGAACTTAGTTTTTGCTCGTCGAGAGGGCACTTTACTTTTCAATTGTCTACTCAGTTCAAAGTAGTAACTGTTGGCCAAAGAGATTCTGCGATATATTTCAAGGGCAACATTGTTGTTGGTGTTAATGCTGAACCCTGACTTCAAAGCTAAATGAGGGCCGATTCCGAATGTGCTGACTATTTATTTGATGACAGAAGATATTTCGTCGTGCTTGGTTTACTACCAGCTATACCATATAAGATGCGCTTCCTTATCGACATACGTGTACGTCATCAATTTTCCATTTTAGATGATTGTACTTTCTTTATATAACTCTGCAGCCCACAATTTTCCTCCAACAATAAGTTAAACAAATCACTCCATAAGGAGCATCTTCGGGTGTTTCACTTTCATTGCAGTTAAGCCGAGTGCACAAGTATTCCATCCATTAGCTTAGTCCCTGGAACACCTTTCTAGTTCCTGCAGAAAATGACCTAACCTTGAAACCTTCGTTAAGTCGCCGCATCTTCGAAGTGCAAGTCGAATAGAAAACCGTTCGGCTGTCTGTTGTGTTTGCAGCTTTTCGACGTCCAACCCTACTAGTGTTTCTTGACAAGAGTTCTACATACAAGAGGATAAGATCTTAGTTTCTACAAGAAAATGGTCGAACTTGTTCTTAACCTTCGATTCAGCGAAGTCGATCAACCTTAGACCGTTTGAAGAAATTTCATCGCAAAAGCTGAATTTCCCGACAGGGCCGAAAATAGTTCTTTGTACACCGTGGTGTTAAAACCCCAGGAGTACTGATGAGGCGCCGGATTGTGGCTTAACGTTGTTGTTGTTGCTGTTGTTGTTGTAGTGTATTGCTCTACCACACCTAGGATTAGGCAAAAATTAATTTTAGCAAGTCGAAATCATCTAACCGGAGCTCCTGGAAATGAGCTATTTCGACCATTTTGGACCAGAGAATGGGGAGTAAGAGTGAATGGTATGCAAAGACGAGTTTAGAGTCATACAGGGACTCATTACTTGTAGAACAAACTCTAAGAATATGGGATGAATAGAAGTTGAGTCTACAACAGTTTTCAGACCTTACTTATGCCAGTTTTACTTTGGATCTCGCGATGCTGTTCGATCTCTTGGTCTTCTATGAGTGGTGGTTGGATTCCGAATACATCATTCACGGGAAGAATGATTGTGACGGATAATCTGTAAATGCCATTAAGGGTTTGTCGGTATGTCGGTCTATCCAGAGGATCGGTTCTGTGGCGCTGAATAGCATCTGATATGCCCAGGTGGTGCTTCCATTAGATGTTTGCTAAGATGGTTCTTACGCTAATATCCTAGCTGATATTGCTTACACACCATGATATTATGCTTCATGGTATTAAAAGATGATCTGTAGCTTCTTCAACTGTGTCTTGCGGTATCCGGTATCCAGGTGAGGGAAGCAGTCTGACAATTGCCTTATAAGTTGCGAGTAATCTTTTTCCCTGGTGCTGCTGGCTAGCAATTTGAGGATTTGATTGTGACTCTGTATTTTGCGTAGCAATCGCATTCATATGCGGAGTGAAGGAACAATAGCGTGGAAAGAACATCATACTGCGGAAACCCTTATTTAACTTTTGGGGTTCTGAATTGGTCCTCGAAATTCTACCAATGAATACGGATCACTCAGATAGGCCAAAGTACATAAGGATTCTTCAATTTACTTCAACCGTACTGGTTGACAGTGGCAGAAGCTTTTAACAGTTCCAGTACTATATGGGCATTCCACGCGCAGCTCATGTACTAGCTATGACTTTAAGTACAGTTGTGGTGCTGTCCACTTCGTGGGAGTTTAAGTTCTTCTGTGCTCGGGTGGTGAGTAAAAACCACGCAAAGACAAGGAGTACATACGGGGAAAGATTCTCCAGGTTTTAGTAGCGGGACCCTTTCGACGTATGGAGTATTATTAAAGACAAATTGAGAACTGTGGTGAAGTATTTTCGAGCAGATTTTTGATGTTTTTGGTAGGATGATGATGAAGGGTTTCCAGTAAGAGGCTTTATTTTGAAATTCAAAGAATAATAGCTTTTTTGAGATTATTGATCGGAGGTTTATTTCAATGTATAGAGAAAGATATGCCATTAATAATGGAAACCGATATCAGCCAAAGCTGTGCTTACAGGACCTTATCCTTCTTACGAAATTTTCCATCACCAAATCGCAAAGTGGCTGCTGTATGACTTCGAAAGCTTGACGAATTCCGTCTATTTGGTATTGAACCGACCTTGGGCTGTTGGCCCTAAAAAGAGAAGTCTCAAGGTGTCACATCTAAAGATCTCGGTTGCCAAATGGGGGCACCCCTTCTGGAGATCCCACGGTCCGGAAACGTTTACCTTAAAACATAAATGTTGTGCAAATCAATACCATCTGTAGGAATCTACTTTAACATTTGTAACTTACAATTTTCATCTTTTCAATTTTTATTATTTTTATTTTTTTTTTGTTATATATATACAATAAATTGGCGATCTAAACCATCCAATTCCGACCATAAAAAATAATTAACCATCTCTCGATAGTGCAATCTATTCACCGACTTTTCAAAAATGTAAGGTCCGATGACCCCGCCGGGCCAGAAACGCACCAAAGAGTTACACATTGAAGATAGAGAGGCTTTTCAACAATAAATCTTAGGTTTTCCGTGCTTCAAATGTGACAGTTTTTGTTATTGACGTAGCCAGCGAGGTGGAAATGGGGCTGACTGATGAGTCAGGATGATTTTTCGATGAAATTCTGCATAATTTTCATGCATTTTAAGAACCCAATCGGCAAAGACTAGACAATGCTGATAAACGGCCGGCTTAAGTTCTTGTGTTAAATGAACTTTATAAGCCTTCAAACCCAAGTCTTTATGCAAACTAGGGTGTAATGACGTATGTGGGATGGACAAATCTATAATCAAAATTTCTACACTTTGGGTTATAGCATCAATATTCTTCTTGAGCGACGTGCACTTGTTTTATTGTTCCCATCACTAACTTTTTCAAACAGCTTCATTTTTCCCACCAATTTCTGTATTGCGGTTCAACATGGTGCTTCACGACGACCGAAAAATATTTTAGTTTTACAAACCGTCTCTCCCAGATTTTCACCATTTTTACAGTGAATTTTAATAATTGCAATGCGTTGTTGAAGCATTTATAATCCATTTTTGGTACTGACGAAGTTTTTACTTGACAAATGTCAAAAAATTACAGCTTCAAAAGTGACATCTACCAAAATAAGGTAATATTAAAAATAACAGCTCTTTTTGCAATACCCTGTATATAAAAATATTTGTGATATTTTCTTTCAACTCAACTTCCTTCCTCGCCTTCCTCTACTCAATACATTTAGTCTATGGTACATAATATTCAAATTATTAGCATATAAATTTTATTAACTAACAAATTCACTTCACTACTCATTTGTCATTTACTATTTAACAACAACACTACTCAACTCAACTAAAGGAACAAGGACATAATGCAATGCATTACCCATTTCAAAACTAACAATTTGTCTACAAATAATATTTTACTATCAATTCTATGCTATTATCTCTTTGTTGGTAGTTTGTTTATGCTTTCATTTAATGCGTTCAATGAAAAAGTGGTTTCTTCTTCTTCTACTCGTTGCTGGCTGTTAACGGGTTTCTTTCTCTTCTTCTTCTTCTTCGTACAACTGTCAAAGTAGTCAAATGAGAAAGTGCCTTGGCATAAATGTGATGACATGAAAAAAATAAATCGAAATGCTCACATACACATACATACGTGTATGTACATGCCTACATACACATGTGTACATATAAAAGTGTATGCAAAATAAACTTAAGAACGACAGTTGCCTTCTAAGAACTATTATTAAGTTAATGTAACTTGCTTGTAGTAGTAGTTGTTGCGGTTACACTATATTCCTCTTGTTGTTGTTGTTGTTGTTGGTGTTAGCATGCATGCCATTAGTTTTCTTGCCGTCTTGCATAGAGTTTAGCTTTGTGCTCACTTATTATTGCTATTGTTGCAAAAATATACAGACTAAGGCATATTGCATATACATACATATATATCTATATATATGTATATATGTACCATACATATGTATGTATATACACGTGTAGTGGAGGCCGGGTGGAAGTAGCGAATTGGGTTAACAACTTAGGATTTACATGCAATTAAGTTGTTACACACTCAGCGCGAAATTCAGCAACAACACCAACAACAGCAAAAACAACAATCACAATGGTAACGATAACAATAACAAACAAACAAACCAACAAACAAACAGCGCAAACAGACGTCCATTTGTCGTAGTGGGAATAGCAACAGCTAAAAAACGGCAAGAGCAACGGCAATATCAAGTTGGCGCTGTAGGCATTACACTCGCCTGAGTAGACAAACACACAGACACACACATACAAACAAATGTATGTACATGTAAAATGGTAAAACGACACACCATTCTTGAAAGTCAGCAGCGTTTGAGGCGAAAGTCGACAGTATTTTATACACGCACTCTTCCATATATACACTTAACGGTTATGTACGCACATACATATACATATGTATGTACATAAAGATAGTATGTATGTAGATGTATATGCAGTTATGTATATATGCACATTTTCGACATTCGCATGGCCAAATTCATTTATACATATCTACATACCTTCACAAATGCACATACATACATACATAGTGGTATGCTTTTAATACTTTTCATACCTTCACACATCCTCTCAACCCTCAATCTCCTCAACTCGCCTGCTACATTACTGCCCGCAGGCAGAGTGTCTTGGCAATGCCTTAAGTCATACGTTTTTCAGCCGGTTCAGCCTACGTACATACATACATACACACATACATAGCATATATGCATTTGCATATTTTTGTCGTTGTTGCGTTTTAACTTAAAGGCATAGCACAGTCAGCCATCAGCCATCAAACCGGGCTGGCTCGACCGGTTGGCTATGTGTAGCATAGTTTATGGCGCTTAAGCAGGCAGTGGAGCGGCAGTGTAGTCAGAGAGCCGTAAGAGTTTTGAGTGAGCCTTGCCAAAATGGTTATTACGGCATGGCATATATACACATACATACAAATGGTTATGCATATTGCATACACGGAGCGTAACTAGAATAGAAGGAATAATTTGATAAGAAAGTGAGTAGTTACTGGAATTATATGGTAACCTCTTTAAAATGCTATAGAGCTAGTGAAGTGTAAGCGCTTATGATCGTCTTAAATCTGAGATTCTCTTGAAAATATCGGAAAAGTTTAACTCTTTTATCGTCAGCATATAAAAGTAAAGAAAACCAAAAAAATTATTTCTGTTATGCATAAGTTCCATATGTCAGCGAACTTGTAAAATATTTATTTATTCAACAAATTCTATTTTATCTCCTTCAAAATAGTCTCTCTGATATTTTATATGAGTTCTTCAGTTGTCGCATGTCTTGAGCGTCTGGAAATTTGGAATAAGGAAAAGTCCCAACGGCCAATACTTTACTCATGCTCTTGAATCTTTCGGTTTACTCACTTCTGAGAGAAACGGATATTAGGTCAAGTAAAAAGTTCGTTCGGTTTTTTTTATTGATTTTTCAAAATATGATAACTTTGTGTACATTTGTCCGTAAACTTGTTGCCAACGAGATGCCAACTTCATTATACCACTCTCGTAGAAAGCTGCGTCCCTATTGGCAAAATACTCACAGGCCTCTCTGGAGGCCAACTTCTCAACATTAAGCGCGTTCGCCATGGACAGGAAAAGATGGTAATCACTTGGTGCCAGGTCCGGACTATAAGGTGGGAGCATTAGGACCTCCCATCCGAGCTCCTGGAGCTTCTGGCGCATCACCAAGGAGGGGGTGACCTGGCGTTGTCCTGATGGAACACAATTCGGCCTCTATTGATCAAAGATGGCCTCTTCTGGATGAGTGCTGCCTTCAAGCGGTTCAGTTGTTGACAGTAGAGGGCCGAATTGAGCGTTCGGCTATAGGAGAGCAGCTCGTAGTAGATGATTGCTTGCCAATCTCACCAAACACACAGAAAAACCTTCCTGGCCGTCAATCCTGGATTGGCCACCGTTTCCGCCGGCTCACCGCGTTTCGACCACGACCGATTTCACTTGACGTTGTCGTAAGTGATCCAATTTTCATCGCCAGTCACCAAACGCTTAAGAAATGGGTCAATTTTGTTACGATTCAGCAGCGATTCGCAGATGGAAATTCGGTCCATCATGTTTTTTTTGCTTTAGTTCGTGTGACACCAAAATATCGAGCTTCTTTTTGCAAATGAAATAAGTGCTCACGTGACGGTCTGTTTCCACTATTTCCATGATTTTATCGCAATTTACGACGACAGGCCTCCCGACGCGTGGTGCACCTTTGACATCGAAATTACCGGAACATAACCTAGCAAACCACTTTTATGCTACACGTTCGTATACAATATCAGCCCATAAATTAAATTAAATTTTTTTTGCCGCTTTGGCTGCTTTTTCGTCTTGAGCGAAGAAAAATTGTAAAATATAGCGAATTTTCTCTTTGCTGGTGTCCATCTCTGACGAGCGCTCACAACGTACTGAGCCAATAAATCGAAAAACTGTCAAAGACAAACTTTTAGCGCGAATAAACAGGTTTTCAGCGCCGTATGGCATGACATGATACGACACGTAACACTAGTGCTATGGTCAGTAACGCCATCTCTTAGATAAAAACCGAACGAACTTTTTACTGGACCTAGTATAAGAGGCGACAGAATTGCTCAATACGTCGAAGACATTCTCTAGTTCATAGAAACAAATATCAACAGACCCTATCCGATATGATGCAGGTGACCCACCAAGAGTATCGAACTTATTTCAAATAATGCGTAACTTCTTCTCTGAAAAGCTAAGCGAAATTCCTGAAACAAGACGTGAAACTAGAAAACTAATGTCGTTCAGAAATGGAAAGGTCTAAAAAGCCCTATTCATATAAGCAAATAGCAATTGGTAAAAAGTGAAGTCCAAATCCGAAACCTTTAATAGTTAAAGAGTTATTAGTGAATTAATCAACTATATGAACACCGGAAAATCCTCAAAGAATACATATAGGAATAGCATGCTTAACAAAGATTTTGGCATGCCTTTGGCTATAATCAATCAGCTCCTCAAAGACCATATTACGAAGGCTCACATTATTGTTTGTAATAAAACTAACTGAAGGCGGGCATTTCTTAAATATAATGCCAACGCTTATAGGACAGCATGAATATATGGAGAGATTTCCTCTTAAGGCATACTGCAGAAACTGTAAAAACGATTCGGAGGAAGAAGCGATATCTCATATTTTACGCAACTGCATTGCCATTAGCAGACCTAAGCTTCTGCATTTGGCAAGTTACTAAAGGGTGGTTAAATTTTCAAGGGCCGATGTTGATTTTGAATAAAACACAAACTATTTAGGAAATTATTGAAATTTTATTTTATTATGATATATTGGTATTACTCAATTATGTATGTAACAAAATATCGGCCAAATGAGCGCCGCGATCTCGGCGGCACACCTCCATACGTTGGTCCAAATTTTCGATGACGCTGAGGCATAATGGAGTTTCTATGCCGTTAATGTGCCGAATTATCTCATCCTTTAGCTCTTGAATTGTTGCTGGCTTATCGACGTACACCTTTTCTTTCAAATAACCCCAGAGAAAAAAGTCCAACGGTGTCAAATCACATGATCTTGGGGGCCAATTGACATCGCCATTACGTGAGATAACACGGCCATTGAATTTGTTGCGCAAAAGAGCCATTGTTTCGTTAGCTGTGTGGCAAGTGGCACCGTCCTGCTGAAACCACATATCGTCCACATCCATATCTTCCAATTGTGGCCATAAAAAAATCGTTATCATCTCACGATAGCGAACACCATTAACAGTAACTGCCTGACCGGCCTCATTTTGGAAAAAATACGGCCCGATGATGCCGCCAGCCCATAAACCGCACCAAACAGTCACTCTTTGTGGGTGCATTGGTTTTTCTGATTCACTCTCTTTTTTGGCCGTGACTCAAGGCTAAACGCGGTTACCCCACTCACAAAAGTGTTTCTCACGCTTCTAGGATATTTGACGAAAACGCAAATATAGGAATTGAGTATGGTTTGTCAAATGTAACTGCATACCCAGATCACACCTCATATATATTAAAGTTTTCGGTTTGTGGATTTTATGAAACCCCACAATGAAACTTACCTTCAAGCTTCTTTATTACTACTCGACTTTTAAAGACAAAAATGCTTAAGTCTAAATCACGGAAGAGGACAGCCTAAGTAACTCTCCTTTTATATAAGGTCTGCCACATCATCTTAGTACTCCCCTATCTTGAGTTAGCTTCTGTATCCAATAACTCTCTTATATCAATAACAGAAAAGCCAAGGAGCTGTTGCCTGTTTCCCGAAAATTTGAAATACAAGCAATGGTTAAGTGGCTCAAAGCTCCGCTTAACGAACACTACAGTGGTCTGATAGTTTAAAGGATTTGCTCTAACTGAGCTTATTGCTAGATTCTTCAGTTATGACTTAAATTGATTTGGTTCATAGTGATCTATTAATAATACATAGCGTGCTGCTCTCTGCTCTCTTAGATGGCAACAAATGCCATCGAATCAGTGAAGCGTTCCTTAAAGCACCAGATTTTTCGATTTAGATCCTTCAAATAAACTGCTGCTCAAAAATTTACTTATGACCGGGACACATCAAGGGGAATACAACGGCTAGTTGTAAAACTAGACAAAATCTGGGAAAATAGGTTCGGGAGAGCAGACATCTCTAAAGTATTAGGAGAGTTGAGAGGAAACTAATGACAGATCGTCAAGCAAAAAGATGTGTGCTCCTTTTAGAGGATACTACAGTAAGATGAGGCAGGGCATCTGTACCCAGAAACCCATTTCCCAAGCAGTTTAACTTCAATTCTCCTAAAACCAGTGAAGCACCTGATGCTATGAGTCTACATCGAACGCGCTGTGGATGTGAGTCTACTCCTGAAAGCAAAGCACCGCGATCAGATCTGGTTCTGTTCAGAAATACATGAAAATTTCAAGAATAGATTAAGCTTGAATACGCCACTTTACTGCTTAGTAGTTGGGGATTGTGTTGGACCGCAAGTTTTTGTGGTGGCTCAACGTGGAGGAAAGAGTGAAGAAGACATTAGGCATATGTTAAAGAACTTTTATTTGCACCTGCGGTCTTTCAGCTACCCCTTCGCGTTGAACCTGCGTGGCGACCATTCCAAAATACCAACATCTCCAAATTATTCAAAGCAATACCATTTGCAGCGCTTCAACAAAAGTAGACGACGAAAATAGGCCTTTAACACTTGGTTAAATGCTTTAAATTAGCTAAGAATGAGAATATACAGACACAGAGTATAACGTTAACCCGAAATTTACGAATAGACTACTTAGCTCTTCGCCTGACGTTTGGAAAACTGCTGTGAGCTACAGAGAAAAATGGCTGGAAGATGATTGCGCCTCACTAGAAATAGGAAAGAGCTTTATAATAATCAAAAAATGCAAGATCTTACAAGCCATCGTTAAAGGAGAATACATATGTATTTATGAAGAAAACAAAGCTAACACTAAGGTATTATCTTCTTACAGCAACAAGTGAACCTAGGTTTCACTATCAAAGAAGGCGATCAAAAGACCGGTTGTGAAAAGAAGGGTTCACATCTACTGAATGCAAGGGCATATGGACAAAAAAGCTATTGAGATAGGTGGTCGACTGAGGGCGCCAAAGAGTTTTCTCTTAAATTAATGAATTAATGACAACCTCATGGTAGAACTGTAAACGTTGTGCTGCCTTTTGGTGCCGCATATCTTCAAGTTATATCTCGAAATACATGTACATAGTAATCTCTCTCAGTGCATTCCATTGTACCATTCATGCATGCAGACGTGGCTGAGTGCCGCTGCACTTCAGAAAATGTTGCAACGCTTAACTCGTTGTACCCCTTCCAATACACTGCGTCACAACTTATGCACTTTTGTTAGTAGGTATATGCTTATGAACCAATGTATGTATATACGAAAACATACACATATGAACATATATACCAAAAAGTTTGTATATTAAGTGTATGCAGCTGGCGAAGTGCAATTTCCTTTGCATTTTCCGCAGCAATGTAGCGATATAATAAATATTTTCTTGATTTCGACATAGTTGACGTAGAAGTATAAGAAAAGCTAAAAAAAACTACACTGTACGACAAAATATGTGGCATGCCACATCTAGAGTGTTGCGGCACAATACCAATGCTAAGAACACGTTATGCGTGTACGAAAAAGAACACATGTGGCAAAAGTATAACCTGCAGTGTAACACTAGGCGACTAGTGCAAATTAATACTGGTATACTACTAGAATAAACTGAGTATATTTATACTAGTCCGAAGAAAACCAAAGAGGGGTCAATTGCAAAAAATTTAGTTAATTAATTTTTCTATTTTATTTGTTCAAATATAAGCAGAAATTGTTATCTTCAACAATGTGAGTAATGTTGCCAAACACGTTGAGACATTTCATTGACATTGTCTAAATCAAAAGGCCCCTAGACTAACACTTAAGATCCCGGATCTCAACTAACGCAGAACGTGCTATTTATTAAAGTGAAGCCTGACATACATAAGCGTGATTGCATAAAGACAAAATTGTTACTTTCAGCAAGTACCTGACATCTAACCCTAAAAGTAGGTAGCTTTGAATCACCTAGGAACTGACCGTTCGTAGGAAAGGAATTATAATGCCATACAATTCAGCCTTTTGGAAATGGGTAAGCTTGGATAGAGGAAAATGAAACAAAATAATGAGGGAAGCAAAATATATTTATAATAAGACACACTTGGGTTATTCCGGGAAGCACAATGATCATACTCAACATCCTTAGTGCGACCGTATGTGGCCAGATTTTTTAGCCCCTCCTTCAATCCGCCAAAAAAGCAATAATTAATTTCTAACTAGTATAAAAGTAGTAGTATACTTTCTCACTAAAATCTGACAATCTCGTAGAATAGCTCAGTAAATTAGTTGCTGCATGTAAAAAATTTCGATGACTCATTCGGTCCGCGACTTGTGTACCAAGGCTGAAGTAATAATCTTCATACTGAGGGGAGGAGAAACTAAAGAACTCAGCGCTCCTAATAAAGAGTAACATTTCCATTTAAGCGAGGTTTTTAGTCATTGAAAGCGACGCCAAACTAGTAGCCACCACTACGCTCAGCGTTTCTCAGTCTCTATAGCAGCGTGATTGCTGTGAGACCAAACAACACGGGAGAGAAAACTTCTCCTTGTGTTCAACCTCTTACGGTATATCTGGCATCGACGTACTGCCCATCAAAAATTATCCATAAATTTCATTACGATTTGTTAAATGACCATTCAATGCAGAGCACTTATTACAACCTCGGAAAGTCGTCTCTCGAAGTCAAGGGGAAAGTTAGTCTGTTTTCAATATGCTCAAAAACAAATTGTAAGTCTGTGTTGATAGTAAGCATATTGCTTTTTCGAGTATCTGTCCGATAGGTCAGGCACGACGTTTTAGAAGAAACAAAACTTTTCGTTAGAACTCCTCTAATAAGTGCACGAACAACATACTCCTTACAGAGGTTAACCACCTTGAGATAATCTTGGATAGCGGACTTAAATGAAGTCAAAACACAGCAGAAAGAGCAAGGAAAGCCAAAAGTTGCATAGCCTCAACATGTCCTATACTGTCACTGGGTTCTGTTAAAGGTTAATGGGTGCTCAGCTGATCCAGAGTCGAGTGAAAATCCTACAAGCCTTCACCAAATAAACTACACATGGCTGGAGTGTCGAAGAGAGAGAGAGAGAGAAAAAAACGGCGATATTGTAAATAGTGGCCTTTATTGCAGAGAGATCTTGAAATCATATAACTGTGGCCAGCCAGTGATACGGCGCTGTTGGAGTTACTAATGAGTGTACTGTGTACAAACACATATGACTAGAATATCGACAACCTTAGTCCAAGAAGAGAGAGAGAGAGAGAGAGAGAGAGAGAGAGAGAGAGTGATAGTGGTCGTTATTCCGGAGAGCTCGTGTTGGGAACGTGTAACGGTGGAGTCCTTCAGTTTCCACAAAGTCAGGCGATTCTTGTAAACTTTCTCCCACTAGACTTCAAGCGAGATACAACACAGTAAGACTGGAACTTTACCTTGGAGAAAACAAGGACATACTCGTTTCCGATCTTCCATAAGATTTCGGGAATAGGTGGACTATATTTCTTCAAAATTTTGTTTTATTAAACTCTTTTTGAAAAAAGTGGCAATTAAAAGTAAAAACTTCCTCAATTGACTATCGAAGAAATGAACCACGTTTATTAGCCGGGTAGGAGTTCGAGATGAAAAATGGTTTGCTTCTCAAATGTTTCTGCCGCAGCTCCGGTGAAATGGAGAATCAAGAGTACGTCGAACGCAAATTCTGTCGCTGGCCAATACTTAGCACCACAGGACGGATATTTACTCCGGAAATATTATTTCCACGACCTTGGGAAGGTGAGAAGATCATCGTAGTGGTTTCCTAAAAGCCCCGTCAGACCTAGGTATTCTGGTCGCAAGCCGAAAGCTAAAAGAAACCAACTTAGCTAGTATATACTAGTATCTGAAGTAGTTTTAAGCTAGTTTTCTTTATTACGTGGCATATGCAAGTAGTTTCATTCACACAAATATGATATTTTTATTTGTATAGTGGCATGTGTGTGGTAACATGCGAACATGGCGAAAATTTGACTTATGACAAAGGGAACTTTTGGGTTGCTGCTTGTAAGTCAAGCAATAAATCACTGGCGGGAAGAAGAAGAGGAAGAAGATGAAAAAATTTTGATAAATCTAATTTGTATTAGAAACAATACGCCGCCACATATATGGTACAAAATTATAAGAACGAAACGCAACACAAGCAGCAACGCAATAACCATAAAATCATTTGCTTCGCCATAAGCGTCGCGTGTGTGACTTTCTCACCTTTACGAGCAATTACTAAGCGCAGCCAACTTAATTTTGCTTTAAGCTATTGGAATATGGCAGTCATTATTATTACCAAGAGAGAGAGAGAGGGGGAGAGTGAGAGAGGGGGTGACAAAACTGGCATCATTATATGCAGCAAGGGTAGGAAATAAAAGTAAAAATCACAATGCGAGGCGAGAAAAGCAGGTGATAACCCTTTCACACGTTCTTCAAGTGAGTAATAAAATAAAATTTGAAAAAGCAAACGGAATACAAATTATTATTGCACTACAAGTTTATTATCTTTAATCATACACTTTCTTTATATACACATATACCATATGTATAGCTGTCACTTACCTGTACAATGGTATACCAGCATTATCGCGAAACCATAAGACCATGTAAACGTCACTCAACGGCGCACTGATCGGACAGGGCAGGGAGACGGATTTGCCTTCAACGGCATCGATGTCTTTTGTTTTCACTACAATACACATGTTAAAGTTGTTGTTGTTGTTGTTGTCGTTGTTATTATGATTATTATTTTCGTTGTTGTTGTCGTTGTTGTTGTTGTATTTGTTATTGCGAATATATATATATGTGTGCATGTGCATGTGTGTGCAACACACAAAAGCGTTAGTGGTTTTTCCATGAAATGTCAATCAAATGCAGGCAAACAAAAGGACATTCAGGCGCATGGAAGTGAAAAGCGCCAACAACCAGAAGAAAAATAAGAAGACGAAGAAGCAGACGTATAACGATTACGCATACGCCATGGCGTAGCGTTTGTAGTGGTGAAGTAAAAGATGGCAGATAAGAGCAGTAACAGTAGTTGTAGTTACAGAAGATTCCGGACAATAGTTGTCGTTGTTGTTATTATTATTATTGTTGTTTTTGTTGTAAATTTCGATTTCAAAAGCAAATTTCGCAACATCCGTTTGTGTTGTTAATCATTTGGGGATTAGTGCCGCACGGTTTGTTGTACACAGTTTTTCCGCATATTTTTTGTTGGTTTTGTTGATTTTGTTGTTGTGATTGTACATGTAAAGAAAGCAAGAAAAAAGCAAAAAAAAAAAACACGTTAAAAATATTCCATTGATTGTTAAGGAAAATTATTTGAAATTTAATATTTTCAAACAAGAATTTCACAGTTTATTATTAATCCAAATTGACAGCGGTATTAAATGTACATCATAAAGGAATTATTAAGCGATAATAACAAAAAATAAACTTTGTAGAAAAGTGCAAAATTAATTGGCCATAATTGACATTTTGAGATTATCATGTATTTTATTCGCAAATGCTGTAAATTAAAATGGAAACACAAAAATATGAAATTTGTAGTGAAAATCATTATTTTTTTTATCATATTTCGGCATAAAAATGATATTATTACATAATACATAATAAGCACATTAAATTAAATATTGCGTGTCAACATTTAAATATCCTTTGAAATACCGTTATAATCTGTGGTGAGATGATTTATAGCTCACTACCGAATATCTAGTAGTTATTTTATTTCAGTTTAATTTAAGACCTGATTCAATAAATAAATACAAATGTTAATGAAAAAACTGGGTTTTCTAAAAAAAAATTTCTATGAAATGTTCCAAAGCAAATTTGATTTAATTTTAAAATATTACTAAAATTTTAAGTGCTTTTAATTACCACTTTGACAGTAATTTTGCAAATAGAAATAAAAAGTAATGCTTAAAATCAGCATATTACTATGAGCAGGAGACCTCCAAAGATATTGGACGCAGTTCTCTTTTAAAAATTATCTTTATACGTATGGTATACGCAAATAATAAATTATTTTATTTTGTTTTAACTAATTTAATTTAATTACGTTTCATTTTATTTTATATTACTTTGATTTGTTTTAAATGAATTTAACTTATTTTATTAATTTTTTATATTTTACTTCATTTTTTTTTAATTTATATTATTTTATTTTATTTTATTTTATTTTTTTTTCTTATCTCATTTTATTTTATTTTATTATAATTTATTTTATTTTATTTTATTTTATTTTATTTTTCTTTACTTTATTTTATTTTACTTTATTTTATTTTATTTTATTTTATTTTATTTTATTTTATTTTATTTTATTTTATTTTATTTTATTTTATTTTATTTTATTTTATTTTATTTTATTTTATTTTATTTTATTTTATTTTATTTTATTTTATTTTATTTTATTTTATTTTATTTTATTTTATTTTATTTTATTTTATTTTATTTTATTTTATTTTATTTTATTTTATTTTATTTTATTTTATTTTATTTTATTTTATTTTATTTTATTTTATTTTATTTTATTTTGTTTTATTTTATCTTATTTTATTTTATTTTATTTTATTTTATTTTATTTTATTTTATTTTATTTTATTTTATTTTATTTTATTTTATTTTATTTTATTTTATTTTATTTTATTTTATTTTATTTTATTTAATTTTATTTTATTTTATTTTATTTTATTTTATTTTATTTTATTTTATTTTATTTTATTTTATTTTATTTTATTTTATTTTATTTTATTTTATTTTATTTTATTTTATTTTATTTGATTTTATTTGATTTTATTTGATTTTATTTTATTTTATTTTATTTTATTTTATTTTATTTTATTTTATTTTATTTTATTTTATTTTATTTTATTTTATTTTATTTTATTTTATTTTATTTTATTTTATTTTATTTTATTTTATTTTATTTTATTTTATTTTATTTTATTTTATTTTATTTTATGTTATTTTATTTTATTTTATTTTATTTTATTTTATTTTATTTTATTTTATTTAATTTTATTTAATTTTATTTTATTTTATTTTATTTTATTTTATTTTATTTTATTTTATTTTATTTTATTTTATTTTATTTTATTTTATTTTATTTTATTTTATTTTATTTTATTTTATTTTATTTTATTTTATTTTATTTTATTTTATTTCATTTTATTTTATTTTATTTTATTTTATTTTATGTAACTGTAATTTATTTTGTTTTATTTTTTTTTACTTTATTGTAGTTTGTTTTTAGTTTGTTTTATTTTATATTGTTTTATATTACTTTACTTTATTTTATTTTGTTTTATTTTATTTTGTTTTATTTTATTTTGTTTTGTTTTATATTATTTTATTTTATCTTATTTTATTAAATATTGGCTTATCCCATTTAATTAATAAATAAATATTGTAAGTTTGTAACTTTTTTATATATTTTTAACCCCCAATTAATATTTAGAAGTTTAATCCCAAGTTAATTACACAAGCTATTAAAAAATGAATTTTCTGCTGAAATATGCACATTTTCCATTTTGCAATTGGTTAAATGCAAAGTAACTTGAGTCAAATTTGTTCAAACATCAACAACGTGAAGGAAACCTTCTATTAAGTCATTTAGTTATACGTATGTATGAGTATATACATATGTGATCATAAGGATGTATGTCTGTAACAAGTATCGTTTGTCACACATACTAAATGGCGTATGCCTCATTAACTTTCCCTAGTTTATGCAAAAGCACAAGCACACACAAACGCTAATTCCAGTATACCTATATGTATATACATATATATATGGTATATATATTTGTTACAAGGTTAGGGGCTGCCTATGCTACAAACTTGTCATTTCCCTCCGCTTACCGTCTTGTCACATCTATTTTTCCGCTGACTCCGTTGTTTATGACACTAATGAGTATAAAATGAATAATAAGCATAGGAGCGTAATAAGTCTTCCACTCCAGCACTGTGGCATTAGTTGGTTTATAGTTATGATGATATGTAACTTGTGTTATGGAATCTTAAACAAAATGCACACATCCAGATAACCAAGTGTAAATATATTTCTAGATGCACAGCGTTGGTCTTCACTCGACATTGGCAATGGCATTATAATACATCGGTTTAATTATGCGGTAAATATATATATTTTTTTATTTCCCCCCATAAGAACTTGCGGGCAGAGGTTTCATATATTTACATATATGTAAGTACAATTATGAATATATGAAGAATTATACGAGCATACGTATGTATGATATATACATATGCATTGTCTTCACAGGTAGTAATTTATTTTCCTTATATTATTATGTTTTGACAGGTGGGTCAATTATTTACTACAATTATTAATAAAGGTTGGCACTGTTAATACCTGCGTAAGTACAGAGGAATGTATTAAATAAATTAATAATATATCATTGCAGGCCTTTCAATAATGTTGCTCCCATTTCCGGTTTCCAAAGAATTTAATTTGTTTATTGCCAGTAGTCGGACGGTGGCTACTGTGGTGCCTGTGTTTATCTTTTCAGTGTTATTTTTAGAAAGTCCCATTAGATTAAAAAAACCTGCTATTGAGAATTTTAGACTTTTTCAGGTTCCTTAAAGGGACTTAAAGGGAAGTAATATTGGAACTGGAAATAATATGGATGTACTGATATTCTGAACTGCTCTAAAATCAAATCAGACTATATCCTTCCAAGGTTAGGTCAAAGAATGTTTTTAATGTACTCGGAGAGCTTAACGTCACCAATAATCAATTCTAGTATCGCCAACAATTATATGAAGATAATAAATTCTCAAATCCATCAAGGGTTGTTAGAAAAGAGCTACACTTGCTGTTTGAACAAATAGCTCAGAATAGTACGTGAAAATCAATAATCCAAAAGTTAAAACTAACAGCCATGTGTAGTAACTGTGGCGGGAACACTTCTCTAGCCCGCTGAATGACCGTGAAAGAACAACACACGGGTATGGTGAATTTGTAATGCCAATCGATGATAATGGGAAAGACGTTCCAAAAACCAAATAAGACCAACGACGGAGGACAGTTCCGTAAGAATCGGATGGACATTTCCACGCTATTCGATTCTAAACGAGTTTTCATACACGGTGACTCATTACCCTGTGACTTCTTTAACATAATGTAGATTTAAACAGATAAGTTACAATCTTCTACAGGAACAGTGCTACATGTCAGTATCATTCCCGACCTCCTACAATATCCAGAAACAAGGAAGATGATAACATCCGATGCACAGGTACCACTAGTTTTTGAGGGAAAGGTTTTGCGGAAGATTAACAGTCATTGACAACGGCGAATACCGCAGACGATACAGCGTCTTCACTGGCTAGGTCATGTCGTCCGTATGGGCGATAACGCTTCAGCTTCGATAGTATTGGATAATGGTGGAAATAGATGAAGAGGAAGAATCCTTTGTAAGGATCAGGCGGAGTGTGACCTGATTTCATTTGGTACTTCCAATTGGAGCCAAGCAGTTTGAAAAGGAATGTTTGAATAGTGCGCTTTATTAATTTAGAACAAAAGCGGGGATAACGATCCCTTGGAGAGGATGCATTATAAAGTTAGGGAAGAACTTATACGAGAAATGTTTTCATAAGAGATTGTGCCAGACGTAGATATTTGACCATGCTTATATGTACCTTTCATGAAGAACCTTCACTGCTGTGATCCGGCTACTTCTAGGGGTTGGATTGAATCTCGGGTTCATCCTTCTCTGCATCTTTGAGCCTCAAGTATTATTCCTTTAAAATTATAAATTTTTGTTAAACCTTTTAGTTTTCGTTGTTATCTGCAGCTTTGGGCTTATTAAAACGAGAGCAATCGCTAAGTATGCATCAGCCATCCTCCGAACCAGGAATATGGGATATTCTTGTCCGACTTATTTATATTGAGGATGTAATTTAAGCTGCCATCCTCATTCGACACCTTCTAATTCCCCGTCAGCAAATCAGGATTCTGCCTTTGTAAGAACCGTATTATATCCTACTGTTCTACCATTCGAGGTATGATTACCTCCGGTTTCGGTATGAACGGTCTGAAACGTTTAGCTGGTCAAACCCCACCCTCCCACAGACCTTTGAACGTCGTAAATATTAAAGTTTTGACCCAATTGAAGCACCTCGCACCACCGAAAGATGGCTCCACTGCACCTTAGTGCTCTTGTGCCATTTGTGCCTGAGGATTGATATGGTCAATGAGAGCCACAATGACTCTTGACTAGCTCACTGGCCGTTGCACCGCACTGTACGTTGCGACTTTCTCCGAATCGAGCCTGACGTTTGGCTTTACAACGTCGTTCCTCTATTTCTATTTTTATCCCAATCCTCAGAAGATTTCCCGGGAGATTTCTTTAATATGAAAATTGCGCAGATGCAGGGTAGTAAGATCTGAGATCGCGAGGGTGTCAGCAGAGGAACCTCCCAAGGTAGAGTCCTCTCGCCTCTTCTATGGATCTTGGCAGTGAAACAACTACTGAGATACATGCAGGAGGAGAGGGTGTAAGGGTCACAGCATATGCGGACGATCTGGCGACCGCAAACTTTGTGTGGTATTATGCTGAACTGACTCAGACAGATAGAAAAGTGGGCTATTGATGCTGGATTGGGCATCAACCCACAGAAAACTGAACCTGTTTTCACCAGGATGTATAAATTTCCTAATTCACAACTCCAACGCGCTCAGGATCTGACCTGCACATTTCTGAGTCTGTAAATTACCTGGGACTCATCGTGGACAGGAAATTAAGTTGACCACAGAACGCAGAAGAAAGTATGCGTAAGGCGTCCATTGCCCACTACACCTGAAAAAGAGAGCTTTAGCTCTATATTGCAATACTCAGGTCAAGTACTTCTTTATGGGGTTGTAGTGTCTGGTGGCCAGCACTTGAGAAAAAAATTCAATTATCTTCAAATTCCATAGAGTACAGAAGGCAGCGCTCCTTTGCATTAGCGTAGAACTCCATACCACACCAATTGAGGTTATAAATGTTCTCCCCATTGACAAAATGGGACTCCACAATGCTGCGGTAAGGCTGCAAAAGGTGTCTGAAGGGATAGGAATAAATCACGGCCATACTAGCATCTTAAGAAGATTTCTACCAGAAAACCACAGATTACTGCAATCATTCACTGACTTTTGGGACAGAATAATACCAGCAAGCGTCGACTCGATTCATTTCAGGGTCGGTGGCGGAGTTTACTCAAAGGATCTCGGTATCTATAAATCCTTACCGGATCGGAATGCATGTAATTTGCACAGGACGATATGGCCAGAAGGTCACATGACCTTATTGAGGTAAAAAGAAATGAGTTGTCTGCAATTATAGGTCTTCTTACAGGGCAAATTCTATTGACCAGGCACGCAGAGAGATTGGGCATACCACATAACGATTTCTGCAGAAGTTGCTTACGAGAAGGTAAACCTGAGATTTCAAGCAACTTTCTCTGCGAATGCCCCGTACTTTTAAGGAATACGTTGAAGTCTCTAGGGGTGGAACCCTTTGGAAACCTGAGCGGTGGCCAAGAAGCAGCGTATGTTCAGCTTTGCAAACCCCTTCCTTTTCGATCTGGCGCTTCTAAAGATTGGACCATTTTTATACTAAATTTTTAATTCTTTCAACATATGATTTTTGTGAATCATTTTCTAAGATGAAAACTCTGCTAGAAGAAAATAAATAAAATAAATTTTTCCCCATGAACACTAACGAATAACAAAATACCAAGTGAATCAACGCATCACAATGAAATGAAAACTCTCTCAAGCGAAGAAGTTTCCAGTTTTTTTGCTTTACATATATGTTAAATATATATATATAGAATATCATAAAATACATGTGTAGTAAATGTACCCATAAAAATTCCTTTACCCGCTAAACTTGTTGTTTATTTATTTATTTAGGAAGGTGTTGGGCATGAGGGATTTACATAAGTTGCTTGGTGGGCCGAAGACAATTGTCGGCGTTTGTTAGCTGGCAAGTGTTGGTGTGAGTAACTGTATGGAGATATTGCTTTTCTTTTGTGTCTTCACCTTACTTGTAGACGCGTGAAAATAAATGAGCAAAGGCAAGTAATTCATTAGCAGCGCACTGAGGTGGCCACAAACAAACAGAGTCATGCGCCACAACTGGTATATACATATATATTTATAAATATATATAATGTGTACTCGTGTATGTAGAATGGTAAATTTGTTTTGTATATATATATATATATAGTTGGTAAATATGTATAAATAAAGTGAGTATACATTTCAAAAAGGCCACCATCAAAAGAATTTCAACCTCAAGCTGTTGCGGTTATGGTGACGCACACACAGCCATTACTAGAGAAGTCTGGCACTTTCTTATTACTTTTACCCCGCATATCATTTACAAACAGCAAATACCAACCAAAGTCTTTTTGTACCTTTCTGTTTTGGATTTTCGTTGATCGTCGGGGAATTGAAGGACGACGCACAGCTGATAGATGAGTTCTTGTCGCGCGCGATAACTTTGTTGTCTTGTTCTTGTTGTTGTTGTTATTATTCACGCATATTATTAATACTTTCTGCGTTTGTTGTCGTTTTTAACACTGGCTCTTTCATGGTTTTGGCTCATTTACTTGACGTTTGGGTGTATTTGTTTTTGCCTCATTTATTTATTTTCTTTTTCTTTTTTTTTTTTGCCCACCAATTTCTAATTTTTCGGGCGTTAAAGCAAATACGCGGCTGCATAACTTAGCTAAGTTTTGATTTAGGGAGCGCCGCCTGTAACTTCAATCATTTCTTAATTCAAAATATTTTCCAAAAACATGCCAGTCGAAGTGTTGCCTATTCAATTTATGTTTTCTACACAAACAACAAACAGAGAAGTCAGTAATAGGCAACGCTGAGTGTTGGTTGTGGGTAATAAAGGAAGCGCATACAGTGAAGTGTAACACCAATTTTATATATAATTTAATATATGTATGCATACAAATCTTTCTATAGGACAACATATGTATGTATGTATATATCTAGCACACACCACCTTATTTTTCTTCTTCTTGCTGTGAAGTGTTTCTCATTCTTTTTTTTGTTGTTGTTGTTTTTTGCATATCTACACTTTGAATTTGTTTGCTTACACTTGCCTTTCTTATTACGACACTAATGAGGCACTACTTGTATTTTACTTTGTTTACTCACCTGCTGCTTTCCCGCTGGCTCTTTTGTAATATTATTTGAGTAATGTAATATTTGATTAACTTTATTTGCAAAAGTAATGATTTTTGCTTTCATAAATTAGAAAGGCTAATAAATTGCGTAGGAAGAAATGAGATTCGTTATATATGATTATTTTTTGAAATTGAAATTTGGTGAGTATGAAAGTTACTTATGACGCAACATGATTTTGAAGTGGTGTTGTTGGTGTACTAGAATGTAATCTTCTCACTCTTTTATGCATACTCGTATGCATTTACTACGTAAGGATAAGAGCAGAAGAAAGTTAGTTGCGAAAATCAAAGAGCAATCCAATTATTTTTCTGGGAAGATAAATGTACATTTGTACGGTAGTTGATACTCAATTATTATAAAATTATTATCTATTTATGTGCTCGTTTATATTTTTTTGGAAATTTTCGAGTTATGTAGGTGCACCAAAATTTTTAATATTACGTGATAATATTTAAGGGGTAAATCCACTCTAGGATATTGGAAAACGCAAATTTTTTACCTTTGAGTCCTAGAAATAATATGCAATTGGTTTTAAAGTGAAACAAATATTTCAACCAGCTGAACTTTTTTATTTTGCTGCAACCCCTCGGAGCGTGCGCTGAGTACAATGAAAACCTTAAACACGTTTTTTCAAAACTACAACTGTGAGGACAGATTATTCGGACCCTATTGCATCGATTTACTTCAAATTTTGATGTTAGCTTCACAAATACATTTTTTTTTTGGAAGTATAATACGTAGCCTTTTTTGATAAAATATAAATTTTTTTTTTAATTTAATGGCTATTTTTTTGTCAAAAATCAATCTTTTTAAAATAAAAAAATCACAAAAATTAGTTAAAAAATAAATTTGTACATACTTTCAAAGACCATAGTTTATAGATCATATAACTTTTTGCTTTTCTGTTCTTGGTAATAATGGACTTTATCATCACCATTTTGTAAATATACAATATAATACAATAATAAAAGAATATTTTCTTATATTTCAATATATTCTATTACTTTTCCCATATTCCTACAACAAATTTTAAAAGATTAATTTATTTTTCAACCTATGGACCACCTTAATTCATTTTCCCTTTGCTGACGTAAACCATTATTTTAGAAAAAATTTAACACATGTGACTCTGAAAAAGCACAACAGACAGCCGAACGGTTTTCTACCCCATTTGCACTCCTGCTCTCTGAGAGCACTCAGCAACAACTCGGTATAAGACAACTGTGTGACGGTTTTTCAAGCTCCGTACGTACAGCTGCAAACGTAACTATCGCTTGTCGAAATGGTCGAAGAAACATCAAAGCTGGTACGTTGAGGAGTGCTACAACGTTGAGATCTGAGTGAATATGAAGAGCTTGAAAAGCTGGCCAACCAGAGTAATGATCGAAAGCTCGACAAAATGATACGGCGGCTTACAGAAAGTTTGAAGACCGGCCCAGACGCTTGTAAGAATGATGCTCAGAGTAAAGTCAATTTATGAAGGGAACACTTCATCCGCTGAATGGCTGTAAAATTGCAACATTGGGAGATGAAGAACGCGAAATCCTAATCGATGATGAAGTAAAAGACTTTCTATTACCCAAGTATGATGAGATTTGAACAGCGATTACCCGACTAAAAAACAACAAAGCAATTAGAGCCGATGATTTATTAAACAAGGCGATGAAGAGCTTCTTTACAAAATAAGGTCGGATGAAAGCTTTTGCGACGATTGGAACCTAGGTGCGCTCTGACCAATGCACATAGCTCATAGTTTAGCCCAGATTGTATTTGTAGGTTTGTAAACACTGTCTAAATCTTTCATAAGAGTGAACAACTTCCGGCGTATGTCGATGATGCGATCGGTGGTTTTCACTGCACGTTGAAGTTCTTGCTATTATGGAGGTGAATTCATTACATTAAAGAATATCTTGATCTTCAGAGATGGTAAGCCAGATACATAAATAAAAGGTCCTAGATTGTTGAAAATGAGCTCTTAAAATATGCCGCAGAACTTACTAGGCAACCTGTGATAAAGTCAAGTCTTCACCCTAAAGTGTTTCAGCATGTTTTTTTTTTGTCATTTCTTATTTGGTCGAAATGGGAATTGAACAGATAACTCGGCATGTGCTTCTTAAAAAGAGAAAATATCTCTTAAGTAGTAGAAGTACTGACAGACCATTCTATCACAACGTTGCTACAGGAGGTGGTATTACTACTGTACGACTGCTATGTCTTGAGCAGTGTCAAATATTTACTGTATTTCTGTAAGGAAATCATCAACTAATCGAAGTGGTAGCAAAATCTGTGATTTCATCACCTTTAAATTAGTCCTTGCTTTATATAATAGGACTGTATATGAATACTATTGTTTAAATCGAAAACTAATATTTATATCATCTCACTGCAGGAAAAAAGAATAATTGATTTTAAACAATGCGAACCACTTGACCGAAAGTTCATGAGTTCGTCTGAGATATCAAAAAAAATAAAAATAATAGAAAATAAGAACTGCAATTCCTGCCAACTAAGGTTATAGAGAAATAAGCCTGTGCCAACTCAGATGTGGCATATCTGAGGCCAACATATAAAAGCCAATTGTTAGCTGCTGACGAAGTTTAATCTAGTTGCAAACATATGCATGTGCGCATCAATAACCAGTAGATAAAACAAGTCATTGCGAAGTAGTAAGCGACTAGTGTGAATTTTATACCACTAAATACGACTGAACCTTAATTTTTTCATATTCGACTTTTCATTTCTTGACATTTTAATATTAATTTGAATTTACCCTTTAGTAACTAAATAACTGTGATCTGAGCATTGTAAATGTGAGCTTACTTTACCTGACAATATTCCTTATGCCAAAATGAAAAAAATTTCAATCCAAAAAAATAAGAAATAATATAAAAAATAAAATCAAATAATAATAAGAAATAAATCAAATACATTTAAATAAATTAAAGTATTGTAAAAATTGTGATGAAAAAATAAAAAAATTAAAAATAAATTTATTTAAACTAAATAAAGTTCAAAAAAACAAAATAAGTCGAAAAAAAGTAAACTAAAATTAAGCAAAATAAATGTAATGTAATAAAATTTTATTAAAAAAAAATACAATAAAGAAATTGAAATAAAATAAATTTAAAAAAAATTAGATAAATTAAACTTAAATCAAATAAAATAAAATAAAATAATATAATATAATATCATATCAAAAAATTATAATAAAATAAAACAAAAAATATATAATATCAGAAAATAAAACAAAATAAGATAAAGTATAGAAAAATAAAATAATATTAAGTGAAATAAAATAAGATAAAATAAAATAAAATACGATAAATTAAAGTAAAACAAGAAAAAATGAAATTATATAAAATAAACAAAAAGTAAACCAACATAAAATAGAATATAAAAACAAAATAAAATAAAATAAGAGAAAATAACATTAAATTAAACCAATTTAACAAAACACATAATACAAAACAAATGAAAAAATAGAACAACATAAAATAAATGGAAATAAAATAAACAAAAAATAAGTAAAAAAATTTTAAAAATGGAAGTAAAATAAAATCAAGTGAAAAAATAAAATAAAATAACCTGAAACGAAATAAAATAACCTAAAATAAAATAAAACAAAATAAAATACTCTACAATAAAATAAGAAAATATAAACTAAAATTAAAGAAAAGAAAATCGAATTAAATTTAATAAATTATTATTAAAAAAAATTCAATCAAACAAAACGAATTAAAATAAATCAAAATGAAAATTAATTAAATAATTTAATCAAATAAAAATAAGTAAAATAATATAAAAATAAAATAATAAATAAAATGACGGCCGCGGTAGCCAAGTGGTTAGCATTGCGTACTGGCATTCGTAAGGCTCGGGTTCAAATCCCGGCACCACCAATATGCAAAAGATATGGGAAATTTATTTAAATAAAAAATTGAGTTTAATTTTGTAATTACGGTCGCCCCTCGGCAGGGAATGTCCCCTCCTCCGAGTGTATTTCGGACATGAAATAAAGTCTCCTTCTAAAAAAACCATCAGCCGTTCGGAGGTGGTATAAGTAAGTATAAGCTGTAGGCCCCCCCCCATTTGTTGGAAAAACAACAAGACACAAAACCACAAATTGGAGGAGGAGCTCGGGCGAAAATCGCTTCAGCGGTTACAAAACGCCAATTATATATATATATGTATATATAAAATAAAATCAAATAAAAACCTAAATTAAGTAAAATTTAAAAAAATAAATAAAAAAAAAACAAAATTAAATTAAAAAAAATTAATTTAGTTAAAATAAAATAAAATTAAATTAATAATAAAGTAAAATAAAATTAATTCAATTTAAAGTAAATAAAAAATAAAACAAGATAAAACTAAGCTAAATTAATTAAAATAAGATGAAATTAAACGAAAAATTAAAATTAAAATAAAATAAAATAAAATAAATTAAAATAAGTTAGGAAATAAAATTAGCATAAATCAATTATAATATGATGTAAAATCAAATATAAAAAAAAAATAAAATAATATATTATGAAATAACAATATACAAAATAAAATAAAAATTAAATAAATTAAAATCAAATACAATAAAAAATATTAATTTAATCACACATTACACAGTAGACAAATAAAAGTGTACAGTAAAATCGGATCTCGAAATTGATATATTTTCAATAAAAAGCCAATTAACTACCAGTTCAAAACTAGAATTTTTACACGTTAGTTAAACTTCTCGCTTTAAGTTAGCAGTATATGTAGAGTATAAAAGCAAGTGAAGACAATTTACAAATGAAAGTTTTTTAATATCAACGTCAGGCCAGTGGAACTTGCAGAAAAAAAAAAGAAGGAAGTGGCTACGAACTCGGTGAGTGATCATAGGACGTTTGTTGTTTGGTCAGCAGCTCACCGGTTATTAAAATAGTTCTGTAGTTAGTTTACTCGAATATACATATGTATGCATATACATATGTTTGTAGGCATTTAGTTAGTTGGGCTGGAATTTATGGAGTTGCTTGGCTGACCACGAGAGAGGTGAGTGCGGTTCAAGTGTGAAATTGTTGAATGTTGCAAAACTCTGTAACAGAATGTTTATTTGTTTGTCCATTGGCAGTAAGCAAAAGCCCTTACCCCTTCCATTTGTATTCAACTTCCCTTACATCAACTCTTTTTCGCACTGCGTTGTTGATAAATGCTCATTTTATTGCCTATTTAATTGCATATGCAATTATATTTCACAAAAGCATGTGTTGAACTTTATCATAAGTCAATAAAACTGCTGGTGAGCGCACATTAAAAACTCATTAAAATACTTTTGTCGGGTGAAATTTTTTTTTGCTACAGTAAGAATTAGAGCCACAAAATAAGGAAACGAAGTTTGCTTGAACTTAATTTATTTTTACTTGAAACCAAAACCATTTTTCTACGTCTGATGCATCGAGAAACTTTTTAAGAAAATTAAAGAAGTTTTTACTTAGATGGGAGTCAAGTCCTCTTAGACATTTTAAAAATCTTATAAATAACTTTTAGATTTCTGAGCTGTGAAGCTTGGAGATGTCTAAAGCGTATTCTGGTTACGATAGATTGGTTGCCCGCCTCCGAGGTTTCACATAGACTATGTCCCGTCCATATTTTTGTATGCTATCATAGATAAGCTCAATGTCTTATTCATTGCTACGTCTCCAAATAGTCCTTTGAACAACATGTTTTGAGGCCGTCAACTTCCTTACTGTATCTTCAAATTGATAATTCGGCTGATGGACATTATATTGTATATAGTCTTTATTGCTTTTTTATTTCCTGTCCTGGTTTAGTGGCCAGACGAATGTAAATTTCGCAATCTCACCAACCATGCCAGTGTAGTGGATATGTAAAGGGTGGTTAAATTGTAAGGGCCGATGTTGAATGTGAACCACACCTAAACGCCAAGTTTTTTTCCGAATTTAATTTGACATTTCTCTATTTCAGACTTACTCAATTTGAACCATGGAGAGATACACAATCCAACAACGTGTTAAAGTTATCCAGACTTATTATGAAAATTTTCGAAGAAAATCATCTTCAGTGATGAGGCACATTTTCACCTCAGTGGATTCGTCAATAAACAGAATTGCCGCATTTGGGCGAATGAGAATCCAAGAGTGATTGTCGAAAAACCAATGCACCCACAAAGAGTGACTGTTTGGTGCGGTTTATGGGCTGGCGGCATCATCGGGCCGTATTTTTCCAAAATGAGGCCGGTCAGGCAGTTACTGTGAATGGTGTTCGCTATCGTGAGATGATAACGAATTTTTTATGGCCACAATTGGAAGATATGGATGTGGACGATATGTGGTTTCAGCAGGACGGTGCCACTTGCCACACAGCTAACGAAACAATGGCTCTTTTGCGCAACAAATTCAATGGCCGTGTTATCTCACGTAATGGCGATGTCAATTGGCCCCCAAGATCATGTGATTTGACACCGTTGGACTTTTTTCTCTGGGGTTATGTGAAAGAAAAGGTGTACGTCGATAAGCCAGCAACTATTCAAGAGCTAAAGGATGAGATAATTCGGCACATTAACGGCATAGAAACTCCATTATGCCTCAGCGTCATCGAAAATTTGGACCATCGTATGGAGGTGTGCCGCCGAGGTCGCGGCGCTCATTTGCCGATATTTTGTTACATACATAATTGAGTAATACCAATATATCATAATAAAATAAAATTTCAATAATTTCCTAAATAGTTTGTGTTTTATTCAAAATCAACATCGGCCCTTGAAAATTTAACCACCCTTTACTTACTTCAGTACTCATAATTGTGTCAATAGCTGTGATAAGGTCAGCTAAAATCTGCGCCTCGAAATTATTATTACATTATGGTAGCTTCAAGAGTAGCCTGAAATCCAATTCGGTACAATAGATTTCGACATCCGCTCCGTTCATATTTTTATCCAGCTGTACAAATATTGCAAGTTCCGTTGATGGACTGCGCTATTCACCTTCTCTTTCATTGTTAACGGAAACATTCTTTCTCCCTAGCAGTATAATATAACATTGTCCTGACCATCGCTGTGTTGCACCAGCGTATGAGCTCAGGTGATAGCCTTCTCATAGCGATACAATCGTGACAAGAGGGAAGTAAGCAGTTAAATGTTTTTAAATGATTTTGTGCTGAAAAGGTAAAGTAGTGTTTGTGTCTGATTCTACAATAAAAGCTTGAGGAATAGTGTCGGTGAACCTTTAGTCTCATGGTAGGCTTTGAAGGTTCTATAGCGCAGTTTTGTGAAGTTGAATTTAACTTAAAGTTAAAGTTATTTTTACTATTGTAGCATATTGTTCATCCAGTGAAAGATGATTGAATTGCATCTCCAGGATTTTTAATCGAAGCCACTAGATACCATTAGCTTTGATTTACTAATCGTGCAGTACAAGTCCTGTTTCCGTTGTAGCTCTGAAATCAAAGATTAGGTGCTCAATTCTTTTAAAACCTACATACAAGAGCTAAAATCAATAAATAATTTCCTCCTCCTTTTTCGATGCAATTTAAGGCTGTTTAGTGTACGAGGCTGATTTAACCGCGACCTTCCGCCATCGCTTTCGGGTTCAGGGCAGTCCGGGTTATCACTGGTGAGTCTTCTATCCAATGTAACACCTTGGTAAGTAACGAATTATTCCTTTGGTATTGTATTACGATTTACAGAGATGGAAGGACAAGTGTCTTTTCTTAGCGTAAATGTTACATGTGTAAGCTTGGACTCATTGACTTTAATTCCCCAATTGATTAGCTATTCTTCTATTCTTCTATACATCCGATCATTTGTTTCAAAAATGCCGCTTTTTTTTGAATATCAAACTAACCCCTCTTATTGAAAAGTCCTGCACTATATGTATACAAATTAAGTAAATCATAATATATTATATCATTAAGCATATATGTGTTTAACACATAGCATGTAACTAAAAAAAATAAAAAATAAAAATTTGGTCACCCAACCCATTGCGATTTTTGGTGACATTATTACACCAATATTTTAAGCGGGCCAAAGTGTGCCATAAAATTCAGCAATTAGTAGCCACAGACAGTCATGGCCATACAAATTTGTTAGACATTAACTGCTGGTAGGTAGACTCAAAGGTAGGCAGGCACAACTAATTTGCTGCAAAGCCAACGGGTAATTTATGGCACACAGAAAATTAATATATATCTACCTATTATATACATATGTATGTATGTCTTTTTCTATTTTGTGAAAATACAGTTTAGCACCACATAAGCTGCACTTAAATATAGCTAGACATAAAATAATTATTTTTTCCTTTTTTAAATACTGACGCGCCTCAGTATAATCGCTTGATATTACAACGCCTAAAAGCACACTTCAAGTGTAGTGAGTATATTAAAAGCACTTTAGAATTTTACTAACTAACATTTAAACCACCACCACCACTATATGCATACATAGTTTATTTTGTGGCATCATTAGTTGTGCTATGCTGCCAATAGCAGGCAACCACATTAAAGACGGCAAATGTGCGCTGCTGTAAGTAACAGTAATACATTTGGCGCTTCATTAACAAATGCCTCAACACCTTGGCTTAACTTCATGCCGCCATCAACACACAGCACACAACACAACTTTTCCGCAAACACGTGCCCTTACCTCCCTTAAGCCCTTACACAATCAACCAACCAACCAACCAACCAACCAAGCAACCAAGCAGCCGAGCAACTAAGATGACTATTCAAGAACTTTAGCCGTTCTTGCCACCAGCATCATTACCATCATCAACTATTATAATGCAATAAAAGTCAACATAAAATTCAAATATTTTCAACAGCTTTAAATTGCCAAAATGTTTCAGCTTCCTGCCAATCTAAGCGCCAACACTGGCCATTCAAGCCCGGTTGAGTTGAGGCGCAGGTGACGGAGATGTGCGGATTGAGTGCTGGATTTTTGCTGGTACTCGGCTCGTGAGTGCTACTGGCATGAAACGTTGCTTCGTCAACAAACTTGAAGATATTAAAACTTTTGCCGCTTGAATGCGAAAATTACATAAATAGCAGAAATGGCACACACACAAACACACAAATCCACACACGCGCACTCACATTAACGCAGTTGTATATGTATTTAAAAGAAAATGCAGGCATACACCAACACGTCTACATAAAAGTCAAGTATAAACAAGTTCAGCTGTCTTCTTCAACAAACTCGGCATTCACGTTAGACTTGAAGACTATCATTAACATTGTATATAAAAATTTTGAAAAGCTCTAAGTTAGTATTATATATGTTTAGGTAGCTGTGCTGGGCAGCCCAGCAGAAAATTGTGTACCTGTCGCTGTTTGGTTGAACTTTTCATAAATGTCCCTGTAGGAAGAAATATCACTTGTTACTTGGAATGATAATTTTTACACTCACTAGTCCAGCTTTCATCAATTTCCCAAGATACTTTTAATACAGCGAGATTCTACGAAACGTCAATTGGATGGCTTGGCACCAGCTTCATACTAGTTGTATACTAGTTCATTGAGCAATTTGCACAAATGTAAATACAAAAAACTTGCCTGCAATGTCACTCTGTCTGTTATCTCATGCTTAAGAGCGACGGCCTATATCTCTAATGTCATGATTATACAATAATGAAACTCAACCGTAGCGTGCTAAAAATTAATAAAAAAAAAATCACGAACTGGTGATTTGCGGCCAAATAGCGATTTCAACCTTAAAATACCAGCACTGAACCGGAAATTTGATGTATTGTACAAATATAACTTTTGCTACAGGGCTTTCAACACTAAAGAAGGCTTCTTCACATTTTATTTGCTTTCAAGGGATTGATATAATACCTATGATCGTTTTTCCGAGAAAGTCAAGTTTCACAACGTGCCTATTGAAGATGGCGCCCCCAACAGCTTTCTTTTAGTTGAATATGGTTACCATCTTAGAACCCTTTCCCATACAAAGCATAGCTCGATTCGTCCATATCCTTCAGCTGCTAAAATTGTCCGTACTACTTTGGTTGGGAAAGGAAGAGCTTAGATTCAACTATTCTTTTCAACCGCCAGTCACATGCCAGTGAGAAAATGTATAATGCTGTAAGTAACCATAAGCAGCGGGTCATTGCGACTTAGAGGATTAAGCTGGGTTTCTAGAATTTTCAGTTGTCATTCTTTTTGTCCTGCCACGCACAATGCCTTCATACTATGTTAGTCCTTCGGTGGATTATAATGACTTCTACAGTGGAGTGGATTACTAGGTCAAACAAGCCGTGAGTATGAATATGCGCCCAGAGGTATAATTATCTTTTTTCTATCCTGTGTTACTTTTTTGAAGTTGTACAATCTCTTAAGATTAAGAGTCATATAATTACTAGTGCCGCCACTGTAGCCTATGGTGCACATGGTACATACTATATGTTAACATAATCAGCATTTAGTAAAGAATTAAGACCAAATGGTCTGTATCCATTCTGTTAAAACCCAGAAAGGCTGTTTGATTTATACACACACATAAATTGAAAGAATGAATTTGATTCGTTTTTGAAGCAAATCATAACTGGAGATCGAAAACGATCATGGTCCAGGCATGATGAAGCACCACAAACCACTTCAAAGGCTGATATTCACCAAACGAAGAATATGCTGTCATTTGGGTGGGATTGGAAGGATGTGGTATATTTTGAGCTGCTTCCAGGGAACTAAACGAATAATACTGATGTCTGCTGTGAACAGCTGGATAAATGGAATACATCTATCAATCAGAAGCAGTCAGAATTGTTCAATCCTAAAGGTGTCATATTCCACCAGGACAACGCTAGACCGCACACATATTTGGTCACTCGCCAAAAGCTGAGAGAGCTTGGCTGGGAACTGTTGATGCATCCACCATTTAACCCTGACCTTGCACCGTCAGACTACCATTTGTTTTGATCTTTGCAGAACTCATTATGAGGTAAAATTTTCGAAAATGACGAGGCTATAAAATCGCACTTGGTTCAGTTTTTTGCAGATAACGAAATGGAAATTAGAAAACTTATGAAAGTTCATTATAAATTAAAAGAAAGTATTTACTTTCTTTTAAAAAATCGTCGGTTTCTTTTGAGGCAACCCAATATTTTATAAAAGGAGAATGTCCCTCGAGGTAGCATGTAAACAGCATAAGTAAGTCGATGATCACCACTGTAAATTCTATTGTGATATGGTTAGAGGAAGCTGTTGGAACTTCTCTCGACAATGAGCGGACGTTTAATAACGCTCTTGGTTTGATGGATTTGAATTTAAATCAAACCAAATACGTTTGATCTCAAATATTCTATGCGAATGGGGAGATTCACGCCTTGAGTGCATCATCTTCTTTTTTCAGAGAAAATGAAGTACATGGGGCCAATCCTATATGGGAAACTTTCTTGGAAGGCAAGCACCGAGGAAAGGTAGAATATAGTATCGGTAGCTTCATAACGCCGCGAGGCCGCTGTTGGTAAGAGATTAGGCCTTTTTCTTAATCTACACAACTATAGTCAATCCTGTAGTATTTTACGGAGTTATCTTAAGTTGGAAAGAACAAAAGACACTAAGCAGCTGTTCAACTTACGCGCCTCACTTGATTTTTACTTGAAGAAATGTAGAACCAAAAACCTGCTAGAAGCCAACTCGTAGACACCGTATCAGGACATCGCTGACTTTTATTTATTCGTTTCATGTAACTGAGAGCAAGAATAAAATTTCCAATCACAAATTCCATCTTCTACGGTCGTACTTAAATCTGACAAAAATGTTTGCTCTCAAGCACTACTAAAGCCGATTTATCGGATGTTGTAGTAGGATGGCAACTTATAGATCTAGATCTATATTCAACGAGAGCAAGTCGCTACCAAGCAATACAACAAATCGACTTCTTATGTACTCGTATAGATCAGAGATGACAAGCACCGATCGCGCTTTGTAGAATCTTGGTCAAATCCTATAAAATCAATATGGGTGATCATTTTTGGAGGAAGTAATAAACGAGCTGTTTTTCGCTATTATTTCAGTAAACGAAATTCGAAAAAAAATTATAAAAAGAAATGAAAAAAAAACCTCGAAAGGAAATAAATATTGTTAGAGAGAGTAATCACAGTACCATTTTCTGCACTATTTGATAAAAACTCTTATTTATGGTTGGAATATGAGCACATTTATGATTATTTTTTACGTAGAGAACTCGATGAAGACTGGAATATAATTAATAAATTCATAAAATTTTGGTTTTATCAGCTATATTAGAGTAAGATAATTCCAATAGCTTTTGTATGCTTTCAAATATAATTTTACAGGAGGAATGTTAAATGTAATAGTCTATGGTCTCAATAAAATAGGGAAGGAATATATTAGTAAGTCTTTTTTTACAACTACCATTTCAATATATGGACTAGATAGAAGATACTCAAAGAAAAATGTCTAAAAAGTACATCCTTTCGGACTAGGCCGATGGCTTCCCAAAATTCAATGAAACACAAGTATATAAAGAATCTGTCTACGATTTATAGTAATAAATCTACTTATCGAACTAAGTTCCAAAAAAGATAAACCATTTCGAATTAAGAATATAAAGATTTTTTTCGCAAAAAGCCTCCTACGTATCGAATTTCAGAAAATACCGAACCCCAATCATTTTTTTTTTTTTTTTTTTTTGATAGGTCAGTCTCTGGTGCACTTCAGCAACAATTAGCCAATTTAAGCCAATCGGTCAGTAACTCTTGGACTACATCGGATCTTTACAAACGGAAATTAGTTTTTTATATATACGATTTTGAATCCTTCACAACAGCATATTTAACTCATTGGCAACTTTTCAAAATTCTGCAACATATTTTGTTATCTCATTTTCGTATTCAAAACATTTTTGTTCAATATTTTTTCATTTTTGATTTTTTTTTTTAAACCTGGTATAGATCTAATACCACAATAACTAGCAAATTTGCCAAACTCTGTCGATGAGCTTAAGCCATTCACTATAATCTTTTGTCAAAGTAAAATGAGTTTTTGGTGAGGCGCTTTGCCACACTATTCTTCTTGTTTTCTCAGAAAGTTTATATTTAACATTTCTTTACACATTTTCTATCTATTTTTTATATGTTTAAAAGCCTCATTGCTCCATACGCTTAAACATACAATATAACTGCCCATATGCACTTCATTATTTTCTTAAGTACAAAGTGTTATGTTGTTTCTAGGCTGTTATAAAAAATTTATAGAATTTCAAAGTCATTCGCTACAACACTTTGCGAACTAATAATACACAGCTAATGCTACTGAGACCGTTAGCTATTTCTCTGTGTGACCTGCCGTTAAGAGTCGTAATGGTTACTTAGTTTCTTGTACTCGTATGTATTGATTTTTCTTTGCTTTTTCCGCTGTCACTTTTGATGTGGTTAGGCACTCAAGTGTATTGCGACCGCAACAACTCAACTGCAGTGGTTTTGCTACGCGTAAGAATTAATATTGATTACATTCATAAAAATGTAATGTTAGATTAACTTTATAATGATGCTTTGTAGATTTGAAAACCATGTTCAACTTGTTCATGGACAAAAATTACACGTTGTTAAGTATTAAGTACCAAGTTCGGCGAAGTTTCCTTCAAAGCGAAATGAACGTATTTGCAGCAGTAGGGAGAGTAAATTCGAAAATACTCTTAGAAATGCGTAGTATAAGTTCATCCAAAACATCCGTTATAGTAATTATAGTTGTCTGCAACACCATAGCGCCCATGTTCTGGGATAAATTTTTGCAAACTCTGTATAATGCTGGTAATCATAATCCTGATGAACTTTCGCTTGTGAGTACAACCGTAAATCGAAGGTATTTTATTTCCGACCCTATCTTTTGAACAAGATCACTTTCTTTCTTTTATAGGTAAGAAGAACCGTGACCACAATCTAGCTGCTCTTTCATATTGTTTCTTTTCTGTCATCCTTCATTCCTTGACTCACTGTGACTCCATCAAAAATTTCTGCTACTTTAAACTTATGTAACATTTTCATATTCGTGATTATGCTTTAACATGTTGCTTTCCCTACAACTTTGATATCCTCACCAGTTACTGTCCTCCTTCTTGCTCAAGGCAATGGCCTTCTTTAGTGGTCAAGACAGATCGCATGATGAGGCGCGATTCGCCCTTAATCATCATTATTATTCGCTCATGTCCATCCACATATCCATCAATTTTAAAATTGCTCGCTTTTTTACCAAATTGTTAGGCGGAGATTAGGGTCATTCTTCCTCAGTTTGGCGTTGTCGCCCTTACAGTCGCAAGTGAAGTTTTCTGATTTTCTACAGTTGTAGCACTAAACTTAGTAGCTACGGCACTAGCACAACATTTCTCCTTGATGGATTGCAACGTTTTTAGTATCTCATCCATCACACCCGTACTTTTGACCTTCCCGCGAATCGCTTTATACACTGGTCTACACAAATGTGTGTGTGTGATCATCGTTGACAATTTAAGCAAAAATTAGCTCTAGCTTGGTGTACCTTCTCCTCTTTTCGCTGATGAGCTAAATATCCCAGGCAAATTATTATCTAGTCTCGTCGGGCTTTTGATGGTAGTTTTAATGTTCCACAGCTTCATATAAACGATCTGTCTCTTTGCTCGCTACAATGGTATCTTTCTACGCCTTGTATTAATGTATTATAATTATCCCTTTCAAATTCGGGAATATTCTGAAAAAATTCCGCAGTAGGTGCTTCCAATGCCACGAATTGTGCAGCGTATGTTTCTTCTAAGCTATGGACGTCTTCTTGAACTGGTACTCAAGAACCTGGAAAGGGATTGTACGATCAAATGATGTTGCTTTTATACTTGAACCGCTCATAGAATTGGTTGGACGATTTTAACTGGTTTCACAAATCCTTCCAGTTCAAACACTGCATTTTTTAGTTGAACATACAGTTCACTCTCTATATGCCTGTCGATTGCTCGTACTTATTTCTGGAAAGTGCTTTACGAAATGTTCCCCAATGAACATTTCCTTCACGCCTCGAAAATTACCGGACACAAAAGAAGAAACTTTTTTAACCACAAAAAACCCATATGCTTAAATTGACCTTCGGCAAAAAAGAACATGACAAGGCGCACTAGAGGCATATTAAGAGTGTAGCAGGACAGTTTGGTCGCATGAAGTGTGCCTGGCGACGCTATAAATGTATTTCGTTTATGTGCGACCCACTGGGTCAGCCAGCTTAACCTAACCTAACCGATTAAATTTTTTGTGGGATGCGCAGAACAGGGTTCCGAGCCATGTAACTCCGCAAGCAATTCAAACTTTTTTCTTTTCCACTTGAGTGAAGAGACCCATGAAAGGACGAGGTTCGAGGACGATTAAGGTTAAACGAATTGTTGAAAGAGCTAAAGGATATATAAAAAAGTTCCTGTCATCCATTGAGGACTAGGAAAATATGCTGGCATAAGTGAGGGTCTACTTTGAAAGAGACAACCTGTAAATTAATAAATATATACATTTTTTTTAAAAAATTGAAAATCACCAAATTTACCTCATACCATATTTTTCAATATTTATGAGAAATAAGTTAAATGCTGAAAAAATATTTTCCTAACTTTTTCTTACGCCAAAGCAGTTGTCACTGCATACATATTTATATGTACAAAGAATCATGTAATTTTATTTACAATATATATATTTAGTCATAAATTTAGTAGTATAAATGTTTAAGAAAAAAAAAAAAACGCAATTTAACACTCGTATATCAACTAATTACCTAATTAAATACAATTTTGTTACACATTGACCGCTTAACCTCAACCCTCAACTATACTTAATTAACCCATTGCAACAATTAACTAAGTAAGTGAATAAGTATATATGTGTGAATGTTGTTTAATCATACAGTAAGTAAATAAAACAGTAGGCAACTGTGTAAATATAACAATCAAGTGTTAGTGTGTAGGTGTGTGCGTATGTCAGGTGTCCTGTGTTGTGTATATGTAGGTGTGCGTATGCGAGCTAGTGACACCTTGTCGAGGACAACTATTGTGTGAGATTATGAATTTCAATCTGTTGCTCATTTAGAGCGCACCAGACTATAAATATGCACATACAAAGTGTACATATGTATGTAAGTAAGGCACACTTGAGTGGCAGGCGCACAAGGGTGTCATACGAAAATATTTTACACATTTTACTGCTTCATTTAGGCTCATTTCCTATACATTTTTGCGGAGAAAAAAAAAAATAAAAATACACCCAGCACACCTTTGGGTAGCACACTTATATATATAAGTACACATGTTTATATATATATATATATATATAAAGTTGGCTTATAAGAACTGTGGGCGTTACGTGTCTGTAGGCCATTATAGTGTAATTAACTGCTTATAATCATGAATTTGTTAAGCGGTGTTTTTGCCAGTTTTTGCTTCTGTTCGATTTTTTTCCCCTCGCTCTCGTTCTTTTTAGTAGCAGAAAAAATAAAAACACAATACCAATTTAGCTGTACAAGATCGTAAATTTGGTTGGATATAAAAATTAAGCGAAGAACAGATTTTAAGGTGGGTTAAATATTGACACTGGCCGCGGGCAAACACACATTTTATTTTTATTTTTTTTTATAGAAAAGAAAAAAATAAATGGAAAGTAATTATATCTTTGCAAAATTTACGCCTGACTTATATAAAAAATAATACACATAAAAAAAATACAGTGAAAGAATATAGAAAAAATACAGAAACAGTTATAAAAAAAAGCAGCGGAAAGTGAAATGCTCCCATTCGAGCGCGCACTGCTGAATATTTAAAATAAATAATTTTATGGCGCAATATTTGAATATAAATTAGTTTGTGGTGCTACAAAATATTTATGAATGTAAATATGTAAGTAAGTAGAAAGAGGAAAAAAGTGTAAGCGCGAAAAAATTAAAATGGTAAACAAGCGTAGTGAGAAAAAATGAAATGGCATTAAATTATTTACGTTTTCTACATTACACTAACATACATACATACATACAAACGACTATTGGGTAGTACATGCATGTATTAAACAAAAAAAAAATAAAATAAACTTTGCATGGCATAAAAAAAATTCATAAAAATGTAAACGTTGCAAAAATTTTAATTAAAAAGGTAATTAAGAAAACAATAAATATGTTAGTGCACAAATAT
This sequence comes from Ceratitis rosa, assembly GCA_037013455.1. NCBI lineage: Eukaryota > Metazoa > Arthropoda > Insecta > Diptera > Tephritidae > Ceratitis > Ceratitis rosa. The sequence continues at coordinate 4,948,285 of JAWMAG010000030.1, read as the reverse complement.
ATATTTATGTAGTATAAGAATTAAGCATTGCAGGTGGATATTTGTATATGAAAATGTAATAATTGTACGCATAGCTGTGAAATAACTGCACGTTTTTTTTTTTAAAAGAAAAAAGTAAAAGAAAAAAACAGAATTTTTAAAACAAATATTTCACTTTTTTAAAGTAACTAATTCATTTAATAAAATAATTTTTAAAAAATGCCGAAATACTTTATTAGAGATTTTCACAACGATTTGTAGATTCACAATCTAAAATCATTTCTATATATATATACGGATTGAGAGAAGAGTCATGCCAAAGGTGTTTATATTTTTGCTTCCCAAATATTTTTCATCAATAAACCTACACAGACTGGCATACAAAATTCATGAAATATTGCTTGCGTGACCTACAAGCTAATAACATTTGGTTATTCTTGTATTGTTGTTCTTGTTTTGTTTCATCGAAAAAATAGTTTTGTAATCATTATTTAGTATATAAATATTTTCGTTCAATAATTACACCGGCACACAAAGAAATGAAAGTAATTTGTATGTTAAACGCTACATATTTACGGGCAAGCTTTTCGATCTGGTGAATCAGAACTTTCTGTCGTTAATAAAAATTGAAATATTTGGGTCTAAAGCAAACAAGATTTTCATATATTTCAATGAGTTGAATACTTGTCTAAAACGTAGTGAAACCATAAATTGTATTTTCTTATATTTAAATACAATAATCATTAACTTAAAAATAAAAGTCATACCATGGCGTATGAGTAACATTTAGTCACCTGGGGGAAAGTGCAAACATACGTGTATTTAGTTAATTTTTTTTTAGTCAAATAAAAATATACAAATATACAATAAAAATTAGTTCCTTATCTGTCAACAGGAAAAATTATTTTCGGGAAGCCATTAGTGGGTTAAAACATTCTAGAAAATTATTTTTCAGAAAATTTTACTAAAGATCTTCTCAGAAAAAATCTTCATTTGAAGAACTTTAATGCCTCTGGCAAATAGAAATAGAAATTTTCGCTCATCCAGAAAGATTTTAGTTGTGCTTATTTGCCTCATGGCATTATTATTATTTTAGGATAATATTCAACTGTGATTGTTGGTGATTTATTTGATTATTTCTTATGCGTTGAAGTATTTCGGAAAACATAGGAGTATTTCTTTAAAAGAAAAATTTAGTCAGAGAGTTAGTTGAATAATATTTTATATTGAACTCACAAAGGACCGTGTTGCTTGAGTTACCTCTTTTAAATTCTTTTCCGCTTTTCAGTTCATGTTTGATGGGACTGTTTTGTTTTGCCTAGCCAGGGCAGAACAGTTGATTCACTTGATTCCATAAACCGAGCAGATGGGTTCGCTGAGTATAAAGAATATTGCGTTCAGGTGCACTAAGTTACTAAGTAGCTATGAATGGTATGAAAATCTATTCTGGTATCTGAACATTCCCCAAAGTTGGCAAATTTAAGCAATCTCAAGTTTTTTAGGTACAATAGCTGATTAATGTTAAGTTTATTATAATTAGAAATTTATCCAGAATAGTTAATGGTAAATACCAATTAAAATCACTATAGTTATCTAGCTTTTGGAGTAGAAAAAATCTATCTACCCACTTTTGATGTTCACCACCACCGCTAAGTGGCGCGTGATTGAAAATATTGATAAAATTTGTGATTATGATCTGATATTCACATAATTAGATGCAATTGAGGTGACCTTAAGCATATTTTTACGAAAAATTTAACCTATAGGCTCTCCATGAAATTTCGAATTTTTTAGTGATTTTTGTGGCGCTGTGCGGTAGATGCCCCGTTTTTACATCTATAAGAATGTTAGCTCCTCTTTTGCTTATTGCAAATAACAATTTGGTCTGTCTACCAATCACAGAATTTTAGTCATTAAGTTTGATTCTACCTTGGCTGTTAGTGTAGTCACAGAAGCACCCTGCTCCTGTGCCTGTTGCTGTACCCAACCGTGCAAAACATTTAGACGGTTGCTTCACTTCTAAGGCCTTCCTTAAGGGAGTCCTCATTGGGACTGCTATACAAAGTAGATAGGTACGTTGCACCAGTTCCATGAATTTAATACGGCACTTCCCTTTTAATGTCGCTCACCATATTAGTACTCCAAATGTCAGTATGGGTCTTACGATACTTATATGGCCCTGTTTTCAACATGTTCAGTACTCTTTTCAACCATGCTTCGGTGCCAGGTGAGCTTACTATCTAAGGTTATACTAAGGTATTTGACCTCAGTAGGAAGAGTGACATCGATACCTTTTAGTAAGAGCGGCCTAAAATCAGGTGGTTTATACCTTGTGGTGAAGAGTAACATTTCGGTCTTTGAGGAACTTACTTTCAGACAGTCATCTCTGCAACAAACCGCTTACTACGAAAGGGCATTTTGGAGTAGCTCAATTAAAGCTTGCGGTTGTTTTCCAGTCGCAGTGAATGCTATCAACTCGCAGCCCGTGTTTCTTAGTTTGTGAATCAGTGTATTAACTGCGAGACATGAAAGGAGTGAAGAGAAAACACCAACCTCTGTGATGCTTCTTTTGGCATACTTGGTTCCGGATGCGCCTCCTGATTCAGCGAAGATTATCTGGTTTCATCAGTTTCATTAAGTGTACTCCGAGTCCCATTTAAAGCTCTCTTGATATCGAGGAAAACGCCTAGTATAAAATCTTTTAGCACCAGACCCTTCTCGATCCACGACACGGTTTCGTTAATTGCAATGTCAATAAATTTATTTAAGCAGTTCGGAGGTATCTCTTGAAATAGATATGGTATATATAAGGCTGATTGGCTAAAAATATTTAGTATTAATAAACACTGGCCTTTAAGCCTTTTGGTATGAAGATCACTTTCGCTTATTCCACACAGTGGGAATTTGTCCCAATGAGAGATTGACAGAGTAAATACTACACAATAAGGAGGACAGAATGTCTGGGTAAAAATCTGCGATATGTTAAAAAATTTCGCCTTGATGCGGATTGCGACGAGATGTTCTTCCACCGGTGTGAATGCCACTGTTCGGCGACGGAGTCCCTCCCCCACCACTTGTTTAATTAAGCTGGACAAAATAAGAGCAGATAAGTGGATGAGAAAATATCAAAGTTGCGAAAAACTTAAGATATCGTAAATTATCAAGAATTCAAAGAAAAACGATTTATTTTATGAAATTTTGGACAGTAAAACAGCTCTATCTCTTATGGAAATCTGACTATTTTAGGCTTTATTTGCGAAGTAACAACCACAAAATGGTGTAAATTAAAGAAAATCAATTCATATTTGTAACAAGTTGATAGAGTGTCTTCTGCATCGAGCCTCTAATATTGAATTTAAACGTGAATTTTTTTTATTGTATTTTTGTATGATGGTAGCTCATTTTTAATGGATATAATATAGGTTTTTAATCATGATATTTCTTTACAGAAATATATGCAACTACACCAGTAATAAAAATTTAATTATTTCTGAATATTTTTGTTCGAGTTCTTAGTAAAGATTCGAAAACGTGTCATAGTCGCTTTTGTTAAATTCATATAAAATTTTAAGTAAAACTCCATCGGATGGGGGCTCTAAGTAGCGTATTTGTATTGTTAAACTACGTTAACTTGGTTAGGTTTACTTCAGAGTCAACAAATTTTCTTTCATCGGGGAGTTAGTAAATTGAAAAGTATTTTGGAAAAATAATGAATGAAGGTTATCAGAATCAAGCACGGAATTCGGGAAGACCACGAAATTTGTTAAGAAATTTGATTTTAATTTAAGTCATTTATTAAGTGATATTGAGTGCTTAATTTGTTTAAGCAAAATCAATCAAATGCTAAGCAAGAAATCTTGTTATTCCCTTTATATAACATAATTTTGATTAAGAATTTTTCATCTTCGTATTTATTCACAAAATTAATATAATTGTTCACAAAAAATATATATAATTGACTTATGCACACAGAGTTAATATGTATTTAATTTTGTTTAAACTTCCGTGGAATTTTTTATAATAAAATTTTCCATGCGCTAACTTTCGCGAAATTGCTTAAAGACTCCCACAATCATAGCACATTCATGCGTGTATAAATTTTTATGAGTACACACACATATATATGTGTGCTTTGGCAAACTTCTTTAGCCAATATGCGTTTGAAGTAAGACATATTAAGCTTTTTCATGGAATTTGTTCTATGTATACTTTGGGAGTTATAGTTAAGTTATTGTTGTTGATACGAGTGTGTGTGTGTGTATGTATTGTGTATACAAGCACTCGCATATATTTTTTTATTTCATTTCTGCTTTATGAGTGAAAACTGCTGGCAGCAGTTATGTGAAAGTTGAAAGAGTTGCTGCTGAACGCTTTGTATACAATTTTCATATTTCTTATTTCCACAAAATTGTTCAGCATCATCTCGCTCAGCACTCTCGCTCTGCTCTAGCCACCACCACCCTTTTGCATTGTACTCATTCACCTTGTGCACCGCTCAGCTACTTTTCCCATTGACGTACATACCTAGGTACGTACGTGGTGCACAGCTGCGTTTGAGTGGCACGCATTTCAGCCATGGCGTATACGCAACATTTATTTAAGCTTTCTTTGTATTGTAATAATATTTTCCTTTTGCCGTTCAAGTTGATGGCAGATGATGCGAAAGAGTGCATAGATAAGTGTGAGTGCGAGTGTGAGTGCAAAGAGCTTTTTGAAATTATTGTTTTTCCTTAAACGCTTCCTTCTTTCTATATTATTTTTGTGGGGAAGGTTAAAGTGTAGTCTACTTTGAGGCGCTGAGAAAACATGCAATAGGAGTTTGCTTTGATTTGATTTGTTTTTATTACATTTTTGGTGCGTGCGTTTTTTTTTTTCTTCTTCTTTAATTCATACTTTTGCAGCTATTTCTTACTTCTCTTCATGCAATGAAATGACACAAACAAGCATAACTGCTAAGGACATTTTCTACAACGGAAAATTCCTTTTGCGAACACTGGGATGTTTTGTGTGTGTGCGTGTGTGTGTGCACATGTCTGCTTACACTCTTATATGCACAAAAGCATTTTTGTCATTGCTGCAACGCATAAAATCCTTTATGTTGGTAGCAAAGGAATGCACTTCAGACAGTCCTCTTGCAATAATATGCGAAGTAAAAGGAATGCTTCGAGCAAAATGTGCTAAAAATGTACTTCACAAGCAATAGCACATGTACAAGATATAAATGCATATATATCCAGTCAGATGTTCACCCAACAAACGGAAATCATTGTACTCTTGGCGACAAGTTCTGATTGTATTAAGGCTCCGAAATTATTCAACAGCGCGGCTAGAGAGTATATACAGTCGCGGTTATAGTTTTCCAAATTTTCTAGAGATAACCGTTTTGTATTTTGTCAGAACTTCTAATTTGAGAGCAGGAGTTTTGAAAGATTGATTAATCATCAGCTAAGAAAGTATGAAACTGAGGCACGATAAGGGAATAACTATTCTTGCATTATTTACCATTTTCAATACATCTGTCTTTCTCTTCCTCTTTCTCTTCCTCTTTCTCTTCCTCTTTCTCTTCCTCCTTCCTCTTTCTGTTCTCTCCCTATTTATCTATCTCTATATCTTTATTTTCCCTTTTCTCTCTTCTTCTCTTTCTTTTTTTCCCTTTCTTTCTCTTCACCCCCTCTTTTTCTCTTTATATCTTTCTCTATCTATGTTTTTCTCTCTTTCTCTCTCCCCCTTGCTCTTGCTCTTCCTCTATATTTCTCTCTCTATCTTTCTCTATCTCTCTCTCTCTCTCTCTCTTGTTCCTCGCTCTTTTTCCTCTCTCTTTTCTTCTCTCTTTTTCTTTTCTTCTCTGGATATTCTATTTTCCTCAGCGAGATTATAGATTGTAAATCTGAATATAAGGAGAATATAAAATCCATTCTACACAATAAGCACTTCAGTAATCACTTGGGAACTGCATTCTTGGAAATACATTCCTATATTCCAGAAGATTATTATATACAGAGCCAAAAAATAAAGTTATGAAAGGATTTAGGCTCTTTGCCTAAACATAGAAGAGTTTTGACGTAGAATATTTAAGTCTGAGAAAATTGGGTTCTCCTCTCTGTTATATTTAATAATTTTTTTCCACCCTGCAGATCATTGAACATGGTTTGAAGAACAAAAATTCTTAGGACCACACATGTGACCTCCTGATATATACAGAAAATAGTATACTCTCTATAGAGAAAAATTATAGTCCGGTTGGTACATAGACACAACTCTTGTTTATCGACATCCTCCCACATATAGAACATAATTTAAGCGAACTCCTAACAGCACATGCTCTCATAAAACGGAGGCAAATTGTCCACCAAAGCTTTCATCAACTCTACCTTTTTTTGTTACCTCGAACTATTTAAGCGATTATGATCTATAGACTTTTTATATATATGAGTCAGATGGATACTGATTCCGATAAGAGACGTTTGTCTTTTAATGAGTGCCAAGTACTGTTGAATAGCTCTAATAAGGGCAAAATGACTTATCAGCTTATTCCTGGGTTAAGTTGAAGGATGGAGATGTTGGAAAGTGGAAGGTGTTTTAGAGATAACATTGGGGCTTGTAAAAATATATTGTCTAATGCAGGGGTTATTTCATCGCTTCATTAACTTTTTTTATTTAAATCGGGCATCTGGCTTCACTAATCTAACGGCTGAATTCTTCACTACTTCGCAACCGAACTAAACTAATCGGTATTGAACTAAAATGAATTAACTTCAAGTTAACCTAACCTCACTGGTACTAAATTTGTATTGATTTAACCTGACTTGACGTAATATAACTTAGCTTAACTTGACTAGACTTAACTTAACTTATCTTACCATAACATTAACTAATTCAACCTAACTTAGCTTAGCTTAATGTAATATAACTTAATTTAGTTTAGCTTAGTTCAACTTAATTTATCTTAAATTAACTAAAATTGGCTTAACTTAGCCTTACCTAATTTAACTTAACTTAGCTCAACGTAACCTAATCGAAGTAAAATGAACGTAACTTAATCAAAAGTTAACTTAACGTAACCTAACTGCACTGGACTGATCTGAAATTAATTTAACTGAACAGAAGTGGGTTAAACTAAACTAAATTAAGTTCAACTTAACTTAACTTATTGTGCTTAGCATAGCTAAACTTAAATAAACCTAACTCGTAACTTAACTGAACTGATAAAAATTCTACTGAACTGAATTGAGCTATATAAACTGATCTAAATTTAACTGAAATTAACTTAGCTTAACTCAACAAAATTTATATGAAATGTACAACCGAACATAATTTAATTTAAATTGACTTAACTTCACTTAGCTGAAGTTGACTTGACTTAACTTAATATAAGTTGACTTAACTTTACTTAAGTTGATTTAACTTTATGTAAGTTGACTTAACTTAATTTGAGTTGACTTAACTTAACTTAAGTTGACTTAACTTAAACTTAGATTTAATGAATTTAACATACATAAATTGATTTAACTTTACTTAACATCAAATAGCGCATCCTCCATTTTTTGTTATATATGTGCGAAATTCTGCCGTCAATTAAACAAAAACAATGAAGTCAATAGCTTGAGTTCAATCAAACTCTTACTCTTTTCAGCATGCAATGACTCGCCGCTCGGTACTAACAAGCTCTTTGGTAGCCTCTGTAAATGCACCATTCCGTCTACGCTTTAAACTCACTCCAACGCTCTTCTAAGGTATCCCTGACAATAACCAGTACCAATACGTTCGTAATGTTGGCAACTCTTTCGACATTTGTTTATTGGGAAATTCTAAACCGAAATACAAGTTCATACCCAACTTCTTTCTCACACACACACACTACTAACCATTTACATACCCACCAGTATGTATTTATGTACGTGACGTTAGTTGGGTTCACTTTTAAAAATAAAAAGTCAAAATATACGCTTGTAGTATCGATACATTTCTTACAGTACATGTACTCCTGTCCAGCATATCAAGGACGTTCACATGTCCTTTTGCCATTTACTGCCATACCAGCGATCCTCAATTACATTAGACATGTGTGCCTCTACATTAGTTCTATTTGTGTTGCACATCCCCGTTTGCGTCTCCGCTGGCCATACAAGCGTACTGTCACTCCACCTACATACGTGCACATACTAGATTGGCACATACACGTACTATATACGTACATGTGAGTTTATATATATGTACATATGTTTGTATATTTCTTTACGCTCTTTGTTGCTTGTGAATTTCGCCTGAAGCTAAGTGCAATTCTAGATTTGCTACTTACACAATGGACAGCTGGCCAATAGATGGTTGCTGGCTTCAATTGGTAAATGCAATTCTTGGAATTGCATTGGAGAGGACATCAGAAGCCATCACTTACCAATACACTGTCATATAAACAAGCATATCTATATATATTTATACATATACAACTTTTACATAAGGAGAAAAAACAAAAAAAAAATGAGATCGGAACGCCGATAACGACAGTGGACACAGTACAACTGCAACAAACATTTGTGAGTGCAGCTACTGCTTATAAGAGTATATTCGATTGTTTATTTGTACAGACACATACATACATACATACGTATCGCACATACACGTGTGACACAATTAAAGCTGTATACTCAGTTCCTTTGTTGTCTCTTTGCTCGCCATTGGCATTACTTACATTCAGACACACACCCACACATACATACACATGGTACACATACACACATAGAGTTTCATATTATCACACATGACCGTTGTTGTAAGCATTCTTACATTCTTATTGCGGAATCCGGGTCATTTATGAGGACAATACAAAGAATGGTCTATTGGAATCTGTGCTAAATATTCGTTGCATTATCAGTGGTACTCCTTGCTCATTGTTGCTCATGACAAAAGGAATTGCTGACAGCTATATTTATACCACATACCAATGCATATATGTATACGTACCTATGTATGTGTGCAATTGCAATAAATGCATCATACAATACTGTCTTATGCAGTGAGTGAAAAACGTAAACGTAATTCATTGTAAAAAGCTCACGGAAAAGCTTTCGCAGGGTCAATTGAAAACAATAAGATTTTCGCACTTTACATTATCAGTCTCCAATTCGTTACGGTATATTAACTCCAACACTTTTTCAAAAAACACTAAACGGATTATGCTCGGAATGAAAATTTTACTTCATTACCGTCATATCTACGTAACTAGTAGTAAAACCAAAATTTTATATTTATAAATAGATCCGACCATACAATGGTGAGATTTTTTATTCATAATATTATATTATTATATATATATATAATTGGCGCATTGTAACCGCTGAAGCGATTTTCGGCCGAGCTCCTCCTCCAATTTGTGGTTTTGCGTCTTGATGTTTTTCCAACAAATGGAGGGACCTACAGTTTATACTAAGCCGCCTCCGAACGGCTGACGGTTTTTTGACGAGGAGCTTTATTTCATGTCCGAAATACACTCGGAGGGGATGTCCATCCCCTGCCGAGGGGCGACCGCAATTAGAAAATTTAATTTAATTTTTAATTTAAATTAATTTTCCATAACTTTTGGATGTTGGCACCGGGATATGAACCCGAGTCTTCCGAATGGCAGGACGCAATGCTAACCACTCGGCTACCGCGGCCGCCAACTATATTATATTATTAAATCTATAAATAATAATTTCAAGAATAAAAAAAAGATAAGTCAAAACTTATGAGCAGTCCTAGTTAAGTTTGAAATATATTGTAATTTGGTCCACTTCCAAGAAAGAAGTGAAATAAATCCAACCATGTTTACGATTCACGGTCCCAGATTCACTGTGCAGGAGAGAAAATTACTCAAAACCGTTCTCAAGTAAATTTGAACACACGCAATGGGTGCAATGACAAACATATGCACAGAGGACTTTTTTATATTTGTATATAATTTACGCTTTATAACCGCTGAGCCGAACTCCTCCTTCAATTTGTGGTATGCATTTTGATGTTTTTCCAACAAATAGAAAAACCTTCATTTTATTCTAAGGCGCCTCGGATGATAAATTTGTGAAGAGCTTTGATTTCATGTCAGCAATACACTCGGAGGGCTTGACATTCCCTGCCGTGGGGCGACCGCAATTAGGAAAATAGAAAGATTGAAATGCCATTCCACAGTTCCCTTTAACCGAGTTGCTGATGAGTGCTCTCAGAGAGTAGCTTGATGAATTTTTCTGTGCGGGAATCTAGTACTACAGATCCATTTGACTTTGTGTCGATCTGGAGGCTGAATTTTTCGACAATTGTGTCAAAATACCTTTTTAGCTCACCTTGGCATTAAAGCCGTCAAGCAAAATTTTGACATCCTGGCGGGAGCAGCGCTCATAACTATGCTCCAGACGCTCATGAAAGGCATCCTTACACAAATCAGTCTTCTCTTCCATCGAAGCATGAGCGCAAATCAGAGGTAAGTTGAGAAATTCCGTTCTGATGCGGATTGTGGTGAGAGGTTATCATCCACCGTGGTGAATGCAAGTACTCGTTGACGGAGTCTCTCTCCCACCACGAATCTAAGTATGCTCCAGACACTCATGAAAGTCATTATTGGTCAAGTCATCCTTCTCTTTCGTCGAGGCATAGGTGCAAATCAGAGGTAAGTTGAGAAATTCCGTTCTGATGCGGATTGTGGTGAGAGGTTATCATCCACCGTGGTGAATGCAAGTACTCGTTGACGGAGTCTCTCTTCCACCACGAATATAACACAAAATTTGCGTTTGTTGAACAACCTCTGAATATACTCGGAAGTAACCACCTACTCAATCACAGCTTAAATACACACTCGTATGTAAGTATAAATGCAATAAGAAGTGTGTTGGAAAGTTTGTTGAAGTCATCAGTGACTTTCCGCTTTCCGTGCGAAGGAAAACCCGATAACTCGAATCTTCGCGGTCGAAAACAGCCAAATTTTCTAGAGCTACATGCGAGTAAATCTTAGGTAAATAAGAGTTGCGTCAAGCACCGCAGCATATTCAGTTGAGTATGGAACTTTATTGTAGCGAAAGTGCCAAATATTAATGTGATATCCGAAGGAAAAACCAATAATTCGAATCTTCGTGATCGAGAACAACCAAAACGGAATCTTCCAGAAATGCATGCGATTAAATCTTAGGTATATAAGGGTTGCGACAAGCACCGCAGCATATTCAGTTGAGTATGAAACTAGGTAGTCACTAAATAAATTTTAGACTTTTTCGTGGTTTTTCTAAATATTTAGTTTTCTTACACATAAAATATTCTGGTTTATTTGCATAGTAATCCAGATTTCCTTAAGATATTGCTGCCTCTTGAACATTTAATTTGCGTTTAAAAAATAGTAACCAGCGTTCGGCGTCCAAGGTTGAGTTGCATTTAATCTATTTGCGTAGCAGCTTGCTTGTAATGCCCGTAGAGGTCTAAAGGAAGGAAGTTGAGGAGGGTAAGCAAGAGTTGTTGGCAGTGCTTCTGTTAAAGGGTTAGCAGCCGACCGTTGAACTCTCTCTAGTATGCTCCTAAAAATAATTTTATCGAGGGCCGGTCACCTTACGGTAATTAATTAAAATAATCAAGAACTGAAAGTGTATTATTTAAAGTTAATAAAACTCTGTAAAGCACAATAAAAGAAGAATTTATGAAGAGCGTAAAATTGAAAAAATTAAATATCGAATTTAATAGCAAAAGTCGGTTTGTAAAAATATAAATTAATTTTTAAAATAAATTGAGTTAAAAAATTAATTATTGCAGATATGTTATATTAATTAATTAACCAAAAAAGAGAAAAAATGTGACTCACACATTAAACTCAATTTATTTTAAGTAAAAAAAAAAAAATAATAAGTCATAAATATGCATTAATGCCGTACAAATATTCCTTTAATTTGCGTAGAAGGCCGCACGTACACACGAAGAAGGCATCATTAAAGAAGAAGAAGAAGCAGAAGAAGAACTTCTTAAGCCAGTTTTATAGCTTCGCGTAACAGCACAGCTAAGGAAGAATATATAAATATATATGTATGTACGAGTATACTCGTATGCCCGAAAATCTACTGCTTTGTACAATTATTACACAATTAAATTCTGGTAGCGTTGAAATGAAGCTTCCACATTTATTTTTGTTTCAAGTTTTCTTTATCATTTTCCATTTTGTTGTAGCTGGGTTTTCTTTTTTTTCATTCATTTTTTGTTCAAAATGCCTGTCACAATTAAAGCACTAATTACATGCACAAACTTCCGAGTGTACGTTTCCACGGATTCAAGGATACGAGCACTCGGCTTGGTTTGACTTAATTTCCACAAGCGCTGCGCTGAGTTGCCTTCACTTGAGATGAGCGTTTCTCTTCGTGTTTGTTTTTTTTTTTTTTTTTTGTTTTCCCCTCCTTTTTACTCCTCTTCTCGCTTGATATACTATTTTCCTTTATTTTACTGCTTTTTATTTTTTCAATCTTAGTCTATGAAGGAATATATATTCCAGTTATCGTGCTAACTACCAACTAAAGTATTCTTTCAACTCGAAGCAAAAGCAGGAAGCGGGTGTGCTGAAACGACAGACGCTGAGGTTGTTGAGTATACGAGCAGTGGCAGTAAAAGTGGCAGAAGTGCAGCAGCAGCGGCAGCGGCAGCAGAAAATGTGTGTTAATGCAATTGTCGTTGCGATAGCCGAGCATATCCGCCAGCAGCAATTTATCTATGTATGTATGTGCGTTGTAAAAAAATTGTAGTTGCAATTGTTGCAATAAATGTATAGTAGTTGGGACGTCGAAGCGTCGAAGGTAGTGCGGAGAAGCGGAGAAGCGTCGCTTATACTCGCATTGCAATAAATGAAGGAGCTGCACGCAAGTTGCATGGCAACGTGCCGTGGCAATGTGCAAACGTGGCAACGTGGCAACGTGGCAACGTATACGAGGACAATGTGCTGTCAATGTGGCAGCAACGTAGAGCCGCAACTAACCATCAAAAAGAGAAAGAGAAATGAAAAAAAAACTACCGAAGAAGCAAATTACACAGATATAACGTATATATATTTTTATATATAAATATCACTATCTTTATACATTCATATATACATATATGTATACGGGTACCACGTGCGTGTCGTGTACCACAAAGACAGTAGTAGTGACAAAGTGTGGGCGGCGTATGTAGTTGCTTACGTATTTTCAAGTATTTTTCAATGAATAATTCTTATTTACACTTCTATATACATTTCTGTCTACTTATAAAACACAAAATATATGTATGTATGTACATGTATTTTCACATTTCACCTACGACCGCTGTAAAAACTCATAGCGAGCTACTTGAGAATATAGTAAAAAAGAAAGCATCTTATAAACATACTTATTCATATATATACAGAAGAGATAGTTGGATTTTTCATTTTCATTTTATTTACTTTTTTTAAGAGAAAGTGTAGCAGCGCTAAATTAAATCTATAAATTTACTTATCTCTATAATGTGGATTTATTTACTTACGTACATATATGTGTGTGTATAGGCATAAGTATGTTATGTATGTAAGTATATGTGTAGGTAAGGGTCTTATCTTAAATTATGTCTCATTATGTCCTATATGCTTTTGGCCGTCCAATAACTAGATGCGACATATACCATATATCTATGTATGCGGTTGCAAAATATTTAAAATATCCATTTAAATTTTATCAAAAATTTTCAAAAATCCTTAAATAAAATACTCAACAGAGTAAAAATTATAGTTAATGAAATTTCTGTCAATTTTTGGCATACATTTATTGCGCAGTTTAATATTAAGCTCACGCATAGACACCAAATTAAAAAGTGTAGCATACTTTGCAGGGCAGGAAGTTGGAATTAAAAATTAGCTTTAATTATAATACACCTTATTCTTATCTGTTATAGACCATTTAAAATAGAGATGTAATTAGTAATTATCGACTTTTCATTACAACGTCAACTCTTGGTGGACCATTGATTCCGAGCAAATTGTAGGTTGAACCATTTGTATGCTTAGTTAGGATTACTATTATTTGCAAGCGCAAAGCAAAGGATCTACTATTTTCTCAACACTTTGTTGTGCTAGATTGATTCAAAATGTTACCCCGAATTTGCACTGCTTTTTTTAAATCAGTACCATTGATCTACGAAAAGCATATATGTACTCAATTGGCTCTTATAAAAGTAGATGGTCAGTCCTTCTCTTACTATGAACAAACTAGATTCCCACATATCTGATGGGCCATCTTATTGGAACTAAAGGTCGTCCGCATAGATATTCCCTAAATCATTCACTAAAGAGTCATTAATAACAGCTCCATAGTAATTCCCATTACCTGTAACATTACGGCCGGTTTTTTTTTAGAAAACATATGGACCAATGATTCCCCCTGCTCATAAAGCCCTCTAATCTTTTTGAGGAAGTAACGACGTCCTAACAATGGCCTGTGGATTATCATCGCTCTAAATGATGCAATTTGGTTTATTAAGGTACCTATTCAACCAGAAGAAGAAATCGCTTCAGCGGTTACAAAGCGCCAATTATATATTGTACATACCAGTATACGTGCATATATATTCAACCAAAAGTGAGCTTCCATTCACGGAACGTGTGGCGCGTTTGATGGTGGTTCGGCTTTATTCTTGAACGAGTTGAATTTTGTCGGGCTAATTATTGCGCGCGATGGCAGATGGACTCATCTGGTCTTCTGTGATACTTTACTTCACAGCAGCAATAGTGTCTTCGGTGCGCACTGTACGTCGTCTATGAGGATGCACATTATCAACTACAGCTAACGGGGTTCAAAAATACCCACTCTGCTGAGCGATTATGTCGCTCTACTAAATAGTGTATAAATTGGAGCTACAGAATATCAACAGCAATACGGTACGGGTTTTTTTCAGAATTTCTATCAGGCGGGTAAGGTGCGATATAATCTATATAATCCGGGTATATATTATCATTCCTTCTATTTAACATATTCACAAGGAAACTGAAAATGTAAACTCAGTAAAGAGTTTTCCAATAAGAGGCGTTATTTTGAAAAATCCACTATTCCGGTAGACGTCACTGTTGAAGCTATAATTTTTTTTACTTTCACAAGTACGCCAGTAATAAAAAAGGAACGATGAACATTGAAAAAATTCACTATAAAAATGGTATAAGCCTGGCAGAGACGTTTCGTAATACTAAAAAAAATGTTCGGTTATCGTAAAGCACCTTGTCAGATCGCACCATAGAAATTCGTTGCAAAAAGTAATTGTTGGGAGAAGTTAAGAATAAAACATGTGCACTTCACACAAGAACAACTGAAAATATTTCTGCTGTAGCGAAAAGTGTTGAAGAAAACCCAAGTTTATCCACTCCTCGTCATGCTTTGGATTTGGGCATTCCACAAAGGTCATTACACCGCATAAAGACTTGGGTCTTAAGGCTTATAAAGTTCAATTAACACAAGAACTCAAGCCGGCTGATCATCAACAACGTCGTGTCTTTGCTGATTGGGTTCTTGAAATGCATGAAAGTTATCCGGAATCGCATTGAAATATCATCTTGTTTATTGAGGCTCAATGGATCCGTTAATAAGCAAAACTGTTGCAACTGGTGCTCGGAAAGCCCAAGAGTTATTTGGTTGAAAAGCCTCTGTATCCTCAACGTGTAACTGTTTGGTGCAATTTATGGACCAGCGGAGTCATTGGACCTTACTTTTTCGAAAATGGGGCTGGAACCACAGCCACGGTGAGTGGAGTGCGCTATCGAGATATGGTTAATGATTTTGTATGGCCGGTATTGGATGGTATTGATCTGGACAACGTTTACTTTAAGGGAAAAGTTTCCGGACTGTATTATTTCTCCAAGAGGTGATCACAATTGGTGACCTTGCGACTTCTTCCTTTGGAACCACAGCCTAAGACCTCAAAGATGGAATTCGTGAAGCTATTGAGAGCATATAGCAGTCACTTTGCGATTTGGTGATTCATAATAAGACGGCCGTGGCGGTCATTTGGCTGATATTGTTTTCCATTATTAATGGCATATCTTCTTCTTGACAATTAAATAAATATCCGATCATTTATCTAAAAAAAAATTCAATTTTTCTTTGAGTATCAAAATAACACCTCTTATTGGAAAACCCTGTATTATTAACGATAATTTTTTATAATACAAACGAAGAAATAGTAAAGACTAGACTACACTAGACTATGGCGACTGGGAAAAATTATTAAACTTTTTCTTAAAAGCTATGTTTTCAGTGGTAGACGGACTCCAAATTGTTTTTAGGTGTTGCGCAACGGCTGGCCAGGCCATTAATTCAAAAGATTATTAATATGGGTGACGGTTATGCTGTGACCTAAACTGCCTATTTCGCTTGAATGCCTATAGAAAAATATAATATATTGTTGCAGATTTTATTTAAATTTTATCTGTAACTACAAGAGTATAGAAGTTGAACAAGAATACCTCTATTTATCCATTGAAAGAAGCTTTTGCATGCTCTTATGGCCAAAAGCCAAAGAAATCTCAACATTTCCAGGGACAGATTACAGAAAACCAGTAGCTATGAATATATTTTATTCAGAAGGCGAAAGCGAGCAGCAAATAAAAAAGAAAGAAGAATTTTGCATAAATCAAGCACAGGCTCGCGTCTTGGCTGGACGTAACAGAGTCGTTGAGAAAGAAAATGTAGCAATTTTTCAACAGCAAAATAAATTCATGTGTTTACATTTACAGAAACAACTACAATAGAAGAAAAAACCCGAGCACTGTGTAGTAAGTTTGTATTATACAAATCTATCTTCTTTACTTCTTATTGTTGGGAAAATTTTCTTTCAGCAAGAACTGGCACAAATATCTTCGTAAGTCTGGAGTCCAAGTAGAGAAATTTTATTAAAAATTTAAAAGCAATTGCTCTGTGGCGTGAAGTTTTACTAACTCCGAATGTGTTTCTCGTACCAAAACAAAAGCTTAACTTATCAGAGTCAATAAGACATTCCGAAGTCCTTACAAATAAAAATCTATATACACGAGTATTGTGGGTCCTTCCAATCAATCTTAATTTATAATATAGAACATTTTCCAGCATCTGAAAGCAATTTCTGAAATAGCTGTAGGACAGTGTAATTATTATGTTTTCCGGCAGACAACACAAGCCGCTCATAACAATGCGAAAAGGGTTGACGAAGAAGGTAAAGAGAATCCGCCGCTGACGTTTACACAAAACATGTGCAAGCAACCAAAAGAACTGAAAGTTTTCTTAAGGAAGAGTTCAACAAATAGACGGAAAAATTTACAAAAAGTAGATGGCAATGTATAATTCATTGTTGTTGTTTACATAGGTAGTTTAAGCTTTATATACGAGAAAAAAAGGAAATAAAGTTTAATAAAAGAAAGCTGTTTTAATTCTTCATAAGGTGAATAAAATTTAAATACTGTGCAATCACTTCAGTTAGAGGAAAAGAAAATTGAATTGAATCTAAATAAATAAGTGCTTAAAGCAAATAATAAGAAAAAACAATATAAAAAATCAAACTAAATAAAATCAAATAAACAAAATAGCCAAGAAAAACAAAAAATTTAAAAATAAAAAATAAAAAACAATTGTAAAATTAAACAATAATATAATAAAGTAATACAACACGAAATGGACAAATAACTTCAAATAACTAAATAAAGAAAAACCGCTTAAAATAATATTCAAAACATATATTAAAGAAAACAAAATTGAATCAAATTAAAAATAATAAAATAAATGTAATAAGATAAAATATACAAAATTAATAATTATAAATTGGTGACATAAAAAAAATTAAATAAATAAATTAAAATATCATTAAAAAAGAATAGACAAAATATTTAAGAAAAAAAAATAGGAATATATAAAAAATAATGAAATAACAAAATAAATAAAAAACAGTATTAAAAAAAATAATTAAATAAAGCAAAATAAAATAAAATAATACAAATTAATAATTGAGATTATAAAAACAAAAATTTTTTAAAAGTAAATAAATAAAATAAAATTTTAAATTAATAATTTAAGAAAAAATTAAGTTAAATAAATATTTTATAAAAAAATTAATCGGAAATAATATAAAAAAATTAATTAAATTAAATAAAACAAAGCAAAGTCAAATAAAAAATTAATTAAAATAATTTCAATCAATAAAGCAAAATGAAATAAATAAAACAAAATTAAAAAGCTATAAAATAAAAAATAGTAATATAAAATGAAAAAATATAAAAATAAATTGAATAATATAAAATAACATATAATAAAATAAAATAAATAAAGTACAACGAAATTAAGTAAAACAAAATTAAAAATAAATTTAAATTGCTTTAAATTAAAATATTGTAAATTAAAAAGTAATATAATTAAATACAAAAAAAAAATTATAATTAAATTAAATGGATTTTATTTTGTTGTTTTTTTTTTATTTAATTTAATATAGTTTTACTTTTTATTTTATTTTATTTTATTTTCAATTGCATTGCGTACAGCCATTCGGAAGGCCAGATAGTAGTCCTGGTACGAGCAACATCCAAAAGTTGTAAAAAATTAATTTAAATAAAATATTAAGTTAAATTTTCTAATTTTCGTCGCCCCTAGGAATGACAACCAGAGAGAGAAAAGTTATTATTAAATATTTTTTGATATTTAATTATTCACTTTTAAATATTTTTTTTAATATAATACTTGTTTAAGTCTATGTTACTAATATATTTTTTTAATATAACACTTTTTAAAAATCTGTTAATTCCAAAAATACATTTTATAACCCTAAAAATATACATCTTATACATATATCGTATATACTTATGGTATGTGCACATCTTTTATTTA
Organism: Ceratitis rosa; assembly: GCA_037013455.1. NCBI lineage: Eukaryota > Metazoa > Arthropoda > Insecta > Diptera > Tephritidae > Ceratitis > Ceratitis rosa. Next base: position 4,929,467 of record JAWMAG010000030.1, on the reverse strand, counting down.
TGGGATCAATACTGCAGAGCACTTACGCAAAGGAAAAATTAAAATTCCACAAATAAATCTTTAAGAAATCAATATAAATATTTACCGCTTAGAATACACCCCACTCACACAGACACAAACATCGACATCACCTAACCAGAAATTGCTTTTAAAAATTTCAAATCTCACATTCGAGGTATTGGAGTAAAGTCTGACTGCTGTTTATGGCTTTCCTGTAGCAACATAACTGCTCTTCATCTTCACTCCACACTTTACATGCAGTTACGTTCAACACATTACTGTACATACGAGTGTACTCGCTGTGTATGTTTATATGTGTATATATATGGTATATAGATGTTTGTATGCGAATATATTGCATGATTTTTATGTGACCGTAAATATCTTGTCTAAATTTATATGCAACTCACAAGTCACGACGTTCGGTTCGGTGTCGTTTAGTCTTGTCCCATATGCTTAAATATACGTACGTATGTATATACATACATATTATATATTGTACAAATGCTATTACACAAACATACTCATGAAATTGTCCGCATTAATCAAAGCGAATGCGCGTGCTAGCCATTTCTACCAAGTCCAAGTTGCCATTTGCTTGCGTAGCGAAGCAAGAAATATGCTCACTAGTCATGTTCACTGCCATGTTATGTGATAATTCTTGAATTTTTCAAGTGTTGAAATATTCATTACTTATAAGTACAGACATTTATATGTGAGAGTATGTTTTAGATCGCAAATATATGGTATGTATGTATGTATGTGCAGGTGAATATCCAGACATATGTCTTCCAGCATAAAGATTTAATAGATGCTGAGGGCTGAAAAGCGCTTTAAAATATTCACGAAAGAGAAGAAGGATACAAACGTGAGCATAACTATGAGCATTTAAGTTTACTTACATATACTCACGCTGCTATATACATGGTAACAAACGTAGCCCAGCTTAAATATGCGCGAGCGAACCGGCTTAAATTTTACATACATATATTTTTACGTATTTATTTTTAAGCATACGAGTATGTTTGTGTTTACGTATAGAATTAAGCACGGAAATCCATTGCGCCACTTGGATGCCCACAGAACTATGCACTGGCAACCCTTAACCAGAAATATGAACACAAGTGCATATTTGAATGTGACATATAAATATATATGCAAACATATACTTATGTGTAATATATATTTATACATATGTATGTTCCTGTGTCCTTAGGCCGTCTGACTCTTGACAAAAGTTCATTCTTGACATTTTCACTTAGTAACGTAAATAAGTATGAATGAACTTACCACCTGAGTATTTACTTATGAATGAAAATTCACATGCATACATACATTGGGGTAGTGCAAAAATATGCATTAAAAAGTTTTTTTTTTAATTAATGGATTCAGAGTAAAAACCATTTCTTCTTTAAATTAAAAAAAAAAAGATTTTCTCATCATTTCTTACAACAAGTCAAGATCCATTGGTTCGACCCCTATCAGAATTTATCTGATGAGGAGATGCGTTCAAATATGGCTCGTTATCAAGCTTGGAAAGCTTGCACATTTTTCTTATCTATCTATATACATATATAGAAAGGTATTTGTCCTGAATGACTGACGGACCAGCCCACAACCTAAATCACTGATCATAAATCACTGATATATTCCGTGTACGACATATGCACTCGATAAGAAAGGATTTTTCTGTGGACCTGGAACCGATCTATTCGAGAGTATGAAGTTTATTTTTAAATCATTTAATTGAACATGTTGAACATTTTTTTAAAGGGATCCAGGACCGATATATTCGATAAATTTCTATTTAACGTTTGATTTAGATAAAATTGGACACAATAGTAGCTTTGAGCCAAAATTACCAAAGGGAACTATATACTATATATATATACTTTCAAGTATCGGAGCAGTGAGAGAAGCAAGTATGATATCGCCTCAGCGGTCGCATTGTTGGGAAGTGTGACAATTTCCGACTTTACCAATAGTGCCCAGGGAAATACGGGCGAACGAAGTTAAAGCATGCGTGAAGAAGTATCATTTTTGGTCTTTAGTTAAAAAACTGAGTTTCACCAAAAATTTGTGAGTCCTTTTAAGAGGAGATGTTACTGCCGGACAGCTATCAGACCTGGGACAAGTACTTTATCCAGTCTGTAAGCCTTCTTAATTTTCTTCAGAAATTATTCAGAAATATTTAAATTTTTATACTCGGCTGTATTGTATACAACATAAATATGTGCACAGGGTATAGGCCTTAGGTCTGTTCAGCTAACAGTTGTAGGATTGCGATATTTTTATGAAACTTGACGTTATTGCCAATTTAAAGGAAAAAGATGAGAAGAGGAAAAAATTTTGGATTGAACGTGGCACCCATCAACTTTTGGGTCAAAAATTTTATCTTAGAAACCACTGATCAACTGAACAAAATTCTTTGAAGTTCCATATATATAATTTCCATAATACAGAATGAGCATAAATTAAATAAAGGCGTGATCAAGCAACAACTATGGCTTTATTCAATATAATACAATCTTTTACTTTCCAAAAATCGATTTTTTTTTCCTGTAAATTGCTAGACAATACTCTTAGAGATAATATAAAATTAATGCGGAAGGTTCGCAAGACCAAAAAGTAAGTATAGAAGAGGATAGAGCGCGCCAAGCGCTAAACTCCTAAAGTGCTTCTCTATGGTCGGTACTACAACCAAAAACATGCATTGTAATTTAAAAAATGTATAAACAATTAAAAATAAAATTAGTTAAAATTAATTAAAATAAAATTAGTTTGAAAAAAAACACGTCTTTTGGAGGAACCTGGCCTTAATGGAGACTAAAGTTTTACCAGAGAATTGCTAGCATAGGTCGCTTTCCTCTCATATAACAGACCTTCAATTTTTGGCGAACTATGGACTCAAGCCGAGTATATATTGTTCGGTTTCTGACAATTATCGAAGCAAGTTGATTATAGCATGTAGCCCCAAATCGAAAGACTATATCATAACCCCCTTACAACCGATTTGTTCGTATATAAGGTTTTGGATCAAAAATCCGTCAGAAAATCATCCGAGGGCGTACAAAATAGTATTCTACACACGCGTATACAAATAAATATTGACGCCGAAAATCATCGAAGTCGGAGGGCTATGTCTATAGTCCCCATACAACTGATTGTTCAGATAAGAAAATTAATAACTAATCCTTAAATGAAATGCCTCAATTTCGATATGGTCATGAAAGGGATAAATACTTCTTCTTTTTTGTTTTTTTTTTTATCAAAAATAAGCTTCGCTTTTGACCAACTTTTTATTTTAATTTTGCTATTCGTATTGCTTCATTTATGATTATTATATTTTTATCTTAGCTTTAATTAAGATTTTATGTAGATAGTCATATTTTGTGTTGCTTTTGTAACCGTTATAATTCACAATTTCTAAACAACCGTTCAAATATAATTAATTAAGACTGGTTGAGCCAGTGTAACGCTCAAAAAAATCGATTTTTGTGACATTTTTACTTCGACTCTAGATGCGTAACTGCAATAGTTTCGAAGTAATCCTGAAACGCGTGATATCAGTCATGGAAGTTTAAGTATTAGTTTTTTTCTCGAAACCTTTCGATATTAACTGTTATTGTAACTTAAAAATCAATCATCCGAGCGACTTCACACTTTTTTTTTTAAATATTCAGCATTATTTCAGGCATAAAATTATCTTCGGATATTTCGTTCGGATTATTGTAAATTTGGCATGAAAAATACTGTCAGATATTTTTTCTTCAAGAGAAGGCCAGTTTTTTTTTTGGATTACTTTTCTTTAACGCCTTTTCTGTCTTTTTTATTTCATGTACCCTGAATACAGATAGGATGACAGCAAAATGAAAACTTCTTTTTTTCGGACCTCCGCGGGTCTCGTCGAGAAGTTAAAATTAACGTTTGAAAATAAAATGTAAAGATACCTTCTTTATAGACAAATATAATATTGATACTTTAAAAAATCAGCTTTTTTTGCTCTCGCTGAAAATTATAATATTTATATATATGTATATATATATAAATGTGTATATATGTATATGCACTACAAAATCAGTAATTAGTTCAAAAAAATATATGCGCTAATTACAACAGCTTCTCTACGTGAAACTTGTTGTACCTTAAGGTACCATTCGCGAAAACTCCAATGATTTTAAATTAAAAATACAATACAACTTCACCCATTCTCACACACAGACACACACACACACACACACCTATAATTATATGCAAGTACATTGGCAAACGCTACGTGAAAATCGCTGCCAAAGCGATACTTAAATTTAATATCAGCACGAATTTTTTCCACTTATCAACGCTATGACACCTTGGCCGCTCGTGATGGAGCCAAGCAACGACGCACGCAATCTGCCACTTCCCTTAATCCCGGACATTTACGCGCAACGCATACACCGTTATGGACAGAAAGTCTCGCAACGCGCAAGCTGAAATGACAGTCAGCCGGAATTCAGGTAGCCATTAATGGCCATACAGACTTACTCTACTATTTTATGCATATATGTGTATGTATGTAGATGTGTATATGCATGGTGTGCATCTGCCACGCCAGCTGCCATCGACTATCACGCGCCAACGACTAACTAATGCTAATGGATGTTGAGCGCCATAGCGTTAAACAAACTTTTGAAGTATAAAGAGTGAGAGAAATAAAGCATAAATAAGATAAACTTTTGAAAATAAAAACAATAAAAATATAAAGTAAAAATATAAAATAAAAATAAAATAAAAGAAAATTAAAAACAAAAACGTGCAAGCCATAAAAGTTGGGAAAGGCGTAAAATAAATATATATAAAGCATTTATATATATATATATATATACGTGTATATGCCTTTGTTTTATACCAACTCACTTTGAGTTCGGCGCAAGCAAAAAAAATTTAATTGAATGAGAATATTGTTTTAAACTTACCGTGTGCATCTTTGTTCGATAACGAGCCACCAACCAGGCCACCAATTACACCGTTACCGCCACCACCGCCACCGCCCAAGCCATGCAGCGCCAACCCGCTGGACGAATGCGACCGTGCTGCCACAAATGTCGCGTGCAACATCACCGATGTGAGTGCAATAAAAATTTTCCACATTGTTAACATTATCATTACACTTTGATGACAGTTTCGCCTCTTCTTCTGCACTTGTTTTTTTTTTTCTTATTAATTTTTGCACTGACCGCAGCAGCAGCAGCAGCAATAACAGTAAGGGAACTACAAAAAAGTTAACGTTAATGTACTGTCTAAAGTTCAGCCGCAGCGTTTGTTAGAGTGTAATAAGTAGAATGTTGCAGACTTCTTGAATGAAAAAGCAAAAGCAGCAGCACACACTTAACTATGTCCCGACGCACGTGTATGTACTTTGTAGGCTTTCGTTATAATTATTTTATATTGCATTTAGTGCTTTCGTGGAAAATCGTCTTCTTTGCATTTGCGGTAAGAAACAGGTAAAGTGCACTGAAAATAAAGAGCAGAAATTGATATAAATTTAGTTGATTAAATAATTTTCCATATATTGTAGTTATGTAAAGCTAACCCTGACTGAACCCTAAGTATTCATATTATATATGTATATGTAGTTGGGAATCCCTTAATACAACATGCACTTGCACATTCAAATTCGACAGTCATAACTTCGAGGTCATAGCTAATTTCGTCTATATAGGGACCAGTATTAACTCCGATAATAAGATCAGCATTGAAATCCAACGCAGAAACACTCTTGCCAACCAAATACTACAAGTCGCTCGTCATACCCGTCCTACTATTGTATATGGTGCGGAAGCATAGACGATGACTACATCTGATGAGTCGGCGTTAGGAGTTTTCGAGAGAAAGGTATTGCGTAAGATTTATGGTCCTCTACGAGTTGATAACAGCGAATACCGCAACCGATGCATCGATGCATCGATGAGCTGTACGAGATATTCGGCGTGATTGATAGTTCAACAAATCAAGAAACAGCAGCTGCAAAACAACACAACTTTTCTATTGAACAATTATGGACGCTTTTTCTCAAGAACTTGTCATAAGCTAGTTAATTGTTGACAGCTCATAATGGACAATTCCCTGTTTAATCCCACCATGCACTCAGCATCATCTTGTTTGCTGTCAATTCCGGTTTTGTTTCGTTTTATTTTTCGTATTTTAGCCAGAAATGGTTCGACTTTATCGCAGCACAGAACCATTTTATTGATGGTAATTCGTTCAATCAAATTTTCTTTTCGGTAATCATGTGACACCCATAAATCGAGCTTTTTTGAGAAGCCAACCTTTTTTAAGTGTTTCCAAACTGCCATGTGAGTTCTACCTAAAGCCTCCGATATCTCCTGACAACTTGTACGCTGATGTTTCTTCATCAATTGCAGAATTTAACCGGCTTTTAAGTGACTGGCCGACCAGGGTGGGGTAAATCATCCCGAACGGAATCAAGCAAACCTATTCTTGCAAATTTGTCGACACGTTTTCGCATTACACAAAGAATTTTTTTCGGAAATTTCACTCACAAATAGAGGTAACTTCCCTCGTTTCGCGAGGGACAATAGTTTGGAATTTGCAGGTGTGCAGACCTCCTATCCCCGAAATGAAGTCATTTGTGACTGCCCTGGTACTATGCACTAGTATTAATACTAAATATTCTCTCTTCCGAAAACAAGAACCAAGGCGATTAAGCTTCAGTCCGGATCCTACAATAAGGCTCAATCTTAGTTCTTAACTATCAGTCGGCGGTAAATCTGACTATCCATAACAACGAGGGATAAGTTCATACCGCCAAATTCATGTGCGAGTAGCTTCGGCTACGAGGTTTGACCGTAGACCTGAATCTTGTTCCACGGGGAACAGGAGCCTTCGGAGCTTGCTCCGACCTGTTCGCTCGGATAGGCCCCCTCGGGGAGTATCGTGGTGGCTATGACTTAAACTCAAATGCGGGAAGAGTTGATCATGTGTCAGCTCAATGTGTAGTTGCATTGCAACCGAGTGCCTGACCTATAGTACGGCAGAGATTTAGATAGGTCTCGAACCCTACCAAAATGGTTAGAGTGTCCGCTCCACACTGCCAATTGGTACCATAATGCTTGCATTATGGGACACTGATCAACACAATGATTTGATCCATTGTGTTTTTGAGAATGTGAGGGTTAGGCTAACGTCGGCAGGTACTCACGTAAAGCATATCGGACGATGTTACTTACAATACATTAAACAAAATAGCATTTAGTACTTTTGTATGTGTGTTGAGTCATCATTTGCACAAGATAGAGAAAGTGGAATCGGAATAGTGATTAGTAGGAAATTAAATTACTTTAATAACTCGAACACAATGGGACCACAGTTGTCGTTGTTGTTGCAGTAGCCATAAAAGTATTATCCAAAGTGATTTTTGGTGAATGTTCTACTTTCAGGCTTAAGAAAGAAGCGAAGACGAAATACCTCCTGTCATCAAGCAAACAGGCATTTGCGACTCGGCTTCCACGTCTCTCTTGGAACCAGTATTAACACCAAAAACAATGTCAATGGAATTCCCACGCAAAATCACTCTTGCCAATAGGTGCTACTTTGAAAATGAACAAATGAAATGTAAAGTCCTCTCTCGACGAACGAAAGCCAAACTCTACAAGTCGCTTATCGATCCCGTATTCCTATATGGTGCGGAGCAATGATGAGCAATGACAAGATCTGATGAGTCGGCGTTAGGAGTTTTCCAGAAAAGGTATTAAGTAGGATTTACGGTCCTCGACGAGTTGGGAATGGCGAATACCGCAGCCAATGAAACAATGAGCCGTATGGGATATTCGCCGACTTGACATAGTTCAGCGAATCAAGAAACAGCGGCTACGGTGGCTAGGTCATGTGTTCCGGATGCAGCAGAAGAAGGGGAAGGCCTCCACTTCGTTGGAAAGACCAAGTAGAGAAGGACCTGGTTTCACTTGGTATTTCCAACTGGCGCCAAACAGCGAGAAATAGAAATGAATGGTGCAATCTTATAAACTCGGCTATAGTCACGTAAGCGGTGTCTACGCCAATAAAGAAGAAGAATTTATAAGGTATTTATAAGGCTAATCATCTGTTTTAACCGAGCCTTTATTTTTTCGTTTTTATAATTTTGAATAAATTTCATTAAAATTCATTTTTATTTTATAATATTTTACCGCATAGGTATGTACACGCTTCTAAGATATACATATTTTTCTACATACATGTGCATCCTTGTGATTAATTTTCCTATTTATAAGCTTTTTTAGTAGAGTAAAATTTGTTTGTACACCCCTACACATAAATAGAACACATGAAAAATTCGATGGAAAAAATGCTTTATCCTAAATTATCTGCAAGGCAAACGTTTAACAAAGTAACCAAAAATAAACACAATAGAAGCTGACCCAGAAAACAATGTATTATGGGTGAAAATACGGTAAAAAAGTTCCACGAAAAAAGTGCTATCGAAATTATGTTGAAGCAGTTCAAAGGTTAGCTTGTAAAGATGTACGTAAAAATCAATTTTACTTGTTTAAAAAACCGCCTGGGAATTGAATATTGTTGGCAAAGTACGATGGAAAAATTTAGCGTGGAACTTTTTTGTTTTTCAATACGTTGCTTTCTTTTAGTTGTACGTTCTCACTTTTTTAATCTTTCTTTCTTGTCAGACCATAATAATGATGTCATAATTGTAACGGGAATAAAAAAAAATTTAGTCAAAAATTCTACAAAATACGCACACTTACAAAGATCTTCACCTTCACTCATTACATATACAAAATATACAAAAAATATACATATACAAAAAGAAAGAAAATCCAACAAAACCTTGCTGTACTGATAAGCGTTTCGACAACGCCGAAGAAGCGATTGAAAAGAAGTAAAAGTTTGCAACAAAAAATATTCCATACATAAACACATATAATACTTAATAGAAACTAACAAGAAACAAGCAGTTTCAGAATTTGGGAGCAAAAAGTTTTACTGAGTTTAGGTGAACGAGTGAAGCAGAAGTTAAAAAAGGTTCTAAAATTTTTACACAGAAAAACATAATCGGTTTACAGTTTTGAAAACAGCACATGTGTGAAAGAATTTCACAGATGATTTAAGCTGATCACAACTGTCACCACGGGAAAAAACTGCTTTCATACATTTTTAATTTTTAGGGATATATCAACATTGATTGCATTACAAAATGTGGCAGTAAAATGGTACAAAGAGAATATACATTATATTTAACAATCCTCATTTTTGTTGTTAAAGTATAATTTATTTTTTTTTAATTTATTTTACTTTATTTGAGTTTATTTCATTTTACTTTATTTTATTATATTATTTTTTTATTTTATTTTATTTGATTTTATTTAATTTAATTTAATTTTATTTTATTTTATTTTATTTTATTTTATTTTATATTATTTTATTTAATTTTTTTTTTTATTTTATTTTATTTTATTTTATTTTATTTTATTTTATTTTATTTTATTTTATTTTATTTTATTATATTTTATTTTATTCTATTTTATTTTATTTTATTAGATTTAATTTTTTTAATTTTTTTTTATTTTATTTTATTTTGTTTTATTTTATTATTATTTTTTTATTTTACTTTCATTTTATTTAATTTTATTTTATTTGGTTTTATTTTATTTATTTATTTTACTTTTATAATTTGTTTTTATTTTATTTAATTTTTTAATTTTTTTTTATTTTATTTTATTTTGTTTTATTTTACTATTTTATTTTATTTTATTTTATTTTATTTTATTTTAATTTATATTATTTTATTTTATTTTATTTTATTTTATTTTATTTTATTTTATTTTATTTTATTTTATTTTATTTTATTTTATTTTATTTTATTTTATTTTATTTTATTTTATTTTATTTTATTTTATTTTATTTTATTTTATTTTATTTTATTTTATTTTATTTTATTTTATTTTATTTTATTTTATTTTATTTTATTTTATTTTATTTTATTTTATTTTATTTTATTTTATTTTATTTTATTTTATTTTATTTTATTTTATTTTATTTTATTTTATTTTATTTTATTTTATTTTATTTTATTTTATTTTATTTTATTTTATTTTATTTTATTTTATTTTATTTTATTTTATTTTATTTTATTTTATTTTATTTTATTTTATTTTATTTTATTTTATTTTATTTTATTTTATTTTATTTTATTTTATTTTATTTTATTTTATTTTATTTTATTTTATTTTATTTTATTTTATTTTATTTTATTTTATTTTATTTTATTTTATTTTATTTTATTTTATTTTATTTTATTTTATTTTATTTTATTTTATTTTATTTTATTTTATTTTATTTTATTTTATTTTATTTTATTTTATTTTATTTTATTATATTTTATTTTATTTTATTTTTTTAGAATTTTAGCAAACCAAAAGAAAAACTACAATTTAAAATGAATTAAATGTGATTTTCTACGGAAGGAATTAAGAATTTTTTAAGAAAGCACAAAAAATATGTACAAGTGTAAGCAACTTTAAATGAACCCAGCCAGTTGGATAAAAGAAAAGCGCAGAAAAACTCGCTGTAAGCTAAAAAAATTACGAAAGGAGGGGAAGGTCCTTAGCAAAGTAAAATAGCAAATCAAGAAAAATTTAGTGCAAATTCGTAAGTGTAAAAGTTACTGTTGCAGCAAGGAAGTGGAAAAGTAATAACGAACATGTGTGTACATCAAACTAGTGGTCAGCCAGCTAGAAATGTATACAACAGCTGTCCAACGCCAGCCATCCATCCATCTAGCTGATGTGAGCAGGCCGACAGTTTCCAAGAGCAGCAGTAGCGGCAGTAGGAAGTGGAGATCAGCGCATGCCGAAATACATATGTTCAGAGATACACAAGTATATTCAAACATATAAAGAAATGTATACATATATATGTATTGCATATGTACCAAAGCTTATATTTTTGGGCTTTTATACATGTAAAGTTTACTTACTTTACTTTTTGGCAACCATGTAACATATATATTGTATATACATACATACATATGTCTGCAATAAGTTAGCGCTCCACACTGCGCAGTGTTCTGTCTGTCAGTCAGTCAGTCAGCCATGGAATGTGTCAGTCATTTTAGTTTTTCTGTTACTCACTCAGTGAAGCATTCATTTAATTCACATTGCATTCTTTTCCCACAAAAAAAAAACGAAAAAAATACAGTGGATGCAAGTAGAAATTCGACTGTATTAGTGAAATTCCAACGCTTCGTTTTTTTGTTAATTTTTATTTTGATACTGGATTTGTAACAAACATATGAACAAACAAAGTTAAAAAGGATTTATATTTCGTAAAAAATAAACAAGTAAATAATTTTTAATTATAATAAAATTTTTAAAATGATTAAATTTAATTTAATTGTTTTATCTTCTTTGTTTTTTTAGAAATGTAAACTTTATACCAACACGAAAAGAATAAATCTAGAGTTGAGTTTCACAGTTTTAAAATATTAAAGAATAAGCCTTCACTAGACCGATTATCGAGAGACGTACTGATATCAGGCTTATTCCGGTGTTCTATCGCTACTAGATTAGATAAAAATTGTTGACTAATCGCAGTACATTAGGAAATTTTCCATAAAGAAAATCTTCAAAAGGGATATACATAGATGATATTTTCAAAGGGAAAAATGTCTAGAACAACTTTTGGGGTACCACATGGGTTCTAAATCGGAAACCTTGCTGAAAATCAAAAATGGAATATGGAATTTTTTAAAATAGAAGTTTGTTTAATATATTTTCTGAGTAAGTTAAAGCGAAAATATTACGTAAAATTACCGTTTTTAAGGGATATTTTGTATTGTCTTTTATAAAATTGAGTTCTTACTGCTTTTTTTTTAATTTATTTATATATTTCTTTATTTCCTAATTAATTAATTAATTAATTAATTAATTTATTTATTTATTTAAATATTTATTTATTTATTTATTTATTTATTGATTTATTTATTTATTTATTAAGTTTTTTATTTTCTTTATTATTTATTTATTGATTTATTTATTAATTTTTATTTATTTATTTATATATTTATTAATTTTTGTTTAGTGATTTATCTATTTTTATTTATTTATTTATTTATTTATTTATTTATTTATTTATTTATTTATTTATTTATTTATTTATTTATTTATTTATTTATTTATTTATTTATTTATTTATTTATTTATTTATTTATTTATTTATTTATTTATTTATATATTCATTTATTTATTTTTTTTATTTTTTTATTTTTTTATTTATTTATCATATCAGCCGACGGTAGCTCTCACTAAAGCTTGGTATAGTTTTATAGATTGAGTCACATGGATGATGCCGATACCATTTAAACTTTTTTTGGTGCTCATATTTTATGCCTTAAGATCGTTGACGCTAATCTGACGAAAATGATATTATTAATATTACCGTAATTTTTTCATCTAAAATGACTTAACAAACAATGGATATAATCCCGATATGATTTCAACCATTTTCAAGAATTGTCCGAGGAGTTGTGAATACCGGATTTTTATTAAGATATTCCAATGAACTGAGAATTGTCTGAGATATATTTATTTAAATACAAAATTTCTTAAGCCACAGGTCGTAGAGATATGGAAATTGGTGAGTGTGTTCTGCGTATAACATCTGATAAGGAAAGATTTTGAGTTAGGTAAACTTTTGACCAATGTTTTAAAAAAAAATCGACATTATTTTTAAATCGTTCAATTTATATGAAGTTGGCAACACAGATAACTTCTTACCTAGATTAAAATAAGGAGAATTTTTATTCAAATAAAATCTTATATGCGGCTAGATTGTCTTAATATTTGCAACATCTATAGCTCCTTGCTTAGATTGATAGGTAAATGAGTTTGATCTTCGAAATGTGAACTTGTGACCGATATATTAAAAAAAATCTGTACTTCTATGTAGTTTGATTTGCTTGATATTTTTGTTCAAGAACTTATGGCATTTTATATTCAAACATTTTAACATAATAATTATAATTATATATAATAAAATAAATAACGTAAAAAACAATTACAAATTATGAGAACCATTTCTAAATTTCTTGAGGACGAAATCGCGGGCAAAACCTAATATATATTATATAATTAATGCTTCATAAGCACTCTGAAGCTATCTTCTATTAAATTCTTCTTGTTATTTTTCTTCTGATGACCTTTTCTTTTGATAATGTAAGCTACATCCAAAAAAAAATTGAAAATATATTTAAAATACTTTCCCGAGTGGCATAAAAAATTCATAGCTAAATAAAATAAAATGTATGAAAAATAATTCATAGAATATTTAAACTCGGAGCCCTTATTTCTGGAATTCTCCAAAAAGCCAAGAGTATTAAAACGGTTTAGAAATTTATTCTTTAACCGTTTTCTTAGACAAAATCTTCATACGAAGGAGTTTAAACTCACTAAACCATAAAAACTCAAATTTCGCCCAGAAGTATGCAACATTTTTTGTGTAAGAGATTAAATTAAAGGATTTTTTACTGCAGATGTGTACTTTCAGAAATAAAAAAAAAATAGTTATGTAATTTGTAGAACAGCGCTATCCACTAACATTATTTCAGATTTTACTTTCAGAAATAAAAAAAAAATAGTTATGTAATTTGTAGAACAGCGCTATCCACTCTAATTTTAATATAAAAGAGCTAAAAAGATTTTGAAAAAATTGTTTAATCCTTAAATCAACATTACATTATCAAATAACAACCATGTTTTTTAACAGTAGCCACCCAGTTTTGGTAAGATTATAGGCCTGTCTGAAGATTCAAAAGAATAACGAGCGAAAATGTTTATTACAGTAAATCACAGAAGCATAGAATGCGCTGTTAGTAATAATGCCTTATAGACTTTATGAAGCATAATGAGCTACTGTATTTAACTACATCTACATATATTACATATACAAATATAAGTGATTCTTTTTTTATTATAATAACGGTCATTTCACTCCATTGCATCAACGTTATCACTAAAACGCTGACTGACTTGACCTATTCTGCGCACTAAATAAATATTGACTTACTTCGATGCTTTGCTTGCCTTCCGCCTTCGTTGTCATGCCCCGCAAACGAAAATGAAAAAAAAAAAACGAAAGCAAAAACCTTTTCCCAATCTAATCTAACAAAAGCGCAATTTTTATTATATTTTTTCTTACAGCTGACCCGTGATGCTGCTATTGGCTTCATCAAAGCAAACTTATATTTCGCTCTCCACACCAAAATGTGGGTCGCCGAAGCATACACGTGGCATTGTACTACATTCGTACATATACGTATGTATGTATGTACGAGTTTGTCCCACAACCACCACACAATGCGTCTCGTTGCTTACTTAAAACATCATTCCAGTACCAATATGCTACATTACAATAGATATATGTACATACATACGTGTATGTATATATAATCTTTATGTGCCACTACATGCTCGTAAGTATAACAACAGTGCTTTCCTCACTTCTCTTCACACATTTGTACGAGTACATACATATGTGTTTTCTACTAACTTTTCCAGTCGTTTGGCTTACACATTGTATTGCGCCAGCTATTCCCATTTCTATTATGAACTCACTTGATGGCGGGAGGAGCACGCCGTTCGTGAACAAGAGCTGATGTATGTACGTGTATGTATGTGTGTATCCTCGTATAACGTTTTTGTCCACTACAACATCTCCTCCTGAAACGCTATACGCTTCATCATTTTGTCTACTTCCACACGCTTTACTAGGCCAATATCCAATCCAATTTTTAGTTTTTTTTTTTTTGCTTCACGACTGTCCACTTTCAGTGCTCCACTTGAAATTGCCTGCCCTCAGGCCTTAAGTTGGTCGGTCGGTCGTCGCGGCATTCGCTATTGGTGTTGCGCTGTCTCAGCGTAGGTCCTCCAGTGTTTCTAATGGCTGTTGTGGTCATTGAAGCGATCATTTAGCACACGCACGCTGCTGAGTTATAACGCCTCGATTGTAGTTGGTTTGTCCACTTTTTGCACAACAAGTCTGGCAATTTAACTGTCTTTACTTACTCATTTCATTTGTTTTACGAGCAGCGTTGATATTTATTGTTTTTATTTTTATTTATTTTTTTCATCATAAAATACATATTTTTTGTTGCTTTTATTTATGTGCTCTGTTAACGAAATAAATGTATATATATCATACATATTTTTTTTTTTTTTGTTATAGATATTTTGTAGTTGTTTGACTTAACACACACTCATTTCGCTTTCAGTGAATTTCGCCAATTCGGTGTTGTTTTAATTCGTTTCATTTTCTTTGTTGGCATTTTTCAGCATTTCATTTATATACAATATATCCTTGCGCGTATTGAAATCAGTCAATCACTGCCTTTGCCTTTCGCTTAGTTTGATGTTCCCCAGAGATGCGCTGAAAGCGCTTTCCGGCTTTTGATTTCGTTTTTCGCTTTCGTCTTGGCATGTTTTCTTTGCTGGCTGGCGACTCATAGTAGGTGTGTATACATAGCTTTACGGCTTTTGCTGTTTCTGGTGAAGCGCAAACAACAAAACAATAAAAAACAGCAAAGCCCAAAAACAGTATATCCAAAAAAACAACAACAACAACATGAACAACATACTGTTTGTTATTCCCGCAAGATTTGTTTGTGTCTTAAATTATTGTGTTGATTGTGTTGCGCTCGCGTAAACCGATTTGTTTGCTCCAAATCTTAACATAATGAGATTTCAATATCCGCCAGTCTCAGCTTAATTTTATTATTCATAAATACATATTTAGATCTTAATGTGTGTTTGTAGGAAATTACCTTAGGTGTGTTAATTTTTTTGGGAACTCGTCTACTTCTTCTGTACGGCTAGCTAACAAGAACTTTTTCTGTTCAAAACTCAATGTATCTTTGAATCCAAAACAACTCTGGGAAAATTTGAAAATGCTTGGGATGCGGCCAAGCTGCGAAATATCCAGTACACTTTATTCCAGTGAGGGAAATACTTTATTTGCTTCAAGTGGTATGTCGGCTAATTACACGTCTAGAACAAAGATCACTTCGTCTCTCGACGTTCATTAATTAGAGAGATTTCAGTTTGGTCCCTTTGGTGAGAAGGAAGTGCCAAGATGTGTTTGCAAAATGACATCTAATGCTGTGGATAATGGCGAGCTTCAGATGAAGTTTATCTAATTAATATTTCCCAATTTTCTCAACTCAATACTCAATTACTGTTTAACCACTTAATTTTTTCCATCTGAGTGAAAAGTAGCAAATATCACATCAATAGCCAAGAAACCGAGCGCGTCATCGATTTGTGAATTCGGGCCTATTATTATATTACCAAGGCTTTCGAAGGTGTTTGAGATGCTTTTCTACAGGAAAAAGGTAGACTAATATGGAAAAAGTCTAGTTAAATACTAGTATTTTGAAGACAAAATCATCCTAATTTGTTGTAAACCAGAATTATACTAGTATTCAAGGGACAAAAATATACTAGATTGCCATAGACTATGACTATACTAGTATTTTTCTGGTCTATAATTTGCAAAAATTTTTGGAATATGAACTAGTAGTTTGCGAACAAATTCATACCAGTTTGTCGTTTTGCAAATAAAAAGCAGAACTGATAAACAACTGGAAATATATTCACACATACAGCCTTGGCCAAAAGTATTAGGCACCCCAATAAAATACAAGTATTCTCAAATGTGCCTATCATAGTTGCCACTTCTTTTTGTTAATGTCTTACATGGGTGTTTAACTGTTGATTAAACGCATAAATTGTGTAATATGAAAAGTCATAGCACTCTGGGTAAGCTAAACCTAAAAATTGTCATTTTTAAGAAATTCATAAAATATTTTCGCATTTAAAATTTGAAAGTGAAAGTGTAAATTACATTTAGTGAAAAGTTACCAATCCTATAAAAACAGTTCATATTTATCGAAATGCCCAAAAAAAGTGAAATTACGATGATAGAGTTAGAATTCAAGTTCTAAGTGAAGAAGGTAAGTCTCAGGTTGAGATTGCCGATTTGGTGGGATGTTCGCGGTGCGCGGTACAATGTGCTATCATGCGATTTGTGGAGACGAAATCCCACAATAATAAATCAAAAAGTGGAATAAAGCGTCTAACCAGTAAACGAGAAGACCGAATACTTATACGCGAGTCTCTCATGGATCGCAAAAAAAACTTCTTCTGCCCTTGCAGCTGCCCTTTTTAGTGAATTCAGTAAACCAGTTAGTGCTCGAACAGCTAGAAGAAGACTTCTGGAAGCAGGTTTAAAAGGATGTAAAGTCCGAAAGAAGCCGTGGCTCTCAGAAAAGAATAGGAAAAATCGTTTGGAATGGGCTCGCCGATACCAACATTTCACGGAAGAAGATTGTACGAATGTTTTGTGGTCTGATGAATCAAACTTCGAGGTAAGCTTAGTTAAGATCGTCTTAAAGTATTAACAGCCATAGCTTCTTACCCTAGAGCAATTTTGAAGACATAATACAAATCTTATGAAAACATTATTTTTTCTTTTCTACATATATTTGGAACACCTGGTGTGATGTTCGTGAGGCGACGGGTTGGGGAAGAATATCATCCAGATTGCGAGGTACCCACTGTTAAGCATGGAGGAGGCAGCATTATGATCTGGGGCTGCATGGCTGCTGATGGTGTCGGCGAAATGTTCGTTTGCGAGGGTCGCATGGACATTCAAAAGTACATAAATGTATTAGAAGCTGTACTTCTGCCTTCGTTAACACGCATTTTCGGCGATACTAATTTAGACGGGGTCCAAATTCAGCAAGACGATGCACAAACCATGATGTGAGAAATTCTCTAAGTATTTCAGCTTTAGAGAATCTGCAATAAAAGTAATGGGTGTTTATTTGAGAGAAGATTTCAAAAGGTTAACGCCGGTAATAATTGTTCTAACCTCGTGCATATGTACTCTTATGTTCCTCAGGAATCTATCTTAAGCCCCCTATTTTTTAGTATTTTCATAAACGGCATTTTTAATAGATGTACATGATGTACAGTTGTATGTCTCTAGTGTATTTGATTGGAAACAGCTAGTATGCTAACAACTTAATGAGGACTTGAGCTCAATATTGGTATTGTCTATACTTAGACTCAATGCGCAAAAAGCGTAAATAAATAAAATTTTGGTCTCCGAGCTACCAAACCTATTTATTGGATTCAATCGACTTAAATTATTGGCAAAGCCGATGACTAATTCCGGACTTTCGTGTGATGATCATGGTAATGAAGGCGTGAGTAAAATATTTATTTTACATTCCGATGCCCTAGATAAAGTTAATTTCAAGTTTAATTGTTCCTTACATTACATTCTTTGAAATCGTTTACGACAAATCAAACTCTCGTTCACTGCATAAATTGAATAGCGCCATGAACTTTGCAACAGGGTATAGATTTGGTTTAAAGAAATACGATCCAAACGCTGTTCTATACTTGGCTGTGTCTTGCAAAATTTCTAAATCGCGCGGAATTGCATTTTTTATTCTTAAAGTGTTTTTCTGAAAGGCCGGAATATTTGTAAACTAAACTTAAATTCTTAATTTCCTAAGAGGTTTAGATATTTATGCCACATTTAGAATGTTTTTTAATAATGTGGTAGGGCTCTGGAACTCCCTTTGCCCTTGGAGACACACGTTGCACGAAGGTAACTTCGAAAAACTTCTATGTAACTATTTTACATCAAAAGTTAATCAGGAATAGTGGCAATAAACTTGTTGTGTGTAAGGTTTGGAACCCACCCCATGAAAAACAATTTTCAGTGAAAAATCTAAATCATCCTCAGATGAGAAACCTCCATTTTGATGACGACCTCCACAAATGTTTTAAGGATTACTATTTTAGGGAATGCACCTGGAATGTCCGGTCCCTTAATTGCCCTCATAAAATTAAAGGCTGCCATCACCATCGTCCGTGAAGTGCGATGGACGGGACAAGGACGGAAGAAGGTGGGTCCTTGTGAAATTTAAAGCAGCGCACACGGATTCGAGGTGGGAACCGCCACAATCTGCATCAAAATGAAAATCTTTAACACCACGCTGATTTTTGCCAACGCCCCGACAGAAGAGAAGATTGATTTGACAAAAGACGCCTTTTACGAGCGCCACGAGCACGCTTATGAGCGCTGCCCCGCCACGACGTCAAAATCGTGATTGGGGATTTTTATGCCAGGGTGGGCAAAGAAGGCATCTTTGGTGCGACAATTGAAAAATTCAACCTCCACGACGAAACATCCCCTAATAAGTTGAGGCTGATCGACTTCGACGGGGCCCGAAATATGGTTGTCTGTAGCACTACATTCCAGCACAAAAATATTCACCAAGCTGCTTGGCTTTCTCCAGATCGGAAAACTTCCAACCAGATCGATCATGTTGTGATAGACGGAAGACATGTATCCAGTGTTTTAGATGTGCGTACGTTTCGAGGCTCTGTGTATCGAAGAACGCCCATCAACAAACACAAGGAAGGTTCGACGTTGAAAAGCTGCAATCACAACAGACTGCCGAGCGGTTTCTACTCAAAATGCACACCTGCTCTCTGAGAGCACTCATCAGCAACGCGGTGTAAGAGAACTGTGCGACGGAATTTCAAGCTCCCTACGCACGTAAACGAAACTATTAGATTTCGTAAGGGTCGCAAAAACAGCTAGTACGATGAGTACAGCGGTGTCACGGTGGAGAAAAAGCAGACTGCCTACCTCGCAATCTTGCGATCGACCGCAACACGTGCAGGGTGGGATAGATACCGAAATCTGAAGAAGGATGCAAGACACACTTGCAGGGAAAAAAAGAAAGAGACTGAGATGCGTAGGTACGAGGAGCTTGAGAAGTTTTCCGTCAAGGGTAATGCTCGAAAATTCTACGAAAGCAAACTCTCGTAGGACCCAGGGGGTGACCTAGTGACGGATGCCCAGAAAATACTGAATTTATGGAAGGAACACTTCTCCAGCCTGCTGAATGAAACACCAGGGGAGCCCAAAACTTCAATTGATGTCAATGGAAAAGTTGTTCCATTATCCGACTATGAGGAAGTCCGAATAGCAATCGCCCGCTTAAAAAACAACAAAGCGGAATTTAAGTTTGCTTTGCCCAATCCGTAAAAAAGGGGACCCCACAGTTTGCGCCGATTACAGTGAAATAAGCCTTTTTAAAATCGCTTATAAGGTCCTGTCGAGCGTATTGTGTGAAAGACTAAAGACCATCGTCAACAAACCTTATCAGTGTGGCTTTAAACCTGGTAAGTCAAACATCGACCAGATATTCACCATGCGCCAAATCTTGGAAAAGACCCGTGAAAAGAGGATTGCCACACACCACCTCTTTGTCGATTTTAATGCAGCTTTCGACAGCACGAAAAGGAGCTGCCTTTGAGCAGTACTAAAAGCTTCGTCAGGATCGGGAAAGACCTCTCCGAGCCGTTCGATACCAAATGAGGTTTCAGACAGGGTGATTCCTTATCGTGTGACTTTTTTAATTTAATGCTGCAGAGTTGAATAGAGAAGGTACAATCTTCTATAAGAAAGCACAGCTGCTGGCGTACGCCGATGATATTGAAATTATTGGCCTCAGGTCTGGTAGTGATTTAGGGCAAGACGAAATATCTCCTGTCATCAAACAAACAGTCATTGCACTCGCGACTTGGCTCCCACGGCACTGTTGACAGTCATAACTTCTAGGTCGTAGATAATTCCGCCTATTTTGGAACCAGTATTAACACCAACAAAAATGTCAACCTGGAAATCCAACGTAGAATCACTCTTGCCAACAGGTGCTACTTTGGACGATGCCAACATCTAGGCTCTAGGCGTCTTCGAAAGAAAAGTTTTGCGAACAAATTATGGTCCTTTGCGCATTGGCAACGGCGAATACCGCAGACGATGGAACGATGAGCTTTACGAGCTATACGATGATATTGACATAGTTCAGCGAATGAAGGACAGCGGCTACGCTGGCTAGGCCGTGTCGTCCGAATGGATGAAAGCACTCCAGCTTTGAAAGTATACGATGCAGTACCCGCTGGTGGAAGCAGAGGAAGAGGAAGACCTCCACTCCTTTGGAAGGATCAGGTGGAGAGTGCCCTGGCTTCACTCGGTATTTCCTACTGGCGCCAGAACTGAATGACGCGCTAATATTGATTTGGCTATAACCGCGTTAGCGGTGCCAACGCCGATAAAGAAGGCCAGCAAGTGCATTTGAAGAATATAGGTCCGGCGTCATCATCGTTGACATAGTTATAGACACATGACGGATCTTTAGCTTTTCCTAGTTTATACAGATATTTCCTGAATAATCGATGATGGGACAACATCTGTTATTAATCTGGCAGTTCATCTGAGGAAACCGTGGCTGTCTTCTTTGCTTGTATTGACAATGCTTTCGGATATTACAGCTATAGCTTCAGCTGAGACTGTGTGGTAAGTCTAAAAGAAGCTGACGGTATACTATATCCTGCACCATTTACCTATTATTCTTCTTAAGTGAGTCCGCCCATAGTTCGGCTCCGATGTTGAGAATTGTCGTCATCGTAAACTTTCTTTTTGCGTCAGTCGGTTCTCTTACGTTAGCCATCAGTCTATTCTATATAAAAAATTGTATATAGGTATTACATGAGTAGGCTAATTACACACCATTAGAGGTTGAGTATTTCAACCCGTGTTTACATTTGAAGGATATTTTACTATACATGGATATTATTAATCGCATATCATACCACTTTCTGTTAAATCATTCAATTTGTCTTGCACGTGTACAATACTGAACCTCCAAAAACAGTAATAACAAATTCTCTAACATTTTAACAAAGCAATTACTACCTATTATATATATATTATAAATGGGTGATTTGTTTATATCCTGCATATGCCTGATATATACGCACTAAAACTTTTTATTAATTTAATAGTATATTTATATAGCAATTATGTAATTATGTACCTTAAATATAATACAAATTACTTTAAATGGCATTTTCAAGTTTGATAACAGTAATTCAACCTAATTCCTATTTAATAAATATATATTTACATTCGTGTATATACCAAATTAGTCTCTAAAAATATCATTCTTGACCTGTATACAAAAGCTCAAGCCTAGATTTTACTTTTGAATTAATCCAATTATTTAATTTAATTTCATTTCATTTTAATTTATTATATTTTATTTTACTTCATTTATTTTATTTTATTTTATTTTGTTTAATTTTATTTAATTATATTTAAAATTATTTTATTTTTTTCTAATTTATTTTATTTCATTGTTATTGTTTATTTTATAATATTTTATTTTATTTTATTTTATTTTATTTTTTTTTATTTTGTTTTATTTTATTTTAATTTGCTTTATTTTATTTAATTTTTTTCCTTATCTTATTTTATTTATTATAACATTTTATTTTATTTCATTTCATTCCATTTTATTTTATTTTATTTTATTTTATTTTATTTTATTTTATTTTATTTTATTTTATTTTATTTTATTTTATTTTATTTTATTTTATTTTATTTTATTTTATTTTATTTTATTTTATTTTATTTTATTTTATTTTATTTTACTTTATTTTATTTTATTTTATTTTATTTTATTTTATTTGATTTTATTTTATTTTATCTTATTTATTTTATTTTATTTTATTTTATTTTATTTTATTTTATTTTATTTTATTTTATTTTATTTTATTTTATTTTATTTTATTTTATTTTATTTTATTTTATTTTATTTTATTTTATTTTATTTTATTTTATTTTATTTTATTTTATTTTATTTTATTTTATTTTATTTTATTTTATTTTATTTTATTTTATTTTATTTTATTTTATTTTATTTTATTTTATTTTATTTTATTTTATTTTATTTTATTTTATTTTATTTTATTTTATTTTATTTTATTTTATTTTATTTTATTTTATTTTATTTTAGTTTATTTTATTTTAATTTATTTTATTTTATTTTATTTTATTTTATTTTATTTTATTTTATTTTATTTTATTTATTTTATTTTATTTATTTTTATTTTTTTGCTGAGTTTTTTAATGCAAGTCCCCTTAACTTGATTAATATTTAATGTCGTTATGTTTGATTGAAGTCAGCAATTATAATAATTCACCCCATTCCGAAAAATTCCGCATAATTTCAGTTATCTTAATTGGGAAGATTATCCTATTTGCACTACTTACATATGCACATATTTAACAACGCTGGTAATATTAAAAAACAAAAATATCAAAAACTGTAAACAAGTGTGCAATAATAATAACCACAAAGGCACACTAGTCCGCACGGGCACATATGCTTCAGTGCTTATGTAGGTGTCCATGTGCGTAAGCTCGTGGAACTAATGCTTATTTAATATCCTAATACAAATACATATCCAAGTATCGTATGAAGCGCATCTCGTAAACGGGCATTTAGATAATATGATAACGAATTTAATGTGACATTAATGGCAATCGATTTGTGGTCGTCTGTGAAAAAAGGATCAACTGCAAACATACACATGCGTTGCGGTAAGAAATAAAAACAAAACTGAAGGTAAACTGTTGAAAAAATAATTTATTCAGAAATAAGAAAAAGAGAACATGGAAAACCAATTATAAGTGGGAGTATTTGAACAGATACAAAATACTGAAGAGCGAAATAAAATTGAGATGAAAGTGGGTAAAAAGTGCTACAAAGCAAAATGGAAATGAAGCAACAGCAAGTAGCTGAAAAAAACTATAAAATGAGTAAAAAAATAATAGAGACAACAATTTGCAATACCAACAACTAAATGACAAAATACAGCAGCTCATCTATCATAACAAGTCACAACATGGAAATGGTAAAAAAGCGAAAAGGGTGCAATAGAAGATAAGACGCGCACAAGTGTCGTCGATGTTAAGGATTTGTATTGAGATGGAAAAGTGGAAGGATGTTCTTATATGATGTAGCTATATAGATATATGTATGTATATATATACAAATAAATATGTATGTGTGTGTAGACATAACCGGTGTCACACCACTTGACGTTGAAAGCATGTGACGCCGCCACTACGTGACTTGTTATGTCAGTGGAATACACTTAAGTGAGTCGAAATAAAACTTAAGTGAGCGCGCTTGAGAACGAAGGAAAAGTGAAAGTTTATGCACTTATAATACATATACATATATGAATATATTTTATCACATGCATGTATGTATACAGTAACATACATTATAGTATATACACAGCATATTAAATATATACGCTTGTTCTATCAACCAATTTGGTTGAGCATGAGTGTGGATATGGGTGGGAACGTGTTTGTGCGTATACGCGTGTGTGCATGGAGTACACACACACCAATATGCGAAGTTTCCATAATTGAGTTTGGTGACGAAAATGAGCAAAAAATGTGTTTTGCGGGAAACAATTGGATTTCATGAGTTTTCTGTGCAAATAAAAAATAAATGAAAAAAATACACAACTGAAAGCGAATTGCGACAAATAAGTGGAAGAATAAAAAAAATAAGTACGCTATAATAAAGGAAAGACAAACAAAAGTGGTAACAAAAACATTGCCAAGTGTGGTCGTGGTCGTAATATTATCTATATATACATACAGACAATGACGTACATACGAGCACATATACCATATATCAATTTGGCAAACAAAACCGCAAGAAAATAATAAAAAATTACATACATATATTCATATATACTTATATTGTATGCAATAGAATTCATTTTGATTCTTTAATCCATTACATGGTGGGCGAAAAAGAATATTTAAAGTCGCTTTCACTCCAAAGTCTTGTCTAAACAAATTACACTCAAGCTAACTCAACTTAAGGGGAATTTCTTATTCTAAAAATTGGTAGCTAATCTTTAGTAAATTAGCTTTAAAAAAACACCCGAAATTGTGTTTAAGAAAAATAAATCGATATCGATAGTCTGCGGACTCCAACGAGTTCAACGGTGCGTATACGTAACATAATTACTTTATATTGTATACCTATACTTTTTAGAGAAACTAGGTTAATTCCAATTTTTGCTATTCAAGAATTGATGAACCAACACTAGTGGCTCAAAAGGAAAGAACACTGCAGCCTTTCCTCTGATGCAACCAAGCTTTGCGCCACGGTCCGGCTTTTACACTGCACCATCCGGTTGACTGAACGCTAACGTAATTGAGGAGGTTTAGGGGGTTCATGGGGCAGGATAAATCTTTCAGAATCATCTGTTGCTATAGAGAAATTTTCATGATGCTCAAAGATATGTGTCTAACAGAATTTAGATTTCTCACTAAGACCATCAAATTGTCTCTGACCGCTGTAAATATACCCGATATATTGAAACAGGGTAAAGTGATATCACTATTGAAGCCGGGAAAACCAGCATATAAATAAGAATTTTATCGGTCGATATCTCTCTATTCCTTAACAACAAGACCTTGCTGGTCGGGCTTTCGCCATCACTTCATCTCAGCAACAAATCAGCGTGACTACCGTGAATGCACAGCTCCGCCACCGTTTTTTACGTCGTCCACATCCAACTAACTCCTTGAATCAACCAAAGGCGGCTCTGTGCGTGAACTGAGATTCTAGTTGTACTTGACCTATCAAAAGCCTTTGACACGGTCAAACATGCAGTGCTACCATCTCACATTGAGGACAGGTCGTTACCGCCGGGGTTGAAGAGCGATCGACAGTAATCAGCAGATTACAAAGGTTGCATTTCCAAAATCAGATAAAGTATATATGGGGTTTCACAGGGCATTTTGAAGCTTTATCGGGCAACAGAGCAAGTGTCTTTGATCTCATGTGCTGTTAACAGCTTGATATTTGCGTCAGGCGAGGATATTATTGATAGCCTTTGTTCAAAGGAAAAGTGCTATCCCTCCTACCTTTTCCAATTCTTAACTGCACAACAACTACAATCAGTGAAAATACCGGCTACCCTCTCTAGCAGTTGGACACAGGTGTACCGACTGGAATGCGCAACGAAATTTTCCAAACGTTAGCCGTTAGCACCTGGTCTAAAGACAAAAAAAAAACATTGCTCGCAACTTGCAAGGATGGCCGGTCGTTAATTGCTCTGCACCGATCTGGATGCCGGAGACTAATATGCTCTCAGCAAAGAAACTAGAAAAGTATCCTTACAGACACCTGCTGGAGGCTGGAACTTCATTTAATACCATATCGCAATACGGCTGGGCAGGCCGAGCTGCCAATACGTTTTAATGCCATTAATAGAAAGTGCGTCAACAGCTTTACTGATTCCCATCCCGTAAATAATATTATCAGGATCACACACAATCCATAATAACTGAAGAGCTCGAACTCCATTTCAAGACTCTGGTAATACTGAAACAATTAAGGACTAAATATTGTAGTAGACTGAACTACTAACTATGCAGACTAGTTTTGGACATGCCTTACGTTTGTAATAAGTTTGTAATAAGTGACAGGACGATATTAATGACACGACCTCTTTGCATATCCACTGAAACTCGCTCATTTACTACCTCTCACTCTATCCAATATCTATATTCATCATACATATATCAGATATCTTACTATCAGCTTTAGGAGTAGTATTGTTATACTTTTTTTCTCACCATACAAAAAATATCCCTATTTTCCTCTGACAGTTGTTTTGTTTTTGCCCTACATTAACAGACAGCAATTGCAGGATTTGCAACGAGACTAATAATTTTGGGTAGGGGTTGCTTTGTCTTATAATTGCTTGTGTTGAACTGGCTTAGCTATCGGGCCTCACATAGACGATGTTAAAGTCCATGGTGTTCAGATGCAAAAAAAAGAACACGCCTCAAATACGTTATAATGTAAAGGTCAAATTTTTGATATTCTGTTTAGAATAATATTTGAAATGATCTCACTCATTGCCGGTCACTTTTTGTGGTTTCAACCCTATACCTATGTATGTGTAGTTCGATTTACTTCAAATTCGATACATATGAGTATATTTAATTAGCTTAGCAGGAAGACTACATTTTCTTTCGGGAAGGGAACCAGGAACCGATAAAAACCCCGTATTGTTTTTTTTTACTTCAAACTATTTATTCCAGAAAGGGAACTGATCTATTTTAGGAAATACATATGTATGGTGCGATGTGGTTCAACGGAATACATATGTTTTTCGAACAGAATTCGAAAAGTGGGAATCTACACTATGATCCTCTCAATAAATGTGAGCATGAGACTACCAGACCACTGCAGAGTCTTCCAATTAGAACTTTTTGCAATCATGGAAACCGCGGAGAGGCTGCTCAAATCGTCAGTTAAGCTGCGATCCGATATTTACCATATAAAAAGTTGCTATAAAATGTAGAAGCAATCTGAGCAAACACTCGACTAAATTCAGAACTGGCAGACAATTGCTCTCGAGGGAAGGAACCACAATAAAACATGTACACGATGCAGATTTACCTTTATCCACCGCAAAGTTTGTACTTAAACTAGCCTTTGCCAAATAAGCAGACTCAAAATATCTTAATGAGATCACGGGGATCACAGACAGCTATGGCCAATAAAGTGTAAAAACAGTTTAAAATATGTTCACGGGAAAAGAATGAGCTACCACTCTAATGATTTTTGCCGCGAAGAAGATGAATAGGCTATTAAACACTACCACTGGCACTGTGCTGCTTTGAAATCTGTGCGACATAAGGTCCTTGGGAAGTACTTCTTCGACTGTCTCGCTACCTATAGGCACTTGAAATGGCTTGTATATATGAAACAGGACTTAGCCGAACCCAAGTTCGATGGGCTCGAAACAAAAATGATACTTTCTTCACGGGAGAGCGATCACCCACAGATTACCAAATATTAGTATTATTTGGATATAAGCGTGCGTGGGTATGCTCTCTGGCAAATTTTATTATTCTGTGACAGCGAGTTAAAAGCTCATCTTCCACGTTCAACATGAGTATGAATAAGCATAGGTCCGAAGGAGTATTTGGTTTACTTCGAGGCATTGACATTTACGTGAAAGACTTTGAGTAGCGGGCTTGGGCTTTTCATCTCCTTCTTCTTCAGTTAGAATAAAAATTGGACAAAACACTAAAAGACACAAAAATGTGGCCTAGTTTAAAATAAACTTTAGAAGGTCGCTTAAAATTGCTGCCACTGCCACTAAAAGAGTTTGTTTTTAAATTCAAATAGGAATATAATTATTATGAATTTTTATACTTTCAAGTCCTGGTTCGATCAACATCCAAAATTATAAAAAAATTAGTTTTCTAACTGCAGTCGCTCCCCGGCAGAGAATATAAAACCTTCGGAGTGTATTTCTGCCATGAAATCAAAGCTCCTCTTAAACAACCATCCGCCGTTCCAAGTCAGCTTAAAATAAACTATAGATCCCCCCGTTTGTTAGTAAAATACCCAGACACTAAACCAATATAATTTTTTGCACTAAAAACAAAAAAAAAACATGAAATAAGCACACCATTCGTAAGACTAAAAGCTGACATCACCGAAAAATTCAAGTAATTATTGTGCCACGCTTCGAAAAAGGGCGGCTGCTGTAGCCGAGTGAGAACCAGTGCGTATTATTAGTCGAACTATCGTATTTTCGAGCCTTGGACAAGAACGTCATAAATGTCAAGAATATGTATTTTAAGGCACCAAATATACTAAAACAAGGAAAAAGCAAGTCAAAATTCTAAATATTTTAAAGTTTCCACCTGAAGCATGGGGCTTTACTTATTTAAAGAGACCCCGCTTCTATAGTTTCTAAATTAACTTATTTATGTTAGAGAAAAAGGAACTGGGAAGCTTAAAATGGACAACCGAAGCCAAAGAAAGGTTTGATAAATCTCATGGAGACTTTGCACCAACAATTTGAATGGTTTCGGAGTGGTTTACTGAACTCCGTTGTTGTCATGCCACAAGAATTGTTTAAAACTTCAATGGAATAATATTGGAAATATTTTTTTTTTCAATATCCTATTTAAAATTAAAGTAAAATTGTTTAAGAAAGTAATAAATGAATTGTTAATTTATGGAACAATTTTCATATATTCAAACGAAAAGTAAAGCAATATTCTCACGAGGTAAGAGTACTTTCGGGAATTCAAAACACTTTGACGGAAATGAAATAATTTTCGAATAAAAATTTATTTAATACCTGAACACTTGCCTCAACAGGGCACAAGTGCTTACGTGTTAACCCTCAAAAGCACCTTTTTATCCGTACCTTTATTACATTCTGAGTATTTTTCTTGTTTTTTCTCTTTCGTGAAGTGTATCAAAGCGATTGTGGTCGATTTTGCGGTTTCCCACCAACTAATACCCACGCACACACCTTGTCGTGTAGGTATGTATGCAGGTGCAATGTATGCCATTCGAAATGCCAGTAAGAATAATCGCATACCGACACTTGTAAGCGCACCCAACGCGATACGCGACTTTTGGCGCACGTATGTATATAAAAAATGCATTTTCATTAGTGAAATCTTCATTGGCCTTTGTGAATTTTTGCCTGGGGATCAACAATTTGGCGGGCAGTGTATATAAACACTTGCATATGTACATATGTGTCAGCAGTGTGCACAAATATACATACATACATATGGATGTATGAAAGTACGTGCTGAGCTGAGTGACTGACAGGTTATTGGGTTACTGGTATGTAGTCGAATGTGTTTTGGTAATTTCATTTTATGATATACTAACTACATATAGTTGCATAATTTATTTATTATTTTTATTCTCTGTGTATATTGACGCACAATAAACTCACAAAGAAATTTTATTACGAAAAATATTCATACAACTAACGCTATTTTCATTATGTAATATCCTTTTCGGGTCAGTGAAGTATCGAAAAAGGGCAAAATTGAATAAAATTATATCTAGCAGTTGATTGAGTGGAAATTTATGGGGGCACAATTACCAAAATAAATTGATTAATTATTTTCTCGGTATTGGTGGAGCAAACTTTAAATTTACTAAAAATCCTTCTGCTTCATTTAAAAAATATTTTTAATTCTGAAAATCTGTTTTTAAGATCCGTTTCATATTTTTTTAACGCTTAGATATTAATACAAGCTTTTGAATTGCAATAAG
Source organism: Ceratitis rosa (assembly GCA_037013455.1). NCBI lineage: Eukaryota > Metazoa > Arthropoda > Insecta > Diptera > Tephritidae > Ceratitis > Ceratitis rosa. Next base: position 4,899,379 of record JAWMAG010000030.1, on the reverse strand, counting down.
CGGTGATAGAATTTAAAGTACGCCCTTCACGGAAAGAGGCCTGTAGGAATGTCAATAAATGAGGTTTAAAGCCAGTGTATATGCCTTTCCATCCAGCGATTCCATTTTTAAATTATATAGGTTTGTTCTTTTAAGAACTCCCTTCCTGATGTGCCTAGGAGGAAGTTTAGTTTCCGATAAAAGACTGTTGGGACGCTACTGTCGGTATTTGCTTACACAGCAAAGCGTGAGAGAGGGCACCACGGTACCCTACGGAATCCCTTCTTTAATTTTACAATAGCTGACGACCATTCATATAGCATATTATCATTGAATGGCCAACGGTGTCGAAGACTTTTGACAAATCCAGTGGTACCAGGATGGTTCCGTCTGGAAATTTATGGCGTTAAGTTCGGTGGTTGTGCTTTGCACTTTTCGGAAACCATGCTGATGTACTGTTGGTTTTAGGTGGTGAATAAAATGCAGAAGCACAATACCTCATTTGTCTTCCCTGTTGAAGAAAGTAGGATATCAGTCAATATGAGTCTCTCTTGTTGGCAAGATTCCCCGGTTTTATCAGCTACACTACTCTTCCCATTTTCTACATATCGGATATAGTCAAAGTGGTCAAAGATAAATTGAGCACCACGATGAGGAATTCTGCTCTCGCTGAACCTAGAAATTTTAATATGGGATGCTCATTTCGTCGGAGCCGATAGATTTGGCGGATTTAGCTTTGCCGATATTCCCTTCAACATTTTCTCTGGAGAAGTCAAGCGCCATGCTGGTGTTTGACAGTTTGTGCAGGCAGCAATTTATTGTCGCTTCATTTTGTCAACCGAAGGGTGTAATATGAGCAGCCGGCTAAAAGAGCTCGCCCACTATTTCGGACTCGAAGAGGCGTGGTCACCGAATGAAATTTTCACCCGGTCGTCATGCTTCGTCGGATCAAACAACGATTTGACTACCGCCTAAAGCTTGGTTTCTCCAGAAGAGAGGTTGACAAGCCTGAAGTGTTATTCCCACTTTTGTCGAATCTCCAGATTGAGTTCCATAATTCGGGAGCTAAAAATATATACAGAAGTGTCTCAGAGAGGTTAGTTTTCTTGTGATCTAAAGTAGCAAAGTTCAAGAGAGCATTAGTACTAAATTTTGAAACCACCTCTTGTACTTTGAAGTGCGAAGTTTCGAGATATCTAAGACAGTTCTAGATAAGGCTAGGCAAATGCAGAGGGGGTGTTCCCACATCTCACTGATTTCTTCTTTCATGCTAATAATGCTCAGTAAGTTGTGACCCGCTATTTGGCTATAAATAGACCTGCAATCCTTACGCGAACGAGTAAGCAAGAAATGGGTGTATCTTTTGCTGCTATTGCACCTGGTCTTGTAGATTTTGCAATTTGCTAATATATTCCATCTTACTCCGATTCGGCTCCCAGCTCTTTCGGAAACTTCATCACAAATAGTTTTGAGCGACTTTGGTTCGTTACGAAGACGGATAGCACTTTTGGCAATCTCATTAGCTATTTCGTTACCAGTAGTATTCTTAGCACCTGGAGCCCAGTACATATGCAGCTGTTTACCCTATCTACTAGTTCCCGGTTTCTAAGGACATTTTCTGCCGCAATACATACAATACGTGTAGTGATATTATGGTCTTAATTGTCGCCTGACTGTCGACGTATTCTAACCGATTTTGATAAAATTGTATTTAAGCGTTCAAAAGAACTAAGAAATAGTTATTATTTAGTAGAGTTGCCACCTGTTTTCAAATTGTTTAGAAATATAAATCTTCTATTAGACTGGATGAGTGTGAAGCTAAATAGCGAAATCTATTTTGAAGATTTGTATGTGTGTCTTTAAGGGAGTTCAAAAAGAATTTAGATTTAAAATTCGGCAGAGCTGCCGCCTCCCTTCCAATTTAAATTAGTAAGTAAGTAAGATAAAAGAAATGAAATTTTACAATATGGACATCAAACTGAAGATCTTAATCAAAGGCTTAACAAGAAAATATTTTTATCAGCGTTGCCAACTGTTTAGAAATTATAATTTTAAAGACCTGATAAGGGTATCGAAACAAAGAGATTTGAAAAGCTAAATAGTGAAGTAATTTTTGCGGAGAGTTGCCACCTGTTTTATAATTTTAATTAAATTCTAAAAAATATTATGTTGAGAGTATCAAATTAAAAGGTTTTATGAAGGCTTGTAGTGAAAATCTTTTTTGAGGGATGCCACCTGTTCAGGATATTTCTAAAAGTTTGCTCACAAAATATAATTTGCTACCAGTTGGAAAGACCGCAAATTTTTGTCTGAAACTGCCAAAATGCATGTGCCACGTGTTAAAAAATTACAAAATCTGCGTGGGAAAATGGAGCATAAAAAATCGTTCGAAAACTTTGATGGAGACTTCCGTAGAAATATTCAACCATACGGGAAAAAGGTTGAAAAGGTTGACATAAAAGATTCATTCGGTTTCTTAATATTTTATCAAAATTTATTTTTATGCAGCGAAACCCACTGGGTACAGCTAATTTCAAAATGATTCAGTTTTGATTTAAATTAATTTAAATTAGCAAAATTTTGAAGTAAAACTCGACCGATTGATTTGCATGTACATATGTATATATATTCATCTCATCAAGGCAAAGACTGTTGTTGTAGTAATATTTTTAATATATTTTGTTTGTATAGTTTGGTGAAATGAAAGGAATACCAAGCAATCATATGCTGGGACAACTTTACCTCCTATAAATTCGCCTTACTCTGGCTTTTTCTTGAAACAATAAATATCTAAATATATACAATTGCACTCTTTTAGCAAAATTATTAAATTTTATTCATATATGCCTGACAACTTTCTGCCAGTAATTTTCTTTAACATTTTTTCACCTCACCAAACATTTGACCAGTCATTATAACCCAAAAAGCATCTCACCGTGCACTCGCAGTCAGACCAGTGAGAGGCAGTAGTTACATACATACACACACATACACACACAGCCGCCGTCACCTTCCGGCCCACGCACATCCGTCACCAACGCCTGTAAATGTTGGTGTTGTTGTTGTTATTGTTGATGTTGCTGTGGAGCGAGTGACGCAGCGTTTGCTTTTCATTTCTTACATTACATTCCCTTTGGTCCTTCGCTTTATTGTTTTTCTTATCTCGGCCAAGTTTGATGGATTCTTATCCTTTGGTGTTGGCTCATTTATTTATTTTCGTTTCATTTCAGTTTGGTTTTTTATTCATTTATATTTTTGGTTTTTTTTTTGTATATTTGTTATTGCCTCTGCCTGGTTGTTTGTCGGGGTTAAGGCCAATAGAATTTTTTATTTATTTCGCCGTTTATACAATTCAAATATGCTCGTAAATATGTATGTATGTGTTGTTGCTGCTACTGTTTATTCCTTTTCCATTCAATTCATATATTTCTCTTTGTTAGCAGATTTCGTTTATCTCAGGTTTCCTGTTTGTTTAGCGCATTTTTTATTGCCACCAAGTTGGGCGACGAACGGTCGGTTGGTTGGTTGGGTGGTCGGATGTTTTGGAGTTTAGGCCAACTTTCATTGTAACACCAAACAACACATTTACGAGCGCAAACAACAGCAACAACTATGCATACATAAAGTGCAAATGCCCGCAAATAACGTCGTCTGGTAACTGGTAACGCCTGTCAGCTCATTGCAGCCCTACGCTCACTCCAGCTCACAACAACTCACATCAGCGCAGCGCGCAGTTGAAGGCAGCACAACTCAACTCGCTCGCAAATGTGCTTCATCTTATTTTATTTTTTCTTGAATTTATAAATATAAATAAGTTTGGTTGAAGAAGGTTAAATTGAAATTTATTTTTCTTGGGCTCTCGCATTTTCGTTTCTTATTATTATTACACTTTTTCGGCTGACGGTGTTTTTGTGCCTTTTTTTATTTTGTTTTTTTGTTTTTTGTTGCTGTTAAGATTACTGTATATGTGTATGCAAGCGTATAAAACATATACATAAATTCTGCTGTTGATGAAGGAAAATGAGTAAAACTTTTTCCTATCTTTTATTTCCATTTTTTCACACTTCTACTGCCAACCCATACTCGTACATATTGCATACACTCAACTTGTTTTTTTCTAAACCCGCGCTGATTTTCCTTTTCTAAAATATTGCCTAACTGTATAGGTGAAGAAGAAGTAGCTACTTTAGTATGAATTTTATTCTTCAATTTTTTTTTCTCCTTTTAACAGGTCTTTTAGAAGCCTGACTTTCGACTCTCGCGTTAATGATAAGAAATGTCAGAATTTTTTTTTTCTTTTGAAAACGCTGATGAGCTTGTTTTGTGCCACAGTGAGTTGACATATTTTTTCTGTCTTTGCTTAAAATCTTCGCAGCAATTTTCTTTACACTTTATCCATAAAGCAATGTGCCTTACTCATCTCACAGTCGAAATTTCTTCCCCCTTAATATAGAAAAGAACATTTTTTCTCAACAAATTCTAATGAATATGGAAATTTCATTTAACTTTCGAAATAATATTAAGTGCTTCTGGAAAAAAAAAATATTTATTAAAAATTACAACAGCATGAAGTTGTAGAAATGCAATTATATAAACAATTTACAAGCAAATATATGTGTATGTATGTGCACTAGAGAAATTATGTAATACAAAGTTATAGGTGACACATTATTGGGACTAAAGGAACTCAGGCGTGTTTCAATATATGTAGTACACAAATATATTTACATTATAAGCTCAAAAAAAAAATTTTATTTTTCTATTTTTTTAAATAATTTTTTTTTTACTATATTTAAAAATATTAGAATTGCTGCAACTAATTTTAATAGTTGTATTATAGCTTATATATCTACTTATTCTAGATGTACCCTGCAACGCTTCGTTGTGGCACCGCACCCAATGAATGTACACAACATTTTTGGTTTAACCATCGGCCATGCAAATATAAAGGTTATTTGGTTTGCCAACCCGAGAATATACAACATATAATTGTTCATCCGTATCTTAATGAAAGACCATAAAAATTTAAAGTTTTTCCCTTAGCTTTGAGCTTAGTTGATAGTGATGGAAAACGCCCGTCGAACAGGAATTTGCAGTCGTGTGCCGTTGCAGAGCTTCGGCTCACTAATATTAGTTGTAGTAAAAGGAAATCCATTATTTTTTCAATAGATAGCGCTCTTTATCTCGCGTTATATAAGTTCGTTCCGCTAGATGGCGTTAGAAAGATGATATTTCGTACTAAAAAAACCTATCTGACAGTTCTGTGATTGGTTGACTCAGTTTTATTTGAGCATGTGTCAAAGATGGATGCTAAATCCAAATTTTCAAAAATTCTGATATGTAATTGACTGACGCAGCTGCTTCGTAGATGCGTTCCTGGTCCACTTCCCTAAGAGATGTGTAGACTAATCTAAGCAAAAAGCCACTTACCTATGTACCGAATTTCAAGTAAATCGAACCATAAATAAACATTCTTCGAATAGGTCAGTCCCTTGTCCACTTCCAAATTTTTTTTTTTTTTTTTTTGTAAAAACCTTTCCAGGTACCCTAGAAACAATCTGAAAAAATTTTAAGTCAATCGGTCTTTAACTTTTGGAGATTACAGGATTTTTTCAAACGGACATAAGATTTTTATATGAGAGGAAATGAGGTTAGGTATATTCACCAATAACGAAAACTGTTCGCATAAACAAATCAGAAACAAAAAACAAATTAAAAAAAAAAAAACAAAATAGTATGAAAAAAATTCAAGATTTGAAATTTTCTAATTTTTCGACTTTCCGCAGGCAAAGTTTTTTTTTATTTCTAAACCTTCCCAGATTCACAACAAGCAACCTCTGAAAATGTCATCAAGATTGGTCAGGGGCATTCTCGAGTCTTAGCGTCACTAGCAAGCAAATATTCATTTTTATATATTAAGATATTTGTAAGTGTTGGCCACTACTTCGCTGCTCAATATGAATGCCACGAAGTAAACCAAATGCACCATTCAAATCTATGCTTACTCACACTCAAGTTCAACTCACAGCGAAGCGAACATCTTTACGCACGATCTATGCTTATATCCAAATCAAACTAATTTTTGTCAATCTGTCGGTGATATCTTTACCGCAAATAAAGTATTTGCTTATATTTCGGACAAATCGAATTTGGGTTCAGATCTCTGGTCCATTTCCAGGAAACAAAAGTATTCCATTTCATCCAAGAATTTAACTTCCCCCGCGAATTTTAAAAATACGTTTTTTCCGATTGGTCACTCACTGGTCCTCTTCTTATTTTTTGAGATATGTGGATATTTACAAACGAATTTTTTTTATATAAATTGATAGTAGTTGAAATTTATACAATGAAAGTTTTAAAAAAATTTTAAGGGTTATCAGCATTTCAAAAAAAAAAATAGTTTTTTAGACTTTAGCTTATTAGGCAATTTTATACGTATACTTACACATATAAAATAACTTTCTTTAGCATATATGTACATTTACACACTATTTTCTTTGTATATATAAAGGATGGTTAAATTGTAAGGGCCGATGTTGAATGTGAACCACACCTAAACGCCAAGTTTTTTTCCGAATTTAATTTGACATTTCTCTATTTCAGACTTACTCAATTTGAACCATGGAGAGATACACAATCCAACAACGTGTTAAAGTTATCCAGACTTATTATGAAAATTTTCGAAGAAAATCATCTTCAGTGATGAGGCACATTTTCACCTCAGTGGATTCGTCAATAAACAGAATTGCCGCATTTGGGCGAATGAGAATCCAAGAGTGATTGTCGAAAAACCAATGCACCCACAAAGAGTGACTGTTTGGTGCGGTTTATGGGCTGGCGGCATCATCGGGCCGTATTTTTTCCAAAATGAGGCCGGTCAGGCAGTTACTGTGAATGGTGTTCGCTATAGTAAGATGATAATGAATTTTTTATGGCCACAATTGGAAGATATGGATGTGGACGATATGTGGTTTCAGCAGGACGGTGCCACTTGCCACACAGCTAACGAAACAATGGCTCTTTTGCGCAACAAATTCAATGGCCGTGTTATCTCCGGTAATGGCGATGTCAATTGGCCCCCAAGATCATGTGATTTGACACCGTTGGACTTTTTTCTCTGGGGTTATTTGAAAGAAAAGGTGTACGTCGATAAGCCAGCAACAATTCAAGAGCTAAAGGATGAGATAATTCGGCACATTAACGGCATAGAAACTCCATTATGCCTCAGCGTCATCGAAAATTTGGACCATCGTATGGAGGTGTGCCGCCGAGGTCGCGGCGCTCATTTGGCCGATATTTTGTTACATACATAATTGAGTAATACCAATATATCATAATAAAATAAAATTTCAATAATTTCCTAAATAGTTTGTGTTTTATTCAAAATCAACATCGGCCCTTGAAAATTTAACCACCCTTTATATAAGTATATATTGTACTGTAATTTTCGAAGCATATACCTTATTATATTCCTTTCTTTCAGTAAATTGTTAATATTAATTACAATAAAATTCGTTTATTTTTCATTCATTTTCGTTTGAGTATTAACACGCTTTTATTACCTTCACTTGTTTGTCTATCTGTTTGTCTGCGTCTCTGTCAGTTTGTAAATGAATCGTTGCATACATCGTGGCGTTGCAATTAATAAAATCAATTCAGAGAAAATAAAAGAATAAATAGAATCAAAATAGAGTTAATTAAAAAAATATATAAAATAAATATAGTTTAAAAAAACTAAAAAAACACACTTTCAAAGAATATTAAACTAAAAAGTTGAAAATAATTTTGGAAATTAACTTAAGACAATAATATATAAAAAATACTTGTATAATGGAGAGAAATCGTGGGGCTTTTTCACATATTGAGCACCCCACGCTTTTCTCTCAATTATAATAATTTATTGACGCAATATTTTACTTCTATGAAATAAAATGATTTATAAATAAAATAAATACATACTCCTTTACACACATGTATAACCGCTGAAGGGATTTTCGGCGAAGCTTTTTTGATCTGCGTCTTTATGTTTTCCCAACAAATGGAGGAATCTACAATTTACACTAAGATTTTTATATAAGAAGCTTTTAATTTTCATGTCATATATACACTCGGGGAGCTTGACATTTCCTGCGGAGGGGCGGCCGCAGTTAGAAAAATTAAATTATTTTTTCTTTGCGTTAAATTTCTGTAATTTTTAGATGTCGATCGGATCTGGACTCGAAAACTGATCTTTCAAATGACAGATATTTCTTATACGCAGAGAATCATGTACTAAAGTTTTTTTTTTAACTAAAATAAGTTTAAAAATAATATAACAGTAGTGCCATTCAAAAGTAATTATTCCTTTATTTATTTTATTTATATATATACTAGCTTTTACCCGCGGCTTCGCTCGCGTTAAATCCATCCAATAAGAGATCATTATAGTACAAACGGATCAATATAAAGAATATATTTTATTGCTTGTCTGAGATTGTGATGGTACACCCGACAATTCAAGTGAATTTAAAAACTCTACAGGATATGAAGTACTTAATTCTGTATTCATAATTGTATCCATTGATAAATATTCCACCATTTCCCCTTCCACCTCTTTTAAAATGTCATTGTTGATTCTATTAACTACTTCATTTTTTGGTGCTAATATTGCTCTTGCGCACAGCCACTGATCACAACCCAAATTCTGTTGCAATTCGGGAAAAACATGAGCAATGAGATCCACATCATTTTCTACTAAATTACAAAATTCTCTTGAAAGTGATACGCAACCTTCAGCATCAACATCTAAACGACCATCACCAATTTTCAATAACATTTCAGCATAAAGACCTGAATCCACGTCATTATGAAGATGCACTCTCATATTTGTTTTTAGGCTCAGCTTTTCAACTCTCGACCATAAGCTCGATGATTTTAAGCATGCTTGAATTTTATCTGCTGGTGTTCCCCTCTAAATAACTGGAAGGGTTTGACGAAAATCACCAGCCAGTAAAACTACCATTCCTCCGATTATATCTGTACTATCCCGCAGGTCCTGAAGAGTCCGGTTTAAAGCTTCTATAGCCTTTGTACATTCATCCCACACTAAAAGCTTACATTCTCGCAGCATCCTACCTCGAGAACTATTTTTACTGAAATTGCAGATGGGCGAATCTTCATGTGCAGGGTTCATTGGTAATTTCAAAACCGAATGTGCCGTACGGCCGTACGTTTAAAAGTGTCGCGGCAATACCCGACGAAGCTACTGCAACTGCTATTTTTCTGTTTTTTCTGATGTACATTAATAATAAGTTGAGCAAAAACGTCTTTCCGGTTCCACCTGGTGCATCGAGAAAGAAGAGTCCACCTTTACCGTATTCTATTCTACGTAAAACTTGAAGGAGAACATGAGCCTGCTCTGGAAGTAACAAAGGGATTAATTCTTCTACTTGTCGCTGCAGTGCTATGAAATCATAATCTAACTCTCGAGCAATTTCATTGTTGAAATCATCCTCATTATCTCTTTGAGGGCTTTGCATCCCAAAATCATCTAATTTTTTTCCAACCATTGTGAAAACCTTGTTTTCAATTAGAATTAGCGTTTGGTTGTAAATATGTTCATTGAAAGTCATATCTGTATGTACTTGCTGAAGTCGATGTAAAATATCTTTAGCTTTTACCCGCTAGATGGCGTTAACGTAGCGCTCAGCAAATAGATGACCAGGCCACCACAATACATGTACGTATGTATGCTCACATTTTATGGCCACCATACATGTAGATATGTATGCCGTATATTGTATACTCCCATACACACATACCACACTACTCTCAATGCAGCTACATATGTGCCTATACCTATGTATAGTCCCACTCTCTCTCTCTCTCTGTGCATATTGGGCGTTACTTTATGCATGCGTATGTATATGCTCTATTGTGGCTAGTGATATCACTTTATGCATGCGTGGTAGTGATCTCACAGCCAGCTGTACCATTTAGATGGAATACCGAAATTATTGGAATTTGAATTGAGCAGAGAACGTATAATAATTATTATACGTTCTCTGATTGAGCGCGCATATACAGTACAGTTGGCATACTTACTGTACGTACGCGTCACTTCATGCATGCGTGGTGTATGTATGTATGTATGCTGTACCATTTAGCTGGAATAACGAAATTATTGGAACTAAATGTATATCATATCTGTATGTACTTGCTGAAGTCGATGTAAAATATCTTCAGCTTTTACCCGCTAGATGGCGTTAACGTAGCTCCATAAGGAGGCTATTGGACAAAAAAGTTTCTTTATTTTATTTAAAAAATAATTTTTTTTATTAAATAAAAAGTAGCCTATGTTCATTCTGATACCTCCAAGAGTATGTGTACAAAGTTTCATGATGATCGGTTAAGAAGTTTTTGCGTGAAAGCGCAGCAAACGAAACGACTTTCGCATTTATAATATTAGTATAGATAATTGCTGCTTTGTTACCGCTGAAGCAATTTTCGGCCTCCTCATATTCGTGATGTGCGTTCTTGATGTTTTTCAATAAAATGGAGGAGGGACCTACTCTAAGCCGCCTCCCAACGGCCGATGGACTTTTATGAGAAGATTTTTATTTCATGTCAGAAATACACTCGGTGGGCTTGAAATACCCTGCCGAGGGGCGACTGCAATTAGAAAAATTTATTATCTATAATTTTAAATGTTGGTTGAACGAATATAAGAACGCAAATTAAAAGTTATATTTAAACTCTACTAAAAAAGAAATTTTATAGCAAAACTTTTCTCAATTATATGCCTGTGTATGGCCACACTCATATATATGTATGTATATACACAAAAGTGAATATAAGTTTTTATTAAACAACATAATTTCATTGGTGGTCACTCCACTTTGTTTTATTCCACTTTTCATTTCGCGTTAAGCTTGCTTGCCACTTTAAAGCGCTTAACGCGTAATGGTTAGCTACTTTGCTGGCATTAAAGTGTCAACTTGACATTCAGCGCTTTGTGGTGAAATGTCCGCATGAGCATGTGTAACTTAATTTACACGCAACGCAACAAACGATCGAGTACAAATGTATAGAAAGTGGAGAAAAAAAAAAACAAAAGAAAAACAAGCAAAAAACATTATGTCGCGCCTGTCTAAGCGCACATTTAAAGCATTAAGTATTGAAAGTTGACTTTGGAAAAACTTTCAAAAGCAATTTATTTACTCACTCATTTATTTAGCGCTTAAGTCTCATAGTTAACCTATTGACCCATGGAAATCGATATTACAAAATAATAAATAAAATATTTCATTTAAAGACAAACAAAAAGAAAAGAATGTTTATTTGTATACAAAATATATACATAGGTATGTATATACTGCAATGGTCGTAAAACCCATTCCAAGACAACGTTGGCTTTCAAAGCGTTGCAGAGTCACACAAACGTCAAGTTTATTAATGAGTTAAAAGTTTTTGAAAACTACTGACCTAAATTTGATATCACATACATAGTACATATAAAATCTGTACTAAAGTAAAGAAATATTTATTATTTACTTAAATTTGTTGTGTCGCCTTCAAAATGGGGCTCTTCTGAAATACGAGGCTTATCCATAAAGAAAGTGGGCTGAGGCTCTAACGACCGGACAATACGATAGTATAGCCATACTTCTCCTGCAATGAGATAAGAAGATCGTTTCAACGTTGAGAACTGTCGAGGCGACAAAATATGTAATGAACAATGTCTACACAGTCTATCCGCAAAAGGCAGAATACACATCGTCGTCTGTTATCTCGTTTGGTAGGGAAAGCTTCCGTTTAAGATTTATAATGAGGTGAAAACTATATATGGTGACAAAGCTATAAGTCATACGAGTGTGAACAAGAAATAAGATTTCCTGAACCATCCCACGAATTCCTCTAATCTAGTACCTTTAGATCACTACCACTTTGTGGGGTGAAAAAAGGTTTTCAACCGATGGGAAGGAAAAGGAAGAGGTGAAAAAGTGGACGAAGGAAACTATATCCCGCTTCACCACCTGCATAGAGAGAAATGACGAAAAATAGCTTACTTTTTTTATTTTTTTTTTTTTTTTTTTTTTGATTAGATACAAATTCTTGAAACTTACAAAATTCAGTACACTCAATTTCAGAATATGCCTCGTAATATCGAAACATATTTTAAGGACATTTTATGGAATTAACTTCATTACTCTCAGCGAGTTCGCGAGTTCTCTTTTATATCTCCTATCAACTGAAAACGAGTGACTGGAAGTGGTAATCTGAGTTTTGGAGAGAAAAAAAAGTTGGTCGGAATCATATCACATCTCGAAGGTGATTGCTGGTCGAACTTTTGGACAAAAATCCAATAAAGCCGCCATAATCAAAGAAAGCAGCCAAGATTACTCTGACTTTTGATCACCTTTGACTTGGTTTTTCGGTTTTGGCTTAGTTGGAAGAAGCTTGCTCAGTAGTCTAATCAAGATAGCAAACACATGTCTCGCTACCAATTACAAAGAGTTTTAGGTAGGTCGTATTGACTCGTTCTAAGATGGTTTCAGCGAACCTTAAGTTTTAGACTTCTTGATGAAAATCAGGTCTTTTGGAATTAGTTGACAGCGAAAGTTTCTATATCTCATTTCAAATGGTACAAATTGATTCAAGAGATTCAGAATGAGAATTTTTCTTTCTTCACTTCAATGCTGTTAAGATCAATTGAAGGCCGACCAGTACAATGCGAATCTTCCAGCACATCTTGAAAACATTCTTATCGCTCATTTTTACTTTGCCTTCATCAGAAGTTTTCTGTAACATTTTCAACAACTCGACACACGAAATTCCATATTATATAATATTAAATTTTTTGTTCGGTATCTATCGATTTAAGGTCGTTGTACAAACTTGCAATGAGCTGACAATATTGAATGTGTTTACAGCTTAACAAATCGCTCTCAAACTCAACTTCACTTCAGATGCGCGAACTTAGCTGCAAAAAGAATTTTAATAATCTCGTTAAGCGGTATTCGTAAACAATCGATATACAGCACTTTTATGACAGAATTACTTGATACTTTGTGGCCTCTTAAGAGACTTTTTAAGCTGCCTTCCAATGGCTGAAAGCTAACTTCATGCCAGAAATACAATCGGCGGTATTAACATATGGAAAAAACTTAATTTATGTTTTAGACAAAACCACAAGCCCACAGGTCCGACCGAAATGCAAAATTATAAAAAATTAATTTTTGCAATAACGGTCGCCACTCGGCAGGGTATGACAACACCTCTGAGTGCATTTTTAACATGAAATTAAGCAGGGGTCGGGGGCGTGTCACCTAAAGCACAAAAAGCTAATTCTGAATTACAAATTTCACGAGGAGCTCCCCAATTTGTGGAAGGATTTTCAGTTTATTTTAATCCGCCTCCAAATTCCTGACTGCTTTTTATGAGGAGGTTTCCTCCATGCAGATTAGTGACCAGAAGTAGAAAAAATCAGTTTTTGAACCAACCACCAACTAAAACCAGGGGACAATTTTGTAAATTTGGAGGTCTATCGAATTGTCCCTTAGTGGTAAAGAAATTTTTTGTTTCCTTCTGTATAAAAACAGGCTAACTTAATATTTCAAGGTTGCTGCAACTATTTTAATGCCAAAATAAACTTTTATTCCAAACAATAACAACAAAAAATACACATACATATATATTCGAAATAAAAATAAATATAAGGTAATGAAGAAAAGGATACAGGTATGTGACACGCCCACTTTTCCAAAAAAAAATGTTAAGGTTATTTATCCTGAGATAAAATCCCTATCAAAAAATACTGTCTACTCAGCGAGTTATTAATTTTGGTCATCTGAATCATAATGCGCCAGCTCGCACCAAGTAAGACTATAGCGCTAAGGCCGAGTGGCGACCGCAGTTAAAAAAATTTGAAATGTTGGTAGCAGATATTATTTGTCCTAGACGCCGGTATCGAGGTCTCAAACCCTTCACTTGCGAATGGCAATACGCAATGCTAACTACTCGGCTATCCTAGATGTCGGTTAATAATAATAAAAAAAAATATATTGTTATAAACATTATTCTTAGAAATGATTATTTCGGGAAAATTGTATTTTTATTTATTTATTATTATTTTATTTTATTTTTTCTTTCCAATTGCATGAGGTTCATAGGGAGCTATAAATGTAAAAAGTACTTAGATATGCAGTTTAGCTAATTTAGTAAATAATCTTTAAAGATTTCATTGTCATAATGCGTTTATTTTTTATGCCGGTTCAATGTCCTAGGAGCAACTATCGTTATTTATTTATTTTTTGTCAATGTAAAAATATGAAATATGGAATGGAATCACTAAAAACAAACATGACATACACGGTAATTTCTGTTTATTCTCCGACAATCGCTTACTCAAACATGACCTGCCAACTACAATACAAAACGGAATTTTCAAAAAGAAAAAAAAATAAATAAAAGTCACTAAATATGTTCACTCCGCCAGCTTTTCAATGTATTTACCGCATTTTTATGTTGAATAAAATTAGAAACAAAAAATCTTTAAATTTTTAATAAATTTTTCGAAAGGTCAAGCGTGTCTAGCATACCTTATTAATTATTAAAACTTGGTAAACAAATAGGAAAAGTGTTAATAAATCTAATTTTGTAACTGTTGAAAGTAAATAGAAAAAAAAGTTGTATAAAAAATTATTACTTTTTACTGAGGCTCGTATTATTTTAATATAATTTAATGGCAAAATATATTTTTTTACTGCTCATAAGGATTATAATAAAATGAAATATCATAACTACGTATACACACTACGCAAATGTTATTGCCGTACGATTTTATGTACTATATAAACTATAGCCCGTTAAAATGTTATTTTTTTATTATTTTGTTAGCTTTATTTGAATATTATTACCAAATGTTGTGTTTTTTAACCTAATTTCTATGTGAAATGCACGCATTTATTAATATTTTTTTTGGGAACGACATATTACTTAGGCTTTGTTTATGTTTTGTACGTGCATTATGAAATAACTATCATCAAAAAAATACATTTTGTTAGTAATCAACATTAGAACGGTGTTTTTATGCTGCTGGCCAAGCACAGAAGCATAAATAGTTAAGCGAAAAAGCAAAATTGAACTAAAGTAAATAATTTATTCGCGTGTGTTTTTTATAAAAAATACTAAATATTTTATGGAAACAGCTGGATTTGTGTGAACTCAATTAAACTCTTACTCTGCGGAAAAGTTATTATTATTCCACTACCTTTTTGTGGGGTGCGTTTTGATAGTTCGCCAAAATAAAAGAATACCACATTCGAACGACTAATAAACTTTTCATTTCAATTATACCCTCGAAGAGGTTAACATTTTCCGATGAGAGGAGACCGCATTTCGTAAAAAAAATTTCTAATTTTGGAAGTCAGATTGACCAGCAGATCATTATTGAAAATAAAGCTATTTTCTTCATAACCCATTGCTATCATAAACATTAAAGTCAAGTTTCTCTATTGGAAGTCAAAGCTTCAAGTCTTTATGTGAGTCTTCTAGTCTCACATAATCATGAATATTCTGGATAGACAATCTAACGAAATGTGATTGTTTCTTTTATATATATGGAAGTTTCCCAATGAGTTACTAAAAGCAAGTTAAATTTAGTTTGTGATAAGAAAGTAAAATTTCATATTTTTTTTGTATTGTACAAGCAACACCTTCAGCAGTAAGCATCAGCGCTTTGATTTAATTAATTTCAAATTTTATCAAGTATATATTGATCATTATTATTGCTTCATAATTCCATCACTGTGGCAACTCTGTGCTTTATCGGCGGAGAACTTAGCGTAATGATTTTCAGCTGCTCTTCGGTCGGCCAATTTTTCACCATTAGGGAGAATGTTTGCAGATACAAATGATATTCAAATGGTGCTAGGACCGGGCTATTTGTAGTGGTATCAAAACTTTTCAACAAATCTCCGTTTATTTTTAAGGAAACAACATATAACGTGTTTTCCGGAAATTTCCCTCATTTGCTAATCAAATTAACTTTTTATATTATACAGCATTGTATTCAAAAAAATATTAGCTTTCAAACAAATCTTAGTTTGACACAACTGATTTAGTGTTACCCGTCTAGTGACAATATTTTTTATTTATTAAAAATATTTAACTTGTTCGGCTCATTTGGATTCCAGGTCCTAGCATACAAGAATATAAGGAAAAAAATAGTAGAGAAACTTGCGATTGAAGCGTTATTACTCTTGCAACGAGCCCTGAACCTACCTTTCCTAGAGATATGCAGGCTATAAAAGAAGAGCTAAGAACTAATAAAAGAAAATAAGAGATAGGTATCGGTATAGTAGTGATGATATAAAGCTACCATACTAGAAGAAGAAAAAATCATTAAAGAAATTATTTTAACCGTACAATCCCTCAATGTTTTGGGAGCCTTAAGGCTTAAGGCAATACAATGTGTTAAAAATTAGAAGGTACAAGAGACCAATGGTCACATCTTTCCCACTTATCCCTCTTATCTGCACAAAATAACCCTTAGCAAACCTATGTGCAATGGAATTAATATTTTTTGAATAATTACAACAATTATAATAATAATTATAATACTCAATGAGCGTGACGCGATTCTTATTAACTTTATTTCTCATTTCTTTTAATAACTTTAATAAATTTTTTCATTTCAATTAAAAATTTTAAGGAACTCGCATTCAGAAAGGAGGAAAGTGAATAAAATATTCCTCACGCGCTTAATTTTGAGTACAAAATTTAAGGTTCAAAAGCCATTTAGGCTAGTTTTAGTCAGGTGTTTTCATTTTACTACCAAAATTTAACTTATTATTTCGCAATATTACTCAAATACCTTCCTGTTCCTTTGGATATAATTCTCACTCAAATAAAAAAAAATAATATTTTTGCAATCATAGCGTAACCGTTTTTTATTTATTTTATATAACGAAAATAGTAACAAAAAATTACCATGTCAAAAATGTTCAGAAAACTCATGAAAACTCCGCCCTCTGTGCTTAGACAACTACCAATTAATGCCCCTTTCTCAGCTCAAAAACCGTATATTGATTTAAGAACAAAGGAAAGGCCCAACTACAAAAGTAGAACTGGCTCTAATTCTGAAAAAACTTATGCAAATTATACGTGTTACGTCCAATTCTTTTACGTCTAAGAGTGTCATATTAAAACATATAAATCTTAAATATAAAAAACTAAAACCAGTGGATTCTTCTTTTCTAAAACTTTGCAGAATTTTGAGCTAATGACTGAATCTCTCAATATGATAATATGCACAGAAGCATAAATAGTTAAGCGAAAAAGCAAAATTGAACTAAAGTAAATAATTTATTCGCGTGTGTTTTTTATAAAAAATACTAAATATTTTATGGAAACAGCTGGATTTGTGTGAACTCAATTAAACTCTTACTCTGCGGAAAAGTTATTATTATTCCACTACCTTTTTGTGGGGTGCGTTTTGATAGTTCGCCAAAATAAAAGAATACCACATTCGAACGACTAATAAACTTTTCATTTCAATTATACCCTCGAAGAGGTTAACATTTTCCGATGAGAGGAGACCGCATTTCGTAAAAAAAATTTCTAATTTTGGAAGTCAGATTGACCAGCAGATCATTATTGAAAATAAAGCTATTTTCTTCATAACCCATTGCTATCATAAACATTAAAGTCAAGTTTCTCTATTGGAAGTCAAAGCTTCAAGTCTTTATGTGAGTCTTCTAGTCTCACATAATCATGAATATTCTGGATAGACAATCTAACGAAATGTGATTGTTTCTTTTATATATATGGAAGTTTCCCAATGAGTTACTAAAAGCAAGTTAAATTTAG
The DNA here is from genome assembly GCA_037013455.1 of Ceratitis rosa. Classification (NCBI taxonomy): domain Eukaryota; kingdom Metazoa; phylum Arthropoda; class Insecta; order Diptera; family Tephritidae; genus Ceratitis; species Ceratitis rosa. Next base: position 4,881,550 of record JAWMAG010000030.1, on the reverse strand, counting down.
TTTGTGATAAGAAAGTAAAATTTCATATTTTTTTTGTATTGTACAAGCAACACCTTCAGCAGTAAGCATCAGCGCTTTGATTTAATTAATTTCAAATTTTATCAAGTATATATTGATCATTATTATTGCTTCATAATTCCATCACTGTGGCAACTCTGTGCTTTATCGGCGGAGAACTTAGCGTAATGATTTTCAGCTGCTCTTCGGTCGGCCAATTTTTCACCATTAGGGAGAATGTTTGCAGATACAAATGATATTCAAATGGTGCTAGGACCGGGCTATTTGTAGTGGTATCAAAACTTTTCAACAAATCTCCGTTTATTTTTAAGGAAACAACATATAACGTGTTTTCCGGAAATTTCCCTCATTTGCTAATCAAATTAACTTTTTATATTATACAGCATTGTATTCAAAAAAATATTAGCTTTCAAACAAATCTTAGTTTGACACAACTGATTTAGTGTTACCCGTCTAGTGACAATATTTTTTATTTATTAAAAATATTTAACTTGTTCGGCTCATTTGGATTCCAGGTCCTAGCATACAAGAATATAAGGAAAAAAATAGTAGAGAAACTTGCGATTGAAGCGTTATTACTCTTGCAACGAGCCCTGAACCTACCTTTCCTAGAGATATGCAGGCTATAAAAGAAGAGCTAAGAACTAATAAAAGAAAATAAGAGATAGGTATCGGTATAGTAGTGATGATATAAAGCTACCATACTAGAAGAAGAAAAAATCATTAAAGAAATTATTTTAACCGTACAATCCCTCAATGTTTTGGGAGCCTTAAGGCTTAAGGCAATACAATGTGTTAAAAATTAGAAGGTACAAGAGACCAATGGTCACATCTTTCCCACTTATCCCTCTTATCTGCACAAAATAACCCTTAGCAAACCTATGTGCAATGGAATTAATATTTTTTGAATAATTACAACAATTATAATAATAATTATAATACTCAATGAGCGTGACGCGATTCTTATTAACTTTATTTCTCATTTCTTTTAATAACTTTAATAAATTTTTTCATTTCAATTAAAAATTTTAAGGAACTCGCATTCAGAAAGGAGGAAAGTGAATAAAATATTCCTCACGCGCTTAATTTTGAGTACAAAATTTAAGGTTCAAAAGCCATTTAGGCTAGTTTTAGTCAGGTGTTTTCATTTTACTACCAAAATTTAACTTATTATTTCGCAATATTACTCAAATACCTTCCTGTTCCTTTGGATATAATTCTCACTCAAATAAAAAAAAATAATATTTTTGCAATCATAGCGTAACCGTTTTTTATTTATTTTATATAACGAAAATAGTAACAAAAAATTACCATGTCAAAAATGTTCAGAAAACTCATGAAAACTCCGCCCTCTGTGCTTAGACAACTACCAATTAATGCCCCTTTCTCAGCTCAAAAACCGTATATTGATTTAAGAACAAAGGAAAGGCCCAACTACAAAAGTAGAACTGGCTCTAATTCTGAAAAAACTTATGCAAATTATACGTGTTACGTCCAATTCTTTTACGTCTAAGAGTGTCATATTAAAACATATAAATCTTAAATATAAAAAACTAAAACCAGTGGATTCTTCTTTTCTAAAACTTTGCAGAATTTTGAGCTAATGACTGAATCTCTCAATATGATAATATGTGTGTCTATGGTATAGGTACATCACTGTGAGAGCGATATGGATGCAGTCGGAAAACGTAACGTTTTCAATACGGCCACCCTGTGATTCAATGTAGTTTAATGCCTATGGACATGACTTACACCGAAGGTTTAAGAGTATGAACAACAATTTTGAAATTAAAAGTAATCCAATTCTAGTCAGTCAAACATTTTGGTCTGAAATGTGATTAAGATCTGGAGAATTTGTACAAACCTATCCTATCTATATATTATATTTATGATGTAATTTAAAAAAAAGGCACTGCTCAAAATGTTGACTTTTTCTATAATTGTTTTTTCTTCCGTTAAGCCAGAGTCTTTACTCAATTGTGCATAAGATTCAAAAAAGAATAATAAATCTGTCAAGAACTTATTTTTTATCTACAACAGAACCGCTGAAGCGATATTCGGACGAGCACCTCCCACAATTTTTGGTATGCGTCTTGATGTTTTTCCAACAAATGGGGGGGCCTACTGTTTATACTAAGCTGCCTCCGAAGGGTGATAGTTGTTATCAGGAGTTTTTATTTCATTTCGGAAATACACCCGGTATAATAACTAATTGATTTTCTACTCTCAACACAACTAGCCTAAGGAAATATAAAGTAGAGAGCACATAACTCTAAAAAATCAATATTGAAAATAATACATGAAATAATTACGAGAAATTAAATACTATTACTCAACTTAGTAGAAACCTGAATTATTTTCCACTACAAATTCTATTTAATTTAAAGTTTTCAAATTCATATAAAATACAAGAAGCAAAGTCTGCTGAATTGAGTTCAAATTTTAATTTGCTTTTATTTATTATCATTTAAACTTTAAAATTGTCTGTCTGCCATACACAAAACGAAGCACACATTCACAAACACCAAAAAAGCCAATTTGGCATTTCGCCAACTTCAAAGTTTTGCCGTTTCCTAGGTCAGTATTTTCGAGAGTATACAATGGAAATAATAAATAACTAAAGGAATTTGAATTTTGGTGCAAAGCAAAATACCTTGCGTTACACTTTAAACTTAGTTTATGTGATATTTATTTTATAGTTGAAAAAGGAAAAAATTTATTTACTTGTAACGCACTTTTTTTAATCAAACAAAATAATTTTGTCCTCAAGCCAGACAGTATTCTCCCAAAAAAAATGTATAAGTAAATAAATATTAATCTATGCAATATTTCATACATGAAAAGTAAGATTAAACTAATGTAGAAATGTCAAAAGTATTCAAGTAAAGAAAATCAGTTAGAGAAGGCAACTATAGTTGGTATATTAATTTTACAAGAGGACGACAGCGTTTTTCTCTTCTACCGAAGTGCGTGTCTGAGGTATAAACCATACGTGTAATTCAACAGTGCTAACTGCCCCCCAACTCAAGATACACCGCGGTCGTTCGCGCCTACATCTGCCTCTTGTCGCTAAACAACTACAGCTTTGTTCAACAACAAATTAAATTAAGAAACTCCCACACTCTCATTGAATATCGCTTGATACAGAACGGTCGTAAGTGGAACGAATAAATGCTTTCGGAGTGAATAGTAAAATCCTTTGACAAATATTTGAAAGAGTCCTGCATTTGTTTTGCAGAGCCCAATAAAAACTGCCTAAAATGTCTAAACGATCTTAATGGTATGCTAAAGTTAAATTCGCTGTAGATTCCAGTTTATAAACTATGAAACCCCAAACATTACTATAGTACTGTGTAGGTAGATTAATAAGTTTTAAACTGCCTTTCATACCCTGGCTTCCATACAATAGAACCATATTCCAGAAAAGGCTTAACGAGTGAGATAAATAATAGTTAGATATGTATATATAGCTTATTGAACTCTTGATTATGCATCATGGGGAAAAATATTAGATAGAGTTCTTCGAGAAGGACATAGATATTAACTCTAACTTAGGTTTAACGCCATAGAGCTCGCATGTTGCCCACATATTCCCTGATGCCCCAGAGATCAAATAGCAGAGCCAAATTTAGTGGGTAGATCAAAGAGGGAAAAAGTCTTCTACGTGGGAAAAATTTCACGGAGAAAAATTTGGAAGTAGGCTATCGCTGCAATAAAAAAAATGGTAAAACTGTCAGCCGTTTCGGAAATCATCACATCTCCTCTTCAGACAGGCTGGGATCTACCTCCTCGAAAAGTAGAGGTTACATAAATTTCATTTAAATCTCTATTCCCTAATCCATAAAGCCCCTCATAAGAAAACCATCAGCCGTTCGGAAGCGGCTTAGTATAAACTGTAGGTCTCTCCATTTGTTGGAAAAACATCAAGACGCAAAACTATAAATTGGAGGAGGAGCTTGGCCAAAAAAAAAATACCTTTCGCGGCTACAAAGAAAAAAAAAATTTACTAAGACAAGTTGGGTACCTACACGTAAATACGGAGGTATTTCATACAAGTATTTTCTTTAACTTAGATACCAAAAATCACGAAACTCCTATAAGAGGACCCAGTAAACACATACAGGTTATAAAGAACTAACAACATCGGTTGCTATCCAGAATGAATGCACGTGATCTCTGCGGGAAATGTTCAATTAACTCGATGGCTTAAAATACAAAACATCTTTCAAGAACACTAACTCAAAAATTTTTGCGAATTTAATTTTCAATTTAAAACAACAACTTGAGTCTTACATCGCTTTTTAGCATATGTGGAATGTACATATGTACATATTCGAAACACAGATTCATTTAAAGACGTGCTTGGAATTGGACGAAGCTTATACCAGAAACTTAATGGGCATTTTTTTTAAACACTGTTTTCAAAGTCAATTTGAAATCTTCACGCAAGCTTTTTAGATACTTTTGTCAGATATCAATGGCAGAAATAAGTTTACTGGCAACAGTTTCGATTTTTAATCAAGTTTAATTTGTTCATTTTTTTTTTCAAACAAAAATATTTTTACTTTGGGAAGCCACCATGGGTTTTTCCATCCATCATTACTTAATTCATCTATCAGTAAAAATCTTATGGTTTTTTATTTAAGATAATTTGAATAATTTGCCAGACACCTCTTTGTGGATGTCCTCCAGGAGATCTACTACAGAAACAGGGGAACCCAATTATTTTCTAAATACAACGCGAATTCTTAATATACATTAAATTCCCTATATGTACATTTGTTCTATATAATTAATAAATTTGAAAAAAAACCACTTCACAAAAAAACACTTTTTTTAGGACTTCCACGTGGGTATAACCCCCTTATACAGAATTATACAGGCAGCAAAAACACAAATTGGCTTGGTAAAACTTTATTTTCATGCTTGAAATATTTTTGTTTTTTTTTTATTATTTTTGAAATTCTTCAAACTAACTGTTAACAAAATATATATGTAGATGATGTTATCAAAAAAAAAATATTTCAAAATCAGGCACTTCACTACATAAAATTATAAAAAAATGTGAAAAATTATCTTAAGGCTTTAAATATTTTCGTATTGATGTATGTACATATATATATATATATATATATATCCTTGTGAAGTCACGATGTTACCAAAATAAAATGTGCTTTAATTTTGGTACACAATAGCAGTAATACACATCGACATATTCTTTCATGCAGCCAACCTTTATTTGCCACATCGCACACAACCACACATACAAATTAAATTTACCGTTTAACACGCTGCAGGCAACGCCACAACAGCAACAACAGTAATTTCAACTGAGAATTTCGTAGAATCAGCACACGTGTAGCGTAGATAAAATATTCTAATTGAAGTAACCTCGATTGTTTTGCTTTGCTTTCTATGTTTGCTTGTTTGTTTTTGTTTTTGTATGTTTTTTTCTTTGCTCCTTCGATTATTAGATATGTATGTATGTATGTATGTTTTTCACTTTCCTTTTATGCAATTTTAAAAGCACGCGTACATATTGTACATATTTTTGTAGGTTTGTATGTACAATTACTTCCCTTTTCTGCTGATATGTAAGTATTTTTGTCGTTTTTCTTTCATTTTTTGCACATTTACACTTTTCCACTTTTGCGCACGTGTGCCTACTGTTTCCATTTATTACAATTATTTCATTATATTACACTTTACGCTCTGCACACCGACACACCCGGCAGCTAACTGTTTAATTTTTAAGATATTTGAATTCCTTTTTCGTTTTCAAATTTAAGGATTTTTGATTTACACACATATTTTCAGTGCTGTAAGTACACACATGAAACTTGCACTGCTTTCACACGATTGGCAGCAGCAACTTCATGGGACTATTGTAAATACATATTTTATTTTAATTGGAAAGCACATTTTTTTATTTCTTATTTTTTTATTGCCAACACCATTGTCTTGTTGGTAGGCACTCGAATTTTCAGTGACACTTTTGTTGCTACTCCATTATGCCGCACTTACTACCCAGTAGCGATGCAGCTGTCGCCGCTTTAGTGTAGCTAGTAGTAGTATATCGAATGTAAAATACGCGATTTGATGCGGTCGCTTCATCACCGAACACCAAAACACTCCGACGGATGAGCACAAACTAAATTTTGTTTTGAAAAAAACACTACACCAACTGACATTTAAGGACATCGTGTTCTACAATGGTAAACGATGCCAAAGTAGCGGTCACGATAGCATTCGTCAACAGTCTGCCCTTGTTCGGTTGAGGTAGCGAACTCAAACTGTAACGTTATTTGCGTGCAACGTGAGTAACGGCGCTGAATATACTTACTACAAGTTGCCGAAGCGTATGCGGTGCACAAATATTCAGCTGACGAACGGCAGGTGTCTGAGAGCAAATGTGAGCCTGAAATGAAGGCAGCTCAGCGGTAAACTTTGGGTTGCACAGCGCCACAGTTTTCTTGTGGGTGGCTGTTTTCGTAGTGGTGGGTGGTGAGAGAACGCCTGTTATTGTGTGTAGAAGAGCGCGAATTTTTCGTGAAGCACAAAATTGTTATATCGTGTTAATTTATACGATATTACATGCGTATTTGCAAAATTACAAAAATAAATTGAGGATATGAAAATTTTAATAACGTAAATAATTGACTGGCAATGCCCAGCTAAGAACGCTACAAGTTGTGTATATAAAAGTTTATTAAATGAAACTGAAATACTTATTTTTTCGAAGTAAAAAAATAAATGTTTAATGTCAGTTGATTTTTATAAAATTCTCAACAGGTGTACCTAATTGATAAAAAGTTTAGAGTTAAGCAAATCCACGAAATCGTATAAAGATTGTACAAGTTTTTATTTGAAATTAAATTTTTTATTTTATTTTATTTTTCTATGGTTCTATATAATGTATATAATTGGCGCTTTTTAACCGCTAAAGCGATTCTTTACTTTTTGTTGTGTTTCCAACAAATGGAGGGAACTACAGTTCATACTAAGCTGTCTCCGGCTGATAGTTGGTTCAAATTAAATAAAATAAAAATTCCTCTTCAATATATTTTTAATTTTATTTTTTAATTAATTTCAAATTCACGATAAATAAATGATGTTTAATCATTTTCAAAGCATTTTTCATTTTTATTTATTTGATATTTTATGATAAGTTAGTGTTAATTTAATTTTTTTTTTAAATATGTACTTTATTTTTTATTTTTTTATAATAACTTTTTCATTATCTCAGGGAGTTCTTAATTTTTTACCTCTCAGCTCGCTCTCTATATCCGATTCTAATTTCTCTTATACATATCCTATGCTGAAAATAATAGTCACTCGCTATTCTCTTGAAATTTTATGTTAAGAGCATTTATTTATGCTTGTGAATTCTCTCCAATTTATACCAAAATTAAAGGTCTCCAATAACCTGTTGGAAATTCTAAACATATATGTAATTTATTTACTTACTGCATAAAAAAAAATTATAAATAAAATTTGTTTAAGAATTATGTACACATATCAATTGAAAACAGAAAATCTTGTAACACCCTTTTTTTATTTATAAACTACAATTATTAAAGAACCTGGTAACCCAACCCTTCGGCTGGATACAATAACCAGAACGCCTGGAGTCACTCTTTTATCATATAGTAGCTATATGATACGACCGGCCGTCGGTTTTGAAGAAAAGAATTTCTATTTCAATGGGAAGTTGTAAGTTTCTACGTTTTGAACTTAGATGGGAATTTTCATTTTAGACGGCGTCCATAGGAAGCGAACAATTTGAGAGCTTGCGTTCAGAATGAGCAATTAGTAAAATGTCCTTGCAAAAATTTCAATATCATTTTTCCAAAATTTTCCCTTATATGGGATGAACCTGGCAATCTTCAAAAGGCAACACGTTTCAATATCCGAGCATACCTGTAGGTGGTGACCTGGGTACTGATAATAAGGCACACTGCGCTTATGGAATGATGACTCCAACTTATTTCGCATTAAATATACAGAGAATAGCCGTTGCTTTAACTGATCATGGCAATCCTCATTAGAACACACCGTTGAAAATTTTGGAATAGAGAGCTCTGCCTAGCCTCGATGACTACTCATTCTGTCAGTAGCCTAAAGACATGTGGTTTTCAAGGAGAAATAAAACGCATTTAATATCATCTCATGCCCAAGAATTCCGCTTTATCATTACCGTTTTAAGAATGATTTCGGGCAAATGAAGCTGGCTTGAATAAACTCTAGCCGAGAAACCCAATTTTCGCATCTGCATAGGCAAGCAACTTCCCATTACTCCACAAAACAGAGGCAAGCGGTATTAAATCACACGATCTTGCGAGGTAATGCGCTCACCAAAAGTTTGCTTCTCTCTGCTCATAGAGCGCACCAAACGGTGACTTTTTGAGGATGCAATGGCGTCTCAACAAAGGATTGTGGATTTTCATCCCTCCAAATGCTAAAATTTTGTTTATTAACGTACAAATTCAACCAAAATTAAGCTTTGCCGCTGAATAAAAATTTCTTGTGAAAATCGGGATCGGAGCGATTTCGTTTTGGCCACACTCATCAAACGGGCAACGCGCTTGATGATTTCTGAAAAGATTGTTTCCTCATCCATTTCTCGGAAAATTCATTTCGTAAAAACCATCTCCTAACAATTACGAACAACCAAAAACGTAAAATCGGCCCAGCTGTTCCCAATTCACTATTATTAATTTTCTACACCAAATATATATATAATATAAATGAGACTTTAAACCGCTGAAGCGATTCTCGGCCGAGCTCCTCTTCCAATTTGGATTCTTATGAGAAGCTTTTATTTCATGTTAGAAATACACTCGGAGGCCTGGACATTCCCTACCAAGAAGCGACTAGCGGAAGATTATTTTCTATTTGGTCGAACAAGGACTCGATTGTCAGTACGTTATGCTAACCACTCGGTTATTGCGACAAGGTGCATGCATCAGCTTGTTTGCAGAATATGATCGGGCGAAAGCATGCTCGACGGTTGGAATTTAAGTGTGCTCCGCTCAATTCAAAAAAAGAGGCATCCATCGGTCCGCCGAACTAAATAAGCGAGGGATAATCTTTTAGCAGAGCGTACAACTGCTGGCGTGTGCCGATGACATTGATATCATAGGCCCTAATAACCAGGCCGTTAGTTCTGCTTTCTCCAAGCTTGATGAAGAGATAAAGCGAATGGGTCTCCTGTCGCCAAACAAATAGTCGGTGCATTTACAGCCTTGGCTAATAAATCACTGTTGACAAACATAACTTCGAGGTCGTAGATAATTTCGTCTATCTAGGGACCTACATTAACACAAATAATAATTTCAGCTTTGAAATCCAACGCAATTGAACAGTAAGAGGACCAAAAGCAAACTCTGCAATACCCTAATCATTCCGGTCCTGCTATATGGTGTAGAGGCGTAGACAATTTCGACTTCCGACGAGTCGACTTTTGCAGTCTTCGAGAGAAAAGTTTTGGGTGTTCCACGGCGAATACCGTAGACCATGGAATGATGAGCTGTACGAGTTATACGATTACATTGATATATTGGTCAAGTAATTGGTTCGTTCGGTTTTTTATTGATTTTTCAAAATATGATAATTTTGTGTACATTTGTCCGATTTAAGTAAAATATGCGCCGTTTTGTTTGTAAACTTGTTGCCAACGAGACGCCACATTCATTATACCCCTCTCGTAGAAGGCTGCGTCCCTATTGGCAAAAAACTCTGAGAGTCAATTTTCACAGGCCTCTCTTGAGGCCGACTTCTTACCATTAAGCGCGTTCCCCATGGACAGGAAAAGATGGTAATCACTTGGTGCCAGATTCGGACTATAAGGTGGGTTCATTAGGACCTCCCATCCGAGCTCCTGAAGCTTCTGGCTCGTCACCAAAGACGTGTGTGGCCTGGCGATGTCCTGATGAAACACAATTCGGCCTCTGTTGATCTGAATTGAGCGTTTGGCCATAGGGGAGCAGCTCGTAGTAGATGATTCCTTGCCAATCCCACCAAACAGACAGCAAAACCTTCCTGGCCGTCAATCCTGGCTTGGCCAACTTTCCGCTGTGTCGATTTTGTTGCGATTCAGCAGCGATTCGCAGAGGGAAATTCGGTCCATCATGTTTTTTCACGTTAGTGTGGCACCCAACATCGAGCTTCTTTTTGAATCCAAGGTTATGCAAATGGTTCCAAACGGTTTTCTGGCTTATCTTTAGTTCCTCAGCAATTAAATAAGTACTCATGTGACGGTCTGTTTCCACTATTTTCATGATTTTAACGCAATTTTTGACGACAGGCCTTCCGACGCGTGGTGCATCTTTGACATCGGAATTACCGGAACGGAACCTAGCAAACCACTTTTATGCTACACGTTCGTTTACAGTATCGGACCCATAAACTAAATTAATTTTTTCAGCCATGTTGGCTGCTTTCTCGCCATGTTCGAAGAAAAATTGTAAATTATAGCGAATTTTCTCTTTGCTGGTGACCATCTTTGACGAGCGCTCACAACGTACTCAGTCAATCAATCGAAAAACTGTCGAAGACAAACTTTTAGCGCGAATAAACAGGTTTTCATGATGACATGACATGATGCGACACGTAACACTAGTACTATGGACAATAACGCCATCTCTTAGATAAAAACCGAACGAACCAATTACTTGACCTAATAGTTCAGCGAGTGAAGAGACAGCTAGCTATAGCTAGTTCATATCGTCAGAATGGATGAAAACGCTCCAACTTTGAAAGTATTCGATGTAGTACCCGCTGGTGTTAGCAGAGGAAGAGGAAGACCTAAGTATACTCCGTTCAAAGGATCAGGTGGAGAGCTACTTGGTATCAGTCGGTATATCCAACTGACGCCAAGCAGCGAAGAGATGGAATGAAATAGGAAGAAAAATGTGAAACCCTCTTTTAAGTAACATTTAAAACAACTATCGCATGCTAGGATTAATGGATTACAAAACCTTTTTGAGTTTATTAGTTAACATATGTATTACCCAGTATATTGTTAAATAGATTTCGAAATATAATTCCACTAGTTACATAATATAAATGCACATATGCGTATTTTTTTCAAACTTTCCCTTATCTTTGCAACCCTTCCGCATTGCTGCATTGAGTACTTAAATGCCAGCAAAAATATTTATTGCTAAAATACAACTTACTGAATTCAAAAAGCTCATGCATTTTCGTTTAGTTTGTCAAGTGAAGTATTCAATTTGACGGGTTTGGAAGCTGTTGAATTTGATCGATGCATATTGATGGCGGCAATTTATATACGAATAAAAAGCTTGCAAACAAAAATATGTAAATGTAGCAGAACATAGTTTTCGACAAGTAGCTGAAATGTGAATTGAAATAAATTCTACAATCGGGCAGCTTAAAAAAAATGCAATAAAACTAAAAAAACTAAAAAAATAAATAAACACAAAAAATTGTCAACGAAATGCGCCCGCGAGACAAACAAATGAAGTGCAATTTCTCTTCATTGTCTGAAATGCTGTTAACAATTTGTGTTCGCGCCAAGCGCAGTAAATATTGGGTAATTTTGTAGTATTATATGATAGTTTCTTTTGGAAAACGGAATCGGCATAATCATTTATATGATTAAATTTGTGAACATATTATTTTGGAATGTCTTTTATAGCATGAAATTATCAATAAAATTATATAAAAAAAAATTTCTTGCAATGAGAATAAATTATAATTCAACTACAACTGCAATAAAATTGTTCTTTGCAAATTTAAAGATAAAGATCACAATTAACAAGTGTGCATTGATTTACAAATTTTGGTCACGTTGAAACTATCTGGGCTTACAAAATTCCTTTCCGTAGTAGAGACTGCACCAAAAAGTGTTGGCGAAAAGTATGTCCTACATGCAACTTTGGATTTTCTATTGTCGCTTCACTTAACACTGGAAAATTATTCTAATTTTGTTTATACGAGTACTCAGTGCAGGGTTATCCAATAGGAAGTGTTATTTTGGTATTCAAAGAAAATGAAATTATTTGAGATATATGTCTGGATGTTCATTTCAATGTAAAGAGGAAGATATGCCATTAATAATGGAAAACAATATCAGTCCAATGGCTACGGCTACATGACCATATCCTTTTTATGAAATTTTCATACGCCTCTGCCAAGTTTTCTCCATTTTTATATGGAATTTTTATAATTTCAGTACGTTGTTGAAGCGTGTATCGTTCCATTTTTATTACTGACGTAGTCAAACGTAATATCTACCGGAATAGCAAGCTGTTCAAAATAACACCTCTTATTGGAAAACCCTTTATAACTGAAGGAGGGTATTTTCGTTTGACCAGATATTAGACAACTTCTTACTGACGGTTAGACCTCTTAAGGGATTTTCAATTGAGCTTCTCCATACCAAACGCACATATGAACAAATCCTTAAAGCGCCATAAACCATGCTCCTTCTGCTCGCAGCAAACACTGTCACCTTTTATGTGTTTTAAATTAATTTTCAAATTTCAAATAAACGCATTTTTATTATTTTCATATTTTAAATTACTTTAATTTTTATTATATGTATTATGAATAAGAAAATTTATTAAAACTGGACAAACTTGTCGGTCACGCATACGTGTACGTATAAAAGCTTTCTGCTGTCATCATGTTAATACAATTTTAACCCGTATTTTTATGAAACTACTGAACTGCTTACTTTACCACTACTTATTTTCTATAGACTTTTGCATAAGATAAAAGCCCAAAATGTTTTTTTAATTCGGTGAAATTTTCTGTGTAAATTCTCATACATATGTACATATTATGTGTTAGAATTTTTTGCAATTAAATTTCTTGAGCTTTATTAACCTTTAGTTCATACGAAGAAAAATCAGAGTAAAAGATATTTCTTCAGATTCAGAGTTTTGCCTGAAAGGTTTTTTTTTGCTGCCTCTCAAAGAAAATGGATAATTGTTACTTTTACTTTCAAATTCTGTACATACTCTTCCTAGTTCTATTTAAGGGGTTGTATCCACTTGCAAACAAAATAAATGCCTTTCTTTCTTAATATTTTTTTAGAGGTACTTTATTCTATAAATTAATATAAAAAACGTAATGTAGCTTAACAACAAATAATTTATTTTAAAAAATATTGGATCCCCTTGTTCCGGTAGCCGATCTACAGGAGGTCCTGAAAAGAAAGATGTACGAGTATGGCGGTGAGGAAGATATTTCTGCATTAAATTATTTAAACCCGAAAACAAAAAAAATTTAATCGTACAATGGATCAATACTTGTAATGATAGAAGGTGTAGTGAAAATTTTAATTATTGACAAAATGGCGGCTTCAAAAAAAAATTAACTTTTTATGAGAAATTCTACACTTCAAAGTGGCTTAAAAAATCAAAATTATTGTCAAATTTATATTCCTTCGATCATTATCTAACAAATATGCCTTAGAAGGTCGTGAGAAAACTTTAAGCCGATCGGTTCAGCCGTTTTGGAGAAATTTTCCTGACCGACTCTAAGAACAGAGTTTCGTGAAAAACGCATTTAAAGTTTTGCGCTTCGCCTATTTTCGAACGCCAGGAGACGTTTTAATGGTACGATTATATCTCCGAGACTGTTTTTAGATTGTCCAAGTACTACTTGGTCTATAACTAGTTGCTCCTTACATCCCTCTGATGATCTTATGCAACCTTTCTGCTCTTCTACAATCAAGCTGGTTCCTTCAATGTGTTTAGAAAAGATGTTGGATATGCATGCCGTTAGTATTTTATATATAAGCGGCAAACATTTGATTGGTCTGAACATTGACGGCTCAACCGACTTTCTGCTTTTCAGGTGTTTCTTCCTCGCCGCATGTAGTTTATTGCATCCCGTATTTCCAATTGTGAAGCTTCCTGGTAGAATTGCCATTTTACTGAGAGATGAAAAAATTGGAGTTGAAATATTACAATACCTTTCTCTCATGTCTGATATCCAGCTTGCTGATGCCTTATGCCTCTGACTTTGAGACCAACCAAACGACCAGTCAGCTGTAAAAGCGTCACTCGAAAATTTCTCTGTTTTGGCTTAGAGGATTCGTGTTTTATTTTAGTTTCCCTAAAAGCAGTTTTTTATTATTTTCAAACAAGCGGTTATGTTCTCGTCAGTACATGGTTAAGCCATAATTCTTCCTTCTGGTACACAAAGTTCTCAATTTCTGTTTTAGCGTATTTGGTGTTCTCAAATCTCGAGTGCAAATTGAAATTCTTAAAAAAGCCTTAGACTAGATGTCTTCTATATTCTTATAAAGCTTTTGCAGTCACATCGGTCTATCACTTTTATTTTAGCGAGTTGTGTGATTCGGTTGCGGTTTCTGCTGCTGTTGCATTTAGTAATTATTTCAGTTATATCAGAATTATCATTTCCTCCAGATGCACTCTTGATTAATCAATTCGGACAAAATTACTACGTTCAAATGCGACTTTCAGAGCTTTGTCGAGTTGTGGCATTCTTTTGTATTGCGGCACTTAATGATTTTTCTGTTCCTTTATAGTTTCTGTAATGTAATCATGCCTTCGTACCGTAATGTCCATTTGTAGGTACTTCTCTATGAACTTCTCACGTTTTCTAAAATTTGTTCTAAGCGTTTCTAATTTCGTAATTTGTAGACAAGTGCCTAGTAAATGCTCATTAATTTCTGTTGTTCATTTTTTACGCTGTCTTGGTGACACCGTCGAGTTAATCGCTACATTTGATGCTAGCAAAAAAAAATTTGTTCTAAGCTCCCCAGAATTGATATTAATATCTAGACCGTGGTCATTCTGGGGCCGTGATGAACCTGGAATGATTATTTAAGTCATCCGAGGTCTGATTTGATCTAATCTGAGAAGAATCTTTTTAATGGGTTATATACCATATATAATAAATATATATGTCCCAGTGCGACCAACCGCCAAAAGTTATAGATTAATTAATTTTGATTGATTATTAATTTAAATAAAAAATTAAGTTAAATTTTCTAATTGCGGTCACCCCTAGGCACAGAATGCTAACCCCTCCGAACGTATACACTGTAGGGCCCTTTAATTAAATATATATATAGATATTTCTTATTTAAATTTTTCATTCAATTTATTTGATGTTTTGTTTTTTATTTAATTTTCATTTGTTCTATATCATTATATTTCATCTTATTTTATTTTACTCTGTTTTACTTTATTTTTTTATAACATTTTATTTTTGATTTTATTCAATTCTTCTATAAATGTATGAATAATATTGCATTTCATTTTTTTGTTTTATTTTCTTTTTATATAAAGCTTTGACTTCTTAACAGTTAGACAACCACAAGTCATTATGTACCTATGTATATACACATATACCTATAAACAAGGTAAATATCGTAGTTATTTTCCATTGTTTCTTGTCGGTTATACTTTGCTATTGAAGTGACTTAAATTGTGCAATGATTGTCTGATATACAGTCTGTCTCTTTGTATTTGGAAAGAGGGACTCAATAAATGAAAAGAAATAGCAAAATGTAGACTACATATATATATTATATGTTCGTAAGACAAAGCGTAAATAAATTACAGACTAAACAGAGCACACTTAATAAACATTCACAATAAATGAATATAAAATAAATAAAACAAAAAATTAGCAAATGCGAAAACAGAAACAAAACAAATGTAAATATTTGACACCATTGAGAAAAAAAATAGAAAACGGTTTGACAACAAATGTAAAATATGTGCAGTAAACTTGAAAAACGCCAACGGGGGACCAGCATTCGCAGGCGGAAAGTAAGTACACACTCGTACATATTACATATAGAGTAGATGAAATGCCAAGTAATGCTACAACAAAGAAGCGAGAAATTCTACAAATTGTAACAAGGATATGCTTCTAACTAATAAATAAACAACAGAAGGAAACTCGAATGCAGCAAAACAGACGGCATAGAACGCAAGAAGAATTTGCCAAATGGGAGTACAAAAAGCTGAATGCAATAAAATCACTACATAAAATTCGCAACAAAGAAATCGTAAGAGCAGAAAATGCACAGAAAGGTAAAAGAAATTGAAGAAAAAGATTCCCAATTCAATATAAACTAAGCAAATGCCAAACGCCAGATGCCAAATAAAGATATTTTGAGATTTTTTGAAGGAGAAGCAATAAGTTTGTATATAAATCAGGTAAAAGATATTTTAAAGCTCTTGTATCGAAAATAAAGATATTATTAAAATGAAAATTTCAAAGAGTGGAAAATTTAAGCAATATTTGTAAATAATGAAAAATTCTTATTCTATTATTAAATAAATTCATACCTTAAGAATATCCTGTTTTGTGTAAATTTTTTAATAAAATAATATCATGCAGGAAATTGTAATCACTTCAGATTTGCTTATTTTGCCTACTGTCAATATATAAATGCCACAAATTGGACTACAGACAAAGCTTGATACGAAATTATTTCAAATAATAATAATAAAAAAATAAAATAAGAAAAAATAAAATAATATAATATAAAATAAAATGAAATAAAATATATTAATTAAAATAAAGTAAAGTAATACAATACAAAATAAAATTCCATCAAATAATATAATATAAAATAAAATAAAAATGAAAAAATTAAATAAACTAGAATAAAATAAAATAATAAAACAAAATAAAAAGACAAAAATAAGAATTAGTAAATATTTAAAAAAATGTAATTAAGTGAAATAAAATAAAATAACAAAAAATTAAATGAAAATAAACAAAACAAAATGAAATATTCCAAAATGTAATTAAAAAAAATAAAACACAATAAAATAAATAAAATTATTTAAATAAAATATAATACAATAAAATTAAATTAAATTAAATAAAACATAACGAAATTAAATAAAATATAATAAAAAATAACATTAAATAAAATAAAATAAAATAAAATAAAATGAAGAACTATGAACAAAATAAAAAATGAAATAAAATCAAATAAAATAAATTTTATAATCTAAAATAAGATATACTAAAATAAAATTAAATATAACAAAATAAAATAGAAATCATTAAAATTATTTGGTGTAAAATATAAGAAATTAAATTATATTAAATTAAATAAATGAGAAAAAAATATAATAAAATAAAATAAAATAAAATAAATATTAACTTAAATAAAATAAAATCTGGTAAAATAAAAAAATATTTTTTTTTGCGGGGGGGAGAAGAAATACACCTACCGCATCGTCATTTTGTAGTCACATGGAATGGACCAAAATCTTGTTGTAGGCCACTAATCACCTTTAAGGAACCGTCGCCCACCCTGTACCCGCTTTCGCATTACTTCCGGTTGGCGTTCCATTTGTTAAACTTTCCCAGCTACTCTCCCTTCCAGCATGACTGAGACAATGTTGCTTGCATTTCGTGGTCTTACCGTGTTTTCGAGCCTACTCCGCCTACAATGTGCGCATTTGAAGAATGTGTGCTCGTCATCTTTGTTGGCATCATTATAGATATATCGCGGTTCCTCAGCATTTCCTAGTTTGTGTTAATATTTCTGAAAGCATTTCGAATATCTAGTGTGGCTAGAAGAACAATGGGCTTACATTTGTAGCTTGCACTTTGGACTTCTTCGACGCTCTTTACTACAGTTATATTGCTCTTAGAGTTAATCTTCTAGACCTGAAGCCATATTGCTTTGACGAGAGGCCTCCAGTGGCGAGGATGGCTGCTTCTGGTATTGGCATTTTGCAGTTACCATCTGGCCCTTTTTCAGTGGAATAGTAGCTACAATTTTAGATCGGGTGAAGTAACCTGACATCATCACTTTTGCTGCTGATTTTTGTGCTTAGATTTCACAGGTGGGTTTGCTCTTGTTGGCCTCCATACTTTGGACTGCTGTTTTATTTCTGGATCGTATTGGATGAGTGCATAAGTTCATGCCCGATTTCAAGTGCAAACTAAAATTGAAATTTTTTGAAGAAAGCGCTTTTATTAATCAATTATGTATTCGCCATCATGTTTGGCAATCCACTCCCAACGTTCAACCAATTTACGGATGCCTGATTCATAGAAATCGCGCGGTTTCTCGTTGAAAAAGGTGTCAAGGTGGTTTTTGACGTCTTCCACATTTTTAAATTTTTTTCCATTCAAATTGTTCTGCAGCGATCGAAACAAATGATAAACAGAAGGTGCAATGTCGGGTGAATATGGGGGATGCGGCATGATTTCCCAATTCATCTCCTTCAGTTTGGCCAGGGTCGGTTTTGCAACATGTGGCCTGGCGTTGTCATGATGGAAAAGAACTCCTTTGCGATTGGCCAAAATCGGACGTTTTTCATCAATTGCTTTCTTCAATTCGACCAATTGCTGACAATACTTGTTGGCAGTGATCGTTTCTCCAGCTGGCAAGAGCTCAAAATAGATCACGCCTCGGATATCCCACCAAATGCACAGCAGTACCTTCATCGGATGCAATCCACCTTTCGACATCGGTTCCGCCCCTTCGTGTGTCCGTTTCCATGTTCTTTTGCATTGAACATTGTTGTACAGGACCCATTTTTCAGCACCAGTCACGAGCCGATCCAAAAAAGGTTCGTTTTTGATCCGTCGAAGCAAAGAAATTGCTGTTGACATACGGTCCACTTTGTTCTTTTCACTCAACTGATGTGGCACCCATGTATCGAGCTTCAAAGTGTACCCAACCTTTTTTAAACGACGAAACGCAGTTGATTTGTTGACGTTCAATTCACTGGCAACCTCTTCCGTCGAAATACGTGAGTTATTCGCAACTAAAGTCCTTAGAACATCGTCATCAAGTTCAGAAGGCCGTCCACTGCGAGGTTGATCTTACTGTGCGGAGTGCTGGAGCACGGTCCAAATAAACTTCGCGAATATCTTTAGTTGCAGCGCCCACTGTATTTCCTTTGCGGAATTCGTATAACATAATATGACGCATATGATCTTTTTCGTTGTTCATCTTCCATGCGTCTTTTCACTAAGCAACTCAAATCAAAATGAAGTTATTTTATGCTTGATTTACAGTTCAGACTGTCACCTTTCTAACGATGTATAATGTGTATATATTTCTTTCACGAGCGCCACTCTCAAACGATTCGTACGGCATCCAGCGGAATCGGGCACGAACTTATGCACTCATCCAATACTTATAGGACCAAGATTCGTCACCAGTAACGACTTTACTAAAGTTGCTAGACTTACCATTTTCGAATTCGTTTAGGAAAATGCAAAATGCACTCGAGCCTCTTACCTGGTCTCATTTAAAACGCGTGGTACCCATCGAGCAGATTTCTTCGTGTATCCCAGATGATTACTTAATATTCGCGATACAGCCATGGCATTAAAGCTCAATTCATTAGCACTCATTTCTTGTATCAATCGTAAGTCTTTGTAAATTTTGAACTTCACCAGAGCTACAGTGACATTATCAGTGGAAGATTTGGGTCGACCTTCTCGGGGCACGTTCTCTACGGAAAAATTTCCGGTCTGTAATCTTCGGAACTACTTAGAAATAGTCTTAAAGACGATGTAATCTTTCCATATGCAATTTGGCATTCACTGAATATTTGTATTGGCTGTAAATTACACCGAAACCGGAAGAGAATGTTTGACCTATCCTCAGCTATTTTGCAAAAGATTTGGTATTTTTAGATTTAACAGAAACAAACTGATAGTCACCAGCTGACCCGACTTTTGTTAATCCCCTCGTATTCAGAAGTATTTTTGGCCGGTTCGCTGCAATAGTCTACAACACCTCTGCGGGTATTTTTTCTGTGCCTGGTGATTTATTTGGTTTGAGCCTACCTGCTGCTAGTATCAGTTGTTTGGTTGTGAAAAGAGGTATTATTAAATTGAACTAAAATAAGGTACTTGAGCGATTTGCTTTAACTTATTAAAATTAAATTAAAATAAATAAAATACCACGTTAACTATTTGTTAATTCGTCGGTCAATATTCTAAATAAATTTTGAACTCCGAAAACTTTACTATTATTTTGCGTTTTGTTTTTTTTTTATTTACAAAAGCAAATTTGATTGCACAAAAATACATAAAAATATATATATGTAATTCATTAGTACTTCTTCCATTGCATATATTAATATGTATAACTTTGCAGTAAATTGCTATGCCAACAGTTAAGTGACTTTTATTGCAGGAACACCACAGGATGTGATCCCATTTGCACTCATCTGTCATCTGCAGCTAGCGAGATACCCATTTTTAGGAAATAAATAATAAAAGACTCAGACAAAAATGTAGGGAATATTCAAATACCCACTTGCAGACGAATAACGAGAAGCATGCATACAATAAATATAATAATCATATGCACGTACACGCATAAATACATGTATACATATGTACATATATAGTATATAGTGCGAGTATATTTATTTATGTAATTGTTCACATTTAAATTTGCAAAATACTGATTTATAGTTTACAATGTCGCCCACTTTCTTTTACTACTTCTATTTGCATGTATGTGTGTATGACTGAATGTATATACATTTGCGTGTGTGTGTGTGTGTGTGTGTGCAGCTACTTTTATCTTATTTTACAATGAAACATGCATTCCTGTTGGCGTGATTTCTATTTATTGCTTGTACGTTTCCTTATTTGTTTGTTATTTTGCGTTATTTTACTATGTTTTCTTTTTTATACTTTTGTATTTCTTTCTTATTTTCCTTTTTATGCTGCATGTCACAAATTATAAAGCGAAACAAATCGCAAATAACAAACGCATATCGTTTTTATTTACTGCCATATTTGCAGAACTCACACTCACGCATGAATGTGTACAGTCTCATGTATGTATGTCTGCGTGTGTGTGTATATGCGGTGGATTCCAGGGTAAAAAAGTAAATTTAAAAGAAAAATAGAGATGCATGGCAATCACAGACATAAACATAAGTTTCACACTACCGCTAATGAAGTTATTAAAAGGTCCAGCCTACTGAGAGCAAAACAACAGACCCAGCTAAAAAGTCGAAGCGAAGGTACGAAGGTGGCACCGGCAAATGAGACAACCGAACGCTGGAGAGCAATGGAACCTAAACTACTTGATGCGCTCTTTGCTGGAAGCACGCACTCTTTTAGTGTTACGGGCTAGCTGAATAAGGTCAAGATCATAAAATATGAAGACGACGTCTCCCTACTAAGGGTAAAGGAGGTCGTTAAAACGATTCAAGACCTGTGCTAGTGCACTGTAGTTGTACACTGCCCATACCGTAAGGTAAAACGATCATCAACTCCGGCGAAGGATGATGTCAGTCAGAACTACATCCTCCAAATAAAGAAGTCTGTCGAAGATATACTATAAGACATGTTCGGGAATATAACGTAGGGTATATGTAGCTTAACCATCGCCTCAAAAAACATAATCCTTCCATTGCGGACGAAATTCCGCTAGAAGAGCGGGAGCTAGAGAAGAATCTAGAAGTAATTTTGGAGGCCACCTTGAAGCTGCTTGCTGTAGGGAAAGATGAACCAGTTATTCAACCCGACCCCGAAAAGAGCCTAACCTTAGCAGTGAAAGTTCTTTTGGTAAATCTGCACAAAAGTAAGGTTACCTTTGCTCACCGTCCTTCTCCTTGGATTGCTTCGAAAAGTATGGTATCTGGACCAAAGTTTTGCCATACACTCATCCCGAGCGCAACAAATAAGGGAAGTACGAGTAAAGCTATCCTATATTCTCTTCAGATGACCAGACTGTGGTAGCTGTGAAGGACCTCAAAGATGACGTAAAACTCCTTGCATTTTGTTACATTCCACACAACGATAAAACGCTACCAAATAACCTCCGGAGCTTGGCAGATGCAGCTGAGGAGAAGAAATAATGTCTGGTCATAAGGGCAGATGTCAATGCACACTACTACTGAGTTTGATAAGTACCAACGAAAGGCGTGAGCCTTAACTTTATTTTATACTAACAAGTGATATAGCCACAACCACCTGGGATAAAAAACCATTGCTCGAAGAACCTTCTTGTTGTAATGCTCCACACTAGGAAAAGAATCAGTGCAGAAAATTGAGATGTGCTTCGCACCCTCTCGAACTCGGTGCTTTCAAGAAAAATTAGATAACTCTTAAATTTGAACAAGGTAGCTGATAATGAGTTCTGCTGGAAGTAATATAAAGAGGTACTTAAGAAACGAAGAAGATAATCTGGGAAAACAAGAGTTCACGCCTCTCTCTTTAAGTTAAGTTAGAAATGATAATCCTGATAGACTTAGGAAATTCCAAATACGCACGGACAACACAGACCTCAAGCCTTTAAAATATAGCGTACGGTACGTTCCATCAGGTATCATAACGAAGGATACTTTGGGCGATCTAAGACTTCTATTATTGGAAAAATGGCAACTCTATCAGCAAACATATCTCATTTAAGAATTTTGAAAACTTCGCCCACTTTATAATCTCAATATTTGACATTATTTGCACTTTAGAAAAAAATTAAATTATACAGAAATTTTGGTAACCCTATATCTAATAATGTAAATTTTTTTTCTTTTATATACATATATTTACAGCTTTTAATAACTAAATATATTATTTCGCAAAATATTTTTTTAATTGTAACTAGTTTTTAATATATTATTAAACATAAAATTATATTAAAATACATATTATTCCTATACGTAGGCTGTTATATACTAGGTCTGGCCTAGGCAACACTAAGTGTTGCCAGGTGAAATCTGACATTTCCATTGGAAAGTTTGACATTTTTTAGCATAACGTCACTCAGAACGTTTTGTCATTTAATAGTGAACTGTTTTATTTACAGGGAATTCAAAAATTCATCTCGGCCAAAAAATGGAATTAACTCGTGAACATTTTCGTGCGATCATTTTTCACAACTTTCGACGTGGATTATCACGACAAGAGTGTATCGATGAACTAAACTCTTTGTATGGATATGAAGCACCATTCTATAGCACTGTGAAAAACTGGTACAATGAATTCAATCGTGGCCGACGCTCGCTCAAAGACGAATTCCGTGAAGGTCGTCCAAAAACAGCCATTGTGCCAGAAAACATCGATGCCGTACGTGAACTAATAATGCAAGACCGTCATGTAACATACCTTCAGATAGAGGCATGCCTATGCATTTCTCCCACCAGCATACATTCGATATTGCATGAACACCTGGCCGTAAAAAAGGTTTGTTCTCGTTGGATCCCGCACTATTTTACAATCGCTCAAAAAAAGGCTCGTGTGGATTGGTGTAAAGAAATGCTGAAAAAATGCGATCGCGGTGCTTCAAAAGATGTTTATAAGATCGTCACAGGTGACGAATCATGGATCTATACGTATGAGCCCGAAACAAAACAGCAATCGACCGTGTGGGTCTTCCAAGACGAGCCAAATCCAACGAAAGTTGTTCGTAGAAGAAGCACTTCGAAGCAAATGGTCGCCTGTTTCTTCGGCAAAACTGGTCATGTGGCGACTGTTCCGCTTGAGCAACATAAGACGGTCAATTCTGAGTGGCACAGCACCATTTGTTTGCCTGAAGTCTTCGGAGAAATTCGAAAAACGGTCAAGAGAAGACGAATCATTGTGCACCATGACAATGCGAGCTCTCACACATCGGCTCAAACCAGTGCCTTTTTGACCGGCCAAAACGTCGAATTGATGAGTCATCCGCCGTACAGCCCTGATTTGGCACCCAATGACTTCTTTTCATTCCCACACATCAAGAAAATAATGAGTGGTCAACGATTTTCGTCGCCAGAAAATGCTGTTGAAGCATTCAAAAACCATGTTTTGGAGTGGAAAATTGGTTTGAGCGCATGCAAAAGTGTATAAATCTTGATGGAGAATATTTTGAAAAACAATAAAACCATTTTCGTTGATAAATATTCGTATTTTCATTATTACGCCAGAAATATATATAGCAGCCTACGTATACTATCAAAAACAAATAGGAACCCTATCCATATATTTATTGTCATTGAATACCTGATTTTACTTTTTTATTTTATAAGCTCATTCTCATATTTTTTAACTTGTAAATAATATACATTGCGCTTGAGATATTAGTGGCAAGTCTATTCATAAATAATAAATATATTAGTTTCATTTCGATTTCTTAAAACTTCTTTAATTCCATATTCTTATTGTTTCATTTTCTAATAACATAATATATTATATAATGCCGAATATTTGGCAATCCTATTCAAAAATAATATTTTTAGATATCTTATTGTTAACATACTCCATAAATGTCCATGTGATATTTTTTATGAAATTTAAAATCGTTTTTATTTTACTATTAAAAAGTTAATGTAACCCTATTCATGTTATATATTTATGTCAATAAATTATGTTTTAAATAGATAATCTCACTATGATATTCTTTTTAACTTATAAATAATTTCCATTAAGTTTTAGAAATAAATGGCAACCCTATTCATATATAATATATCTTAATTTCGATTTCTTAGACCTTCTTTAATTTGATATTCATATTGTTACATTTTATAATAATACTTCGCCATAAATATCCTCAACCTTATAATTTTTTTTAATTTTTAAGTAGTTTTAAGTAGTTTTCATGTTATTATTAAAAAAATTCATTTACATTCATCTATTAATTTTAATTGTATTTTTGTTATTGTTGTATTGAGTATTTTCATATTTTTCTATTGGTACCCACGCTGTGTTACCATCTACCTTGAACTTGTAAGCAATTTATAATAGTTCTGTAAACAATGGCAACTCTATTCATAAATATATTTCGTATTTTTAAAGTACTTTTCTTTTGATAACCTCATTCTGATATTTTTTTATTTTAAATAGTTTTCAAGGTGTTTTAAAAATAAATGGAACAGGGTTGCCAATAAATGTTTTTAAAGTACTTTTCATATGATATACTCCATTGCGAACTTTTCTTTAATACAATAGGTCAATTTTACATATTGAAACCCATTTTTTTATTGAAAAAAATTCACCCCTCTTTTCTTGGAACGCACCGAGCATAACAAATGCTTACTGCTAGCTGTTTGCTGGCCAAATGTTATGCTGCCTATGAGTGTATTTGCGCAAATATATGTGCATACATACATATGTGTGTACATTGTACTTCATACGCCATGGCAGTCGGGCAATGCAAACATTGCGCCAAGCTAAAGGCATTTGTATGTACATATGTATGTATGTTGGCAAAATCACTGAGGAAAATATGAAATATACTAAACATACAATAAGCGGCGACAAAAGCCTGGCGTGCTGACTACCTCACTGGCTCACTGACTGGTATTGTGATTCGAGCATTAAGCCGCAAGCATGGCGCTGGATGCGTTGGTGTACAAAGTACTCGTATGTAGGTAAGTTTATATATGAAGCTATACAAATACATTGATATGTATGTTTATATGTTTATATGTATTTTTATAGTACAATATAAAATCATCTTTGATTTTATTTTTCGTACAAATATTTTTTTTTCTTTCTATTACTTCATTTGAATTTGAACATATTTGCTGCTGCTTCTTCTTTTTTTTTTGTAGATTGTACAGCGCTTTTGTACAGCTGTCGTGTCTGCCATACTGTGTGAGAATAGCGCAAATACTCTACAATTTGTTTATATTAAAAATTTGCATTATTTGACTGCATGCGCCATTGATACTTGCTAAATATATATATGCATGTATATTTCTATGCTGGGCGACCTGCCTACGCGATCGCAATCGCTGTTTCGAAAAAAAAACATACTAAAAATATTAAAAAAAAATTATACGTACTGTTGTACCCATATTTATATATATATATATATATTTATGTATATTTGCACTGCACTCATCCTCACATACACACAACAAAAGTATATTTCTTTGCAAACATTCAAAAGAATAAGTGATGCAATTGTCGTAACTGTGCAATTGTTTACTTCAGTTGTTGCTGTAGAATTTGTGCATACATATATATATATATATATATATATATATATATGTATGTGTGTATATAAATGTGTAGCCTTTGCACATTTGTCACATGAAATATGTTGCCGTTGCAGCAAATAAAAATGCCATAAATTTTAATATTTTTCTACCAGCAAATGCACATACATCTTTCTAAGCTTACATCTGAGTGTGTGTATGTGTGTGCGTTATTTATTTATGTTTAGTTCTTCATGTCAAATTTGCGTATATATGTATAAGTTTTTTCAAACGGGTGGCAACTCCTTACATTGTATTTCAGTGCACTCAACATTGTGGTAAGTTTGACTTATGGTAAGAATTTTGCAAACATTTTGATCATTAGCCTACTTTTAGGCACAATATTTCGTTATTAAACTTTATTGGTGTTAGTTCGGTGGTGTTTACAAAGAAATCTCAATTTGTTGATAAGCATAGATAAAAAATATAATTAATTGGGATTAATTACAGATTTTTGATTTTTTGTAAACTTGTGACTTGAGTAGAGTCTCCAACGTGACTAAGCTCCTTTTCCATTATTTAAAAACTTCTTTCTTCAAAATTACACTGCTCTAAAATACTTTTTCCCTCGCAGTTTTGATGATTGATTTCGATAGACTGTGAATTACGAGATATATTAAAAACAAATCTATTAACTTTAGAATTTATATATTTTCGGGAAAATGATGCCTAGACGAAAAAATTTTTTGCAAAACAACTTAGGCATAGGAGAAATATTTTGAATAAAATTTTTACACATAAAACCGGGTATGTTTGAAGTAATTGTATGGGTTCTGATAAATTAATTGTATGGGTTCTGATAATACAGAGAGAATCTCTGTCTGAAGCTAACATGACCAATGCTGTTTTTATTGGTCTATAGATAAAATAAAATCTCAGTAAAATAAAGCTTTCGATAAAAAATTCAGTAAGGCTGGCCTAGAATACCGAAAAAATTTTCTGAAAGTAGTGATATGTGCACTAGGTTGAAATCATGTGGATATTATGTAGAAAATAATTCAAGATTTCAATAAATTTTGGACATATTTCATCTGGATTTAAAGGAGACAAAACGGTGCTTAGAAGGAAAGTAGCACAAAAAAAATAAAGTCCGACAATTATTGGCTGTTGAAGTTAGATCAATTTCGACTAAGCGAAAATTTAACAATCGCTAAAATATTTTTTTTTTTTTTTTGTATTCAGGAAGTCCTTTTCAAATTGTGCGGGCTGATGCACTCCGATAACCAAGCATCTTCTTCAGCTGTTTTAATATTTGACGTTTTCTTATGAACGCGGGGATTTTAGGCCTATGGTGAGTTCACTTAGAGTAAAGAAAGAGTTTGCGAGTGACTTAAGAATTCGCAAAAAGACCGTAGAGACGTTGAAGATGAGGCCCGCCCTGGACACCTTGGATGCCCCAGCACTTCAGCAACCGATGAAAACCATGGAAAAAGTGAAACAAACGAATCATAATTAGAGAAAACGCTTAAGATGTTGGCGTGTCCATTAAACAGTCATTACAGTTTTTCCAATGTTTCGGGTATGAAACGGGTGGCGGTAAAATTTTTACCAAAATTTCTAAATTTTCAACAAAAATGGCGAAGTCACTCAATGAAGTCAACAACGATGCAGAATTAATGTACCGTATTGTTGTACATGTGACGAAACTTGACTTATTGATATCCAAACCAAACCTCGGTCATCGCAGTGGAGGCATTCAGGATCGCCAATACCTAAAAAGGCTTGAAAAGTTTAATCGAATATGAAGGTTATGAGATCAAACGGTCAGTAAGGAGTACTACCTACAAGTATTTCAAAGCCCTTTGCGAGAAGTAATCGGAAGAAACCAGGATTTATGTTCAAAAATTAAATTTCTCGTAAATTTTTGAACACAACTCGCATATATACTTAAATAATAACTGGCGTTTTATAGCCGCTAAAGCGATTTTCAACCGAACTACACTAATTTTAATTCGTTGTAGGCATTTTCCATGCTATTCCAACAAATGGAGAGTCCCACAGTTCATTCTAAACCGCCTCGGAACTGCTGATAAGGAGTAGAATTTATTTCATTTCGTTAATACACTCGGAGAGGTTGAAATTCTATGCCGAGGGGGACCGGAATTAAAAAAAAAAACTTTTTTAAATTAAATTGTGGTCACCTCTCGAATGCATGAACTTCCACTTGGTGGCATGCACGGCCACTAAAGTCGTTGTTTTGAGGGACTATTCGCGGCTTTTAAATTATAGAAGAAACTGAAGTTTTAGTTTGAGGTTGATCGGTTTACCTGTGTGCTAGAAAAACTTCAAGGGAATTTCGAGCTTGATCGTACGTAGGGCAGAACTAGCGCATGCAACGCATCATTAAAATCACCGTCTCCTTCCCGAGAAACAAAGGGCAACCCTATTCATATCATTACTGATGGATCTAAAGAAAAAAAGGCACGTGAGCAGAATTCTGGCGTGACTCCCCAAGAACGAAATATTTGAAAGAAGAATTTAAGTAAAGGGTAAGAATTTGTTTATTTTATAGAGCTCGGCATAAACTACATTGCACTAAAGGGCTTGCCCAAATATTCTGTTTCGCAAAGTTTTTAGCATTACTTACTGCTTCACAAGAATTCCCGGGCAGAAATGAATGACAGAATTCAAAAGCTCTGGATAATAGAAACATAGCCATCTTAACGGTTGGTTCAAAACTCGATCAAAAAGTTATGTTGTGAAATGCACTCACCAATGCTCTCAATAAATTTGAATTTGAGGCCACTAGAGTTTATTGCGGCGATTGTATGCTCAAATCTTTGGTAACAAGCCTCAATACTCGTACAGCCGAATTGCCATCAGATCTTTTCAGCGCAATAACACCACATCAAAGGTGTCCTTAAAATTCGGAAGCACTTTAAACAAGCTCTTGGTTAAATTCAAGACAGTCATGGTCTGGCTATCTGAGCATAATCACCATCACCATCAATATAACCACTGGCGTCTTAACTGGATATAATTTGATGAAGCTTTACAATAATATACTATTCAAAACTGCGGAGACGAATTAGGGAAAGGGTATTTTAAGCACTGCTTTTATCACTGTCTAGCCCTAAGCACTTTACGTAATTAGTTTCTAAGAAACTACTTCTCTGATTGTCTGGCTAACGTAGCTGCAGCTGGTATAGGTAGCCTCACAACACTTGTAAGACTCAAGAAATAGTTTCCTCATTTGAGAAGGTGATAAGTACACCGCAGCGGTTTCACAATATGCCAGAAGGCTTAAGTCCGCTGGTCGCTCTATCAGCAGCCGCATCAACTCAAATTAACTCAACTCATATGTGCAAGAACTTAGTGGTAAGATTCTTTATATAATTATTAAGTCTTCTTTTTGTATAATTCTATTAACCTGTTCATGTTTATTTGCATAATTGTTTCAGTCGGTAGAAACTGACAACCCATGCGAATTTCCATATTTAATAAAAAATAATATTAAATGGATAAATTCAAATTAAAATAATAGTCTCAGAAAAATGCTTAATATAACAACTATTTATATATTTTAAAATATGTGCAACAATGTTTAATTGTTAACTTTCTTAAAAGATGCTGCAATAAAAATATAGCCAAGAAAAATATTTTTGCGCCTGAAACTATGCAAAGAAAATATGAAAATATCACAAAAGAAAGCAGCCATGCAAAATGACATACCCAGTGGAAGGTTCAATAGCAAAGCAAGTCAAGTTGATTTTAAAATGAGCATACGTAAGAGTGACAAAGTACAGAAAAAAAAGTATTTAAATAATAAAGGGTGGTTAAATTGTAAGGGCCGATGTTGAATGTGAACCACACCTAAACGCCAAGTTTATTTAAATTTAATTTGACATTTCTCTATTTCAGACTTACTCAATTTGAACCATGGAGAGATACACAATCCAACAACGTGTTAAAGTTATCCAGACTTATTATGAAAATTTTCGAAGAAAATCATCTTCAGTGATGAGGCACATTTTCACCTCAGTGGATTCGTCAATAAACAGAATTGCCGCATTTGGGCGAATGAGAATCCAAGAGTGATTGTCGAAAAACCAATGCACCCACAAAGAGTTACTGTTTGGTGCGGTTTATGGGCTGGCGGCATCATCGGGCCGTATTTTTTCCAAAATGAGGCCGGTCAGGCAGTTACTGTGAATGGTGTTCGCTATCGTGAGATGATAACGAATTTTTTATGGCCACAATTGGAAGATATGGATGTGGACGATATGTGGTTTCAGCAGGACGGTGCCACTTGCCACACAGCTAACGAAACAATGGCTCTTTTGCGCAACAAATTCAATGGCCGTGTTATCTCCGGTAATGGCGATGTCAATTGGCCCCCAAGATCATGTGATTTGACACCGTTGGACTTTTTTCTCTGGGGTTATTTGAAAGAAAAGGTGTACGTCGATAAGCCAGCAACAATTCAAGAGCTAAAGGATGAGATAATTCGGCACATTAACGGCATAGAAACTCCATTATGCCTCAGCGTCATCGAAAATTTGGACCATCGTATGGAGGTGTGCCGCCGAGGTCGCGGCGCTCATTTGGCCGATATTTTGTTACATACATAATTGAGTAATACCAATATATCATAATAAAATAAAATTTCAATAATTTCCTAAATAGTTTGTGTTTTATTCAAAATCAACATCGGCCCTTGAAAATTTAACCACCCTTTATTTAGTAAAGCTACTTTGAATACCAAGAAACACTAGGTTGTTGCACCATATATATTTTTTAAGAAGTAAATTTGGAAGTTTTAAAATATAAAAATAGCGATTTGAAAACGAAAGGTATATTAGTCATATTTTGCTAGCAAAAGGTGCAAATCGATTCGGTCCGTTCCCGAAGGATGGCTTCACCTACAAGTTATGGCCTATCTTGGAAGCCTATTACTTATTTCATTGGAACATTACTGGCAACAATAACTAATGTGCATCAGCATTTGTTTCTGACAACAACATTGTTTTTTTGTCTCTTCGAAAATGCCCGGATTTGTGTGAAATAAAAAGCATTTTCGGGAAGCTATGATTTTCTATTTTAATTGGAAGAATAGTGCAGCTAAAGCCCATCGAAGTTTATGTTGAACCGACCGATAAGTAAGGTATTGAGTGGTTTCGACGCTTCAAAACTGCAGATTTCAACGTCGAAGACAACGAGCGTTTTGCCAATCTAAAAAGTTTGAAGATTATTAATTTGAGACTTTGCAACATCAAAATCCAAACCAAATTCAACGGAATCAGCAAACAATTTCTTTTCGGTTGTAGCAGTTATGATTCATTTAAAAGCATAGAAATCGGGTATGAGTTGAAGTCGAGAGATCTCGATTTTCCGCCTCAGAAATTCTTCTTGAAAGACATCAAATCGTGACTAGAGATGAAAAGTGAAGATACTACGATAATCCAAGGAAATAAAAAACTATGCTTGACCAGGTAGACCCGTTTCATCATCGTGAACCTACACGGTTCAAAGATCATGCTCTGCAAAATGTGAGACCATACGGTTGGGGTGTACTTTGAGCTCAACCATTGACGCATTACGCGAAAACTTGCAGAAACGACCGATAGGCATAACAAGGTAATTTTGCAATTTGACAACCCTCCACCCCATGTAACTGTAACGATCGAAAACTACATGAATACGTTGAAATGGCACCTACCATATTCTCCAGACCTTGCTCTTTTTGACTACAATGGAGATGAGAAAAAGTAACCGCTTCCAGCTAACAATATTTTAAGTGAAGTATTTTTCACTTTTTTAAATAAAAAGGCACTTTTATGGGCAAAAAAAATCGAACCGAATTATTTTGTATTCTAATAATTATACAGGGCTATCCATTTTCCGGTTTCGAAGATATAATTAAATAAATGCTTTTAAAATAATTTTTGAAATTCTTTTCATATTAAAAGTTCGAACTTTGACACCATATGTGAAACAATACATCATTCAAACGACCCCTCGCGAGTTTTTGCGAACTTCGATCCGTTTGAGGTAATTTTCGACCGTTTTTTGTCACTTATTGGACGCTATCACAGCCAACTGTTGTTGGATTTCAACTGCTGAAAAGTGAAAGGTTTATCCGATAAACATAGTCTATTGCGTAGATCCACATAAAAAGGACAACGGTGTCAAATCATACGGTCCCAGTGACCAATTCACATCGCTATGACAATAAATTAAGTCGATGAGAAGTTTCTCTTGCAATAAAGCCATATTCGCGCGTGTTGTGTGGTATATGGCGTGATCGTGTTCCTTAATTGTAGGTCAAAAAAATCGGTTGTCCTACGATCATAAAGCTTCGAATTGACAGTGACAATATCGCCGTTTTCATTTTCAAAGAAGTAAAGTCCAACCTGCGAACCAAAGAGCGCACCAGACAGTCAGTTGTGAATAGTCAGATGACTTCAGTTGTTGTATGATCTGGACCTTATATGGATGAAGGTGTAAGTTCAAGTACATTATACGCCATAATCTGTCGCAAGAAAATCCCAGCTCTTGAGAGGTGAAACGAGCTGAACGACGATGCACATGCCTTACAATATCTTCAGCTGATCCAGTCTCTTTAAAATTTTACCAATTGCTTGAGTAATTGGACGATTATGTGCACCATAATCTTCTCTTAAGGGGGGAGACTCATGTAAAATTTTCAAAAAATCGATTTTTTTTTTCGATATTCTGAAAGTATACTATGTTGAGCATGTACTGACGAGCCGGAAAAAAAAATCTCGAATATTTACAAAGTTATAGCTAATACAGTGGAGCGGGCCGTACTGAACTGTACTGTGTACTGAAACTTTAAACGCGATTATCTCGAAACTACTTTTTGAAAAACTGCTCGTGTTGTAGCTCAAAAAATTATTGACCGATTTGTTTGAAATTTGATGAGGCTTTTCTCTACATTACTACCGGAAGGATAAACCTAAAACTTCAGGTATTTTTGATTGATTATTTATTTTTTTGGGGTCAAAAGGGTCAAAAAAATAGCTCTAAATCGTAACTTTTTTTAAGGCTGATTTTATATTGGATTTTATCCTTTTCTTTTTAATTTTATAGGTTTATCCTTTCCGTTTATATGTCCTGTAAAAAAAAATTTTTTTTTGGTGTTTCAGATCAACGGTTGATGAGTGACAAATGGAGCAGTTTCGGACCTCGCGTTAGAGGCAGCCTACAAGACATCATGCTGAGCCACCATTTTGAATTAAAAAAAAAAAAAATTTTTTTTTTTGTAATCTTAAAATGTTAAATAAAGTTGTGTTAAAAGTTCTAAACAATTAAATTATTTTATCACTGTAAAAAAAAATATTAAAAAATGACCGATTTCGAGGCATTTACATGAGTCTCCCCCCTTAAAGCACGAATTTCCATTTTTTAAATTTATTAACAATTTTAACACATTGTGCGATTATTGAGCGATCCATTTTCATATTGTACATGCCTGACTTGTAACTAAAACTAAACATGTTTGGTTTGACGATTAGATTTGACAGATATCAAAATACAGCCCTGTACTTTTGTAACCACAAAATGGAAAACCCTATTAATAATTGGCGATTTTTAATCAATTACATTTTTTTTGGCCTTCGATTTGATTTAATTTTCCTACAAATAGAGGAACCAGTAGTTTTAAGCCCCAATGACTCTCAAATGAAGTATTCTGAAAGCAAATTTATGGCATATTTTCAACTTTTTTATTTAAAAAAATGTTCGCTTCACAATATATTTTCTCTTTTAAAATGGCTACTGCATTACACAGATATTCCCTTAAACATAAATATGCATTAAAATGATCCATTAAATATATATTTTTTACTTTTAAACACTATTGAGTAGATTAATATGTTATATTAAGGCAATAATTGATTGAATATTCTTTACAGATTTTATGCAACATTTCTGTCCAATTTTTTATTCTAAATATACATTTATGACTTAATTACAATAAATTAAATGAAACGCACAATTTTTTATTTTTTGTTTATCTTTTGTTTTTGTTGTTGTTTTAATACTCAATAAATAATTTTGTTTAATAAAAACTAACTTAAATATATTAGATTTCAGTAAATGTCTTTTTCTAGTAAGCGAATGCTTGTTGTAAAATTTATACAGATTAATATTTTACTCTTTTCTGAAATTTGTTTTAATTTACATCAATTAATAAATCTTTGAAACGTAAAGAGAATTTTTTCGGTACCGAAAATTCAGGTTTATTCAATTTTTAAAGAAGTTAGTTAACAATCTGATTATATCACATTGGAAGTTCAACGAAATTTTTTATTTTATTTTTTTCTTTTTTTTTTCCTTGTCATTTGAATTTAAATTTTTGTCATTTCTATTTATTAACTCTTTGCTTAAAATAAAATATATGGTCATTGAATTTGTTAAGACTTATTACATTACATATTTAATTTACAATTATTTGCTTATTATGCTTGTCCGTAGTATTCTAAAGATTTTCTTATTTTTCGTTTTTGTATCACAATATTTGTTTTTTGTATTACTTGCGAAATATCGCTTTGCTTTTACTTTTATACATACATATAAATATGCATATGGTACATCTGCCTTCACTTAGGTATATTTTTCCCAAGAGTAACTTCTCTTATAAAACACACCACATTATAAAGGTCACCAGTGCTCGACATCTCGAATGCGATTTAGTGGTGGGTTACTGAAAAATTCGAAAAAAAAATTAATTTTTTATTAGAAAAATATGTTTAAATAATTTTAATATATCAAGCAGTAATTAAATTAGTTGTGGGATTATGCATCAGCTTCTGGCTGGTAAAATACTAGTTCAATTGTATATACAATATTAAGACTCTAGTTCGCAGGAAGAAATGTAAGTTTTTTGCTTAGCTAAAATGAAGTCTCTTTTTCTATATGCAGATTGTTTTAAACGCGTTTTCTTCTTCTTCTTTCTTTCTTTATTTGCGTAGGCACCGCTTACGCGATTATAGCCACGTTCTAGTCATAAAAATCTGTGTTCAGTCTGAGTTTAGATTTTCTGAAAAATTAGTGAAATGTGAAAAAGTGTTTTGAAAACATTTTTTTAATTTAATTGCTTTTAAAGGTTCATTATTCAACGGAGTTTCAATACGTTAAAAATATATTTCTATGGAACTCGTAATGCTTTTGAATAGTTATAAATAATAAATAAATAAATATAAATAAGTTTGAAAAAAAGTTTAGTCATATGGTAACAGGTTGTCTGACAATTTGGATTTTTATGTTAAAAAATCAAATTTTTCTGCATATTTTAAATGTACATTTATTTAAGAATATTGTCCAAAAATTTCATCCGTCAAATATTTTCGTAGAAATTAGCGTATTTTAAGTGACACATCCAATCGTTTGAAAATATGTGGAGAGTAAACCAGAAAGTGTAAGGTCACAGCTTCAAAAAATCGATTATATATTGCCTTAATAATTTTTAACACTTCTCGAGAATTATATCCCAAATTTTCAAGTCGAACTGAACAAAAGTTTCGAAGATACAGCGTGGGGAAGGTGCGCGATCAAAGGCAGGTAGGCTCAGCGCTATAGACGTGTTCTTCTTGAAACTGTGTTTCCAAAGTTGGTTGTCACAAGTTATCGAAAACTATTCAACCGATCTTGATAAAATTTTGCTCAGCTCTTCCAAATACAATTTGTGAGAAAATAAACGAAGGAACACAACTATTTAAGAAAAAACTGTTGAAAAAATTTTGCAAAGTTTTCCGGTAAAAAACCTGCCAAGAATCCATTTTCTCTATTTTTTATATTTTCCTTTCATATTGCATTTTATAGTATTAAACAAAATCAAATTTTTTTCACTTCAGATGATCCCGTCATGAGTTCTGCTGTCAACGTAAACACACATTTTTTTCGAGGTGTCGGCGGAAATGAGTTATGAATATTTTCCTCTGTAAATTGCAAAAACTATTTTTTAAATCTTTATCTGTAACACAGTAAATATTTTGAATATAATAAATATTTTATTTAAAGAAATGGTGACAATTCACTGGTTTTCCTCCGAAATAACCCCTTAACTACACTGATGGGCTGAAAATTCTAACACGATGTTCTCAGATAGTTTTGTCAGTTATTTGTGGTAGCAATTAGATTTTTAACAATAATTTCAGTTTTTAGGCACTTTTAAGTGCAAATTAAAAAAAAAAAATTTTTTTTGGGAAGCCTCCATTTTGTCAAAAATCTAATTTTTACTATTCCACCAAACATACCTTGTATCCATTCTTAAAATAAATTATTCAGTTTTTTATTTCAGATAATTTGATCCTCATTGCCAGACCCTTTTTTGTGGAGGTCTTCTTAGAGATATGCTATAGGAACAGCGGAACCCAATATTTTTTTTTAAACACATCAAAAATTATTCAAATACATAAAATTTACTTCTTCCATGAATTAATTTTATAAAAGGCTCTTCACAAAAAAATTTACTAATCGGACTTACAATTAGATATAAAACAATTAAATAAGTTATAATCTTAAAATTGCAGATTAATGCATTCATTAGTAAGCACTAGACATATTTCCCTTGCACAAGTAAGACTCCTTGAGGTACATTTCGCTTGTAGGAAACAACTGGAACGTCTCTTTGTGGCGACCAACAGTAGTCGGTTCTAAGTGAGCGGCGTCATCTTCTATAGTGTATTTTCCCTTCACCTTAATATCTATTAAAATATTCATTCTAACTCTTTACATTACCTAAGTTTTCCGGAAACCTGTCGAATGGGAATGAGCAAAAAAAATATACTTTGAAGCTCATTAAGCCACAGTGTAATGTTTTTAATATATCTTAAATGTTTTTTATTGCCAAACAATTTCTACACCATACCTTTAAAGGCACCCCACTCTTATTTTTCAGAATGATGAACTGGTCCAAAAAAAATACCCTCATCCAACTTAACCGCTGAGAGGTCCAAAAACTCTCCTATTAAGTATTTGAAGCAATTTCACATTCTTGGAAGTAAGGACGCTCTTATACTGAGATCCAAGGAAATCAACAGCGTTTTTGGGGAGATTCCGGTTTCCGATCATATCATGCAGCTCGCCCTGGGAAATCAATAACGGACTGCTGATACCTTCTAATTCAAAACATAACTGGGCAAGTACAGTTCCCTCTCTAGGCAGTCGAAACAGTTTTTTTTCAGGGACTTTATACCTTGATAATTGGCAGAGGTTGTGGGGTTCCCTTGATAATATATCGATTAGAGCACACTTAGGTTCCAATCATCGGTCATACTTTTGTCCGCTCACATTCTTCAACGAAGCTGTCATTTCTTCGCCGTAATATTTGAATATCTCAGTGAGTTAGCCAGCGACTGCCGCCGCTTTGTTATTCTTCAGTTTAATCGGTAAGGAACGTCTACTCGATCATAATTTATTGCGGATTCAGTTTCATTAACTTCGGGTGTGAACATTTCACTACCGTTCAGCAGACCGGAGAAGTATTCTCTCCATAAACTCCAATTGCTTTGGACTCCAATCACCATATTACCTCAAAGATTCTTACAGTTTACTAGTTCACTATCGTGAATAATATATTAGCTACTTTAGTTTTATTTCTGGGATTAAAAAAATCAGCACGAACTGGTATCTAACTAGTATGTAGCTGATGCATAATCGTAAAATTTACATATTTCAAAAACACGTGGTTTTTAAAATACAGGAAAAATTATGAAAGATAAACTAGTTGATGTAAAAGAGCAAACTAATAACAATCTGGTCATCAAGTAGAATCTTTCCCGACAGTTTACATTTTCCAAACCTCACTTTCTGTAGGTAAATTGCTTAATCTATTACTTTTATCCATACTTACGGCAACATACGCGCCAGCGCGTGTTTATGTAATGGCGAAATGTGTATGGCAGCTGATGCTATACTGGACCCCGAGTCCTGTGAGATGGTACGCTGTAGACGCGCATTTGGACGCGCCGCCTGCAAATGCTGTGCGCGTCGGAAGGGATAACGCCACGGACTCTTCGGCACGTCAGCTTGGAAACTCTTACTATCATGACCACCAGGTACCATAGCGCTTGATGTAGCGCCACCGCTGACACCCGCCGCCGCACCCGACATACCAGCGCCAGCGCTACCTCCAGCATTTCCACCATAATAAGCAGCTGCATTACCATGATCACGTGCTTTGGACGATAGACGACGCAAAATACGCGAACCCAATCCAGGTGGATCCTCCAAACTACCAGCACCACCAACACCACTACCCGCGGGGCCACGTTTGCGATAGCGCACATCGCTAGACTCCTCCAGAATGACATGTCTATCGTAGGGTGTGCCATAATACACTTCCAGCACGGTGGAGAAAGTATGCGGCCACACTAAGTCAATTATGGATATTAAAACGCCACAAATGAAGCAAAGGATACCTGGAAAGAGATAATTGACGAAAGGGGAAATACAAGAGAGCAAAAAAGCATGCGATTAACTCGTACATTCGACTCGACCTAATTGCAATCAGCGTTAGTCATTCGTTGCAATACGCTGCATACCACTTACCTGCAACCAGCAGTAGCCAATAACACCAACCCAACTTGAACTCCAAGCGACCACCTTCTAAATAGATGATCAACGGACGCTTTGGCAGCATACAATAATAGCCAATATTAGTGCCAATGAGCAGTGCGCCCGTCAGCGCCTTCATATAAGCACCGTAACGTGGCACCGCGATAAGCAACAGATTCATGAGCAGCCACGAGGCTAACGATGCCCACAGCATTATGCTGGCAAAATAGCCGGCCGCACGATATTGGCCACCCCAGCAAAAACCTTCACGACCCTGACTGAAATATTCAGCCACTGTAAGTATTGGAAATGGAAGGCCACGTCTCAACGCATCGCGATAATTGGCACTCATATCGTTTGCGCCCTCCCAACCGAAGCGTTCATTGTAGTCCACATCCGGCGCTGTCCAATTGCCAACGGGTATGGCTGTGTGTGTGTGTGTGTGTACGTGTGTTTGTGGTAAATAGCGAGAAAGATAAGAGAAAAATAATAGTTTTTGATTAGAAACGTGATGACGTGAAATTTAAAAAGATAAAAAGCGGAAGTTGATATAAAAACAAAACGAGAAAACCATTAAAACGAACGAGCGTAATTTTGAACATACTTGTATACTTTGTGTATGTATGTAAAAAAATATTTGTTCTATATAAATAGAATTAATTTTCATTTAAAATCGTTAATATAATTAAACTGAGAAATAATTTTATAAATTGGGATAGAAATTTATAAGATCGGCAGCCAAAAGAGACTAAACTTCAACTTCCATAAAGACATGTTTGTATATCCATACGAGTATATATTACATAAAAAAATATTTGTTACATATTTACGTATTTGGGCAGAATTTTTAATATATTTCTCTAATCAATATTGCCTTCCACTGCTTGAAAGTCACCATGCCACTTTTCATATGTCTGTATGCGTTGTATGTATATACGTACTCGTATTAGACACATGTCAACAGTCAACAATCACTTTTGTAACGGTTTTACTATATTTATGAAAAACCCGATAGAATCTTTTTTAATAAAAACTAATTAAAAATGCAAAGCTTTCTAAAACTTTTTATTTATATGGAATTCCAGACAATTAGTATTCAAAAGCAAGATGAAAGAGAATGAAACAAGTCTTAA
Organism: Ceratitis rosa; assembly: GCA_037013455.1. NCBI lineage: Eukaryota > Metazoa > Arthropoda > Insecta > Diptera > Tephritidae > Ceratitis > Ceratitis rosa. The sequence goes on along the minus strand of JAWMAG010000030.1, from coordinate 4,841,949 downwards.
GATGAATTTAAGAAAATTATTATATCTTATAATTAGCCGTAACTAATGTCATCAAAGCACCATTAAGAAGCTGATTTTGATAAGAATGGTATTCTTTAGCGTACTCGTATACTTTAAAAATGCTAATGCGATTAACAGGCCACGAAAGAGATGTATAACTGCGAAGTGCTTGAAATGTTACATATAAAGTGAGGTTAGGAACGCTAGCACATTTTATTTTTATTTGAGAAAAAGTCTAAGGCGTTGTTCGTTTAAGAAAAGTCGGCTGTTAAGGAGTTAGAACCCTCATATTATGAAAAAGTAAGAATCTTCGGGATACGGAATATAGTTGCCTGTAGCACTAGATTATTCTTATTCTTCTTAATCTTCTTATTCTTATTCTTATTCGTATTCTTATTCTTATTCTTATTCTTATTCTTATTCTTATTCTTATTCTTATTCTTATTCTTATTCTTATTCTTATTCTTATTCTTATTCTTATTCTTATTCTTATTCTTATTCTTATTCTTATTCTTATTCTTATTCTTATTCTTATTCTTATTCTTATTCTTATTCTTATTCTTATTCTTATTCTTATTCTTATTCTTATTCTTATTCTTATTCTTATTCTTATTCTTATTCTTATTCTTATTCTTATTCTTATTCTTATTCTTATTCTTATTCTTATTCTTATTCTTATTCTTATTCTTATTCTTATTCTTATTCTTATTCTTATTCTTATTCTTATTCTTATTCTTATTCTTATTCTTATTCTTATTCTTATTCTTATTCTTATTCTTATTCTTATTCTTATTCTTATTCTTATTCTTATTCTTATTCTTATTCTTATTCTTATTCTTATTCTTATTCTTATTCTTATTCTTATTCTTATTCTTATTCTTATTCTTATTCTTATTCTTATTCTTATTCTTATTCTTATTCTTATTCTTATTCTTATTCTTATTCTTATTCTTATTCTTATTCTTATTCTTATTCTTATTCTTATTCTTATTCTTATTCTTATTCTTATTCTTATTCTTATTCTTATTCTTATTCTTATTCTTATTCTTATTCTTATTCTTATTCTTATTCTTATTCTTATTCTTATTCTTATTCTTATTCTTATTCTTATTCTTATTCTTATTCTTATTCTTATTCTTATTCTTATTCTTATTCTTATTCTTATTCTTATTCTTATTCTTATTCTTATTCTTATTCTTATTCTTATTCTTATTCTTATTCTTATTCTTATTCTTATTCTTATTCTTATTCTTATTCTTATTCTTATTCTTATTCTTATTCTTATTCTTATTCTTATTCTTATTCTTATTCTTATTCTTATTCTTATTCTTATTCTTATTCTTATTCTTATTCTTATTCTTATTCTTATTCTTATTCTTATTCTTATTCTTATTCTTATTCTTATTCTTATTCTTATTCTTATTCTTATTCTTATTCTTATTCTTATTCTTATTCTTATTCTTATTCTTATTCTTATTCTTATTCTTATTCTTATTCTTATTCTTATTCTTATTCTTATTCTTATTCTTATTCTTATTCTGATTCTTATTCTTATTCTTATTCTTATTCTTATTCTTATTCTTATTCTTATTCTTATTCTTATTCTTATTCTTATTCTTATTCTTATTCTTATTCTTATTCTTATTCTTATTCTTATTCTTATTCTTATTCTTATTCTTATTCTTATTCTTATTCTTATTCTTATTCTTATTCTTATTCTTATTCTTATTCTTATTCTTATTCTTATTCTTATTCTTATTCTTATTCTTATTCTTATTCTTACTCTTATTCTTATTCTTATTCCCGTCAACGCGCAAGGAAGATTCGACGTCAATGAAGCAGCAATTAAAGCAGACAGCCAACCGGTTTTCTACTAAGCAACTTGATATGAAGGAGCTGCCATGAAAACTTTTGGCTTACGAGGATTCCAAAAGAAGAACTAGTACAATGAGGATTTCTTTGAGGCAGGGAATGGAACTTGCAGCTATGTAATCGACTCGAGCACACATTATGTGAAATAGACAACTAGAGTTGAAGATTAAAGCGAGATACATTTGCTGAAATGTGTGAGTGTAAAGACCTTGTAGATTAACATAGCGGTAGGTGCTATAAACTTACCGCCGGATGTAAACGCAAAATAAAGTGCTCATGCCTGCCGATTGAAACCTAAGTGCGATCTGCCCAACCCACAAAGCATGGACAATTCAAACTTCAACCAATTATCGTTAAATAAGGACATATAAAGTCTTATTTAGTTATTGTATGAAAGATTCATGGCCACCGTCAACGAGCTCATGGAACTTTAACTGTGGCTCTTCAGCATTGACGAATCCTCCATTGACTAGATATCAACCATGCGGCAAATTTTGGAAAAAACGAAGAGATGTTTCGTAATATCTTCGTATCACCGCTTCGGATGTGTACCATAAACTGACGTTCAGCAATACCAAAAGCTTTGTCAGGTTAGTAAAGGAACTCTTTGCACTATGCTTCAAAGAAAGTGTCAGAAAAGGTAACTCCTTACCGTGTGACTTCTTTAATTTATTGCTAAAGAAAATAATAATAGTTACAGAGCTGAATAGAGAAGATACTATAAGAGTGTACAGCTGCTGGCGTATGCCGATGATATTGACGCCAAGTACACGTCGTAAGTTCTGCTTTCTCCAGACTGGGTATGGAAGCGAAGGATATGGGCCTGGTAATGAGCGAGGGCAAGACCAAATATCTCCTGTCATAAAAACAAACAGTCATAGCAGTCCCGACTCGGCTCCAACATCATTGCTGATAGTCATAACTTTGGGTCTATCTAGCGACCAGCATAACACCAATTATAATGTCAGCCTTACACTATTGCCAACAGGTGTCACTTGGGACTAAGTATTTAATTGAAAATAAAAGTATTTTCTCTGCAAATAGACCCCAAGCTCTATAAATCCCTCCTCATACCCTTCTTGATTTATGTTGCAGAGACATGGACGTTGACAACATCTAAAGAGGCGGCATTGGAAATTTTCGAAAAAGGTTTTGCTAACGATTTATGGATCTATGCGTACTGGCGAGAATACATACTGTAGAAGATCAAATGAAGAGCGGTATGAGATCTTGTGCGACATTGAAAGTATTCAATTAATTATATAATTGGCGCTTTGTAACCGCTTAAGCGATTTTCGGCCGAGCTCCTCCTTCAATTTGTGGTTTTGCGTCTTGATGTTTTTCCAACAAATGGAGGGACCTACAGTTTATACTAAGCCGCCTCCGAAAGACTGATGGTTTTTTTACGAGGAGCCTTTACATGTCCGAAATACACTCGGAGGGGTGGACATTCCCCGCAGAAAGGACCTGACTTCACTTAATGTCTCAAACTGGCGCCGAACAGTGAAAGGGTGAAAAGATTATCTGAACTGTTTTTATGGCAAGACTCACTTTTACATTTTGAAATATAAAAAATTATTGTTAGTAATATCGTAAAATATTCGAGTATGTTATAATGTATATATACATTTGTTCACAGATATATATAAAGTAAAACTGATTTAGAAAGGCCTGTTGGGAATTTGTATTAACCCGACAACTTTCTTAAACTTTCAACCAATATCATGCAGTACTCGTCAGTTGGGTATTAAATAGCCGCTTCCACTTGAATTTAATTCTTCTTACACTGGGCAGACTAACAACCGAAGTTAAATTAAATTTTTCAATTCTCAGTTTCTCGAAGAAAAAGCTCCTCATAAAAATCCATCGGCGGTTCGGAGTAACGGTAACGGTATGCTGCCTTTACGAAAATCACTTCAGTGGTTACAGGGCGGCAATTATATTTATGTACATACATATGTGCAAGTGACAAGTTTTATTTTACAGTTTCTTTCATTCCTAACAACCTAATAAAATAATTTATTTAATACATCCATTTTCAACAACTATATCAAATGACTTACTGAGTGCATACATATGTATGTATGTACTTATTATATATGCGTCAGGGTGTTAATGTAAGTCAAGTTCTCGACAACGACGCATAAACACTGGAATTTGTGGCATTTGTGCGTAATATTTTCATATATAAACAAACAAGTGGAAATAGTAGGCTTTCTTATACATATGTACATACAAATATACAAACCCGCATACATATATTTAAAGAAGTAGCGCCGAACTCGTATTACCAATTTTTAGTGACGCCAAAAAAGGCGCTGGCGTCGTTGGTTGTGTTCACCTGACCTTCACCGAAATACAAGGTTACCGCAACAACAGCAGCAACAACAACAACAAAAAAGAGAACACCAGCATATTTACAACAGAAAAAAATGGCATGAAAATAATCGAAAACGCATATGAAATGAACTAGTGCCGTAAGATTACCAAAACACAAAAACAAAAGCAATCACCAATATGGTAACCGCGTCGAACAACAGCAATGCGTATGAGTAACAACAACAATAAATTAACAGAAGGTGCGCGCATGTGTGTGTATTAATTTTTGCGGTCAACCGGTGGAAAAAGAACACTATACGCATGCGTATAGCCCGGAAAAATAACACAAAAACGAAAAGCAAAATGCTGCTGCGCAACAGCTCAACAAAGCCACTTGCGCTCTCAACTTGTCACCTCCACATGTAAGCTTTCAACTGTAGCACAGTAAATGCGTGCAACGAACTACTACCGAGTAGTGTAGCGTACGAAATTCAGTTGAAGGTCGTGGTGGTTGGCGGGCGGCGACACACTTGTAATCAATCGCCACCAAATCAGGTTTTCCTATCAAAAGCCATTAAACTGTAAAAATGTAGCGTTTCTTAAGTCTGAAATTATGCACTCGGAATTCGCTTAGCAGATACTTGTCTCTCGTGCAACGGTGTAGGTAAGTACATATACCTCTTTTGTTACGAATGCAAGTAA
>JAWMAG010000030.1:4689556-4832056 GCA_037013455.1 Ceratitis rosa | reverse complement strand
TTTTAAAATTACTGGAAAAAATGGAAAACATACATATTTTTATATTATTTATTTATTTTTTTGTGCGCTAATTTCTATTGTGTAAATTGCCTACAAGTTTAGATGGAATAGCCTGACCCACTTCCTCGAATTTCCACAAGTTGGTTGGGTGGTTTTTTAACCAGTGTGAGATCCATTGTGATACCAAAATTTCTGACCACTAGACATCGCTTTCTAACCTGTTAAAAGCTTTATGGAAACTCATTAGATCTATTATTTGGATATCAGCTTAGTTTGAAGAGATGGTTTCGAAATTTCGGCGCATAGGAGTACGTGGAACAAGTCTCCATGGCTTAGTGATGAGTTAGTTGAATGAGAGGTATTCCATCGTATTCTTTCGCAGAGATAGTTAGTTGAGGATATTATTATCTGCAAAGCTGATTTCAATATGCCTTCCTACCGCTATACCGTCTGACAGCCTTATTATGTATTGCGAACGAAAGGTCTGACGAACGAATCGTCTCCGGACGATTTCGTACAGCTTTGACATTCCCTATATTGTTCGTCAACCCTTACGTTGCCTACGTAACAAAGAAATGCGAGAAGGAATCATTTGTCAAATAACATGTTGCCATATGTCATTTATATAATAATAAAATAAAAACACTGTATTTTTTCTAATTTCTATCTATTTAAAGTTACATTTTAAACATCTGGCAGTGCTCATTTGCTCATTCCTTCTTTATATTCTCGTTCGTTGACATTTGTATTTGTTTGTTTACAATACGGTGTTTGTATACATTCAAAAAATATATATACAAAATAAAATGTAATGAAAAAGCAAAACTAGCATTCAAACAAATTTTATGATTTGTTAATAGTTTTATTTGTTTTTTAAAATTTCAATTAATTTCGTTAAAATCTTTCGTTTTTTCCGACTTTTAAGATCAGCCCAAATCTATGTAGAGAATTGCGTAAAGAATATTATGTTTACATTTTTAAACGCATTTTCACATATATTTTGTATTTTAAACTGTAATTCCAATCCACGTTCACATTTTTCCATTCCACCACACTTTTCTGCGGAGGTCCATTCGCGTTCAATTTATCCGCAACTTTCCTCCCCTGGGCATCGAAAGAAATTCTATCAGCCCCAAATACAGGAGCGCCTCTAGCCAAGTCTACCTTAGCCTCCAATTCTTTAATGAGCATCTCAAACTGGATGCTAGTAGTTTTCTTAACGCTGAAATAAGTTTAATATGTTATTTCAAATCAAGCATTGATTGAATTAGTTAATATTACCTTTTTTTACATGACTGATCCATTTTGAATTTAATGCAACGATACCAAACTAGCTTTCGTTTGAATTTGACATGTCTCTTCGTTGTTTTGCATACTATTCGTAATAGAGAATGTCCTTTTCAATTACATATCACGTAAGAATCAGCTGTTATCGTTTGGCTTTGTGTTCGAAATACGTAATACAAATATGCGAACGATTCGTGTCTGACCCGAAACGAGCGTTCGCTTCGCAATACATAATAAGGCTGTTAATCTCTGTTTAATTTGATTACTACTGCTATCGACTTATATACTGTCAAGTCCAGTAGTAAAATATAATATTACAGAATATTTTACGTGCTGCCAATGTAAATTAAGCGACTAAACTTGGGAACAAATTCTCATATCTTGCAAATAGCATCCCTGTATGGACAGGGGCCATTTCTCGAATCTTTGAAAAATATTGTTTCTACAGTTAAATCTTTGTTCTTGGATCACGCATAATTATTTTTACTTAGTTCCCAGACCCAAATTAAATTCAGAGGTCAAAGGCTATGCACTTTTAATGGAAATGTAGGCAATTTCATTGTTGCTTGTGACAAAACAGAGTCCACAAGGGGTATACCATGAGCTTCTGAAGAGTTTCTTTTCTTTTGGATTCATCAAGCGTCGCTATGAACACCACATTATTTCCTTCAATAACTAAAACGTTGTAGTGTTATGACCAAAGTCAAACTAATAGGTAAAAATTTTGGTAAATACTAGTATTTTAAAGATGAAAACTTATCAGTTCGCTACTAGTTCACTAACTACCGTTATAGGAAGAAATCACTTTCAACGACCATACCATCAGTTTTTGGTATTATTTTTCAATATACCGCTGTGGATATGACTATAAACATATACTCGTACAACTGAATCCAATAGAACAGATTTCTTAATTTGGTTGTTCAGTACACAGCAGGTCTGTTGGGATGAGAACAACTTATAGACAATCGCACTAAGGCTTCGGTTGACATTTTTTACCTTTCTTCAACATGAAATGGTATATTAACTTTGGTCCGAAGGATGTAGGTACACCGTTCCGATACCGTTCGAACTCAGGTTGTTGATTTAGCCATATCCGTTGGGATGTCTGTTTGTACGCAAACTTGTGCTTTACTATTTGAAATATTTCAACCACACTTGGCAAATAGATCTATTTTAATTTTGTACAGTATATTGTATAGCCCCCAAGTAACCGGTTTGTTCATATAATCGATTTTGTGTCAAAAAATCGTCGCTCACCTACAACCTATTTATTTAGATATGAGATTTTGTTTAAAAAAAAGTATGTCAAAAATGCATCTGAGAGCATGAAAATTGGTATTCTACATATACCATATATATATTCTACAAAATCGAAGGACTATGTCGTGTAGCCTTAAAACAACCGACATCTTCAGGTAAAAAATTTTGGGTGAAAAATCCATAAAAAAACTTTTCAATCGATGGATGACAGTGGATGAACGACAGATCCAAGACTCAAACTCAACGTCAGTATACAGAAGAGTTATATATAAATATATCCATTATTAATAACAAAATTTTAAAACTCAACTTGGTAGATATTCTTACGCCTCCGCTTTTTGTATTTAGATTTTATACGAAAAAAGAAACAACCAATCGGAAAATGACATTTAAATCCTTTCACATTCAAAATTCTTTAATTTTTGTTTTTCATATTTTATCTATATTTTGCAGGATTTTTAAGCCCATAACAGACACTTTACAGCTGCATAATTATTTCAAAACCAAATTGAACACGGATATTGTTTCAATTATGGCAATTTATGTATATGTATGTATATAAGTAAGTATGCATGTATGTAGCTGCGCATATTTATGCAACAATATTTAAACAATACAATAAAGTGCACAAACTTAACACACATACACACATACATGCAAATAAATATTTTGCGCGAGTGGCAAAAATGCATAATTGAATGCTTCAACACGTTTGTTGTGTGGGGAACAGAGCCCAACCCCTATATTTTTGTCTTCTTGTCTTTGGTGGCCAATAGTGCATATGCAAAAATGACAAACAGAAAAACCGAATGAAAATGTTAGGTTGCGATTTGATTGTCGTCCGGCGTGCATATGTATATTTGTATGTTTGCATATTTAAAATTATTTATATGCAAAAATGAGTGTGCGAGTGTGTGTGTGTGTATGTTTTTAAGTATTTTGCTATTTTGCCTGCCATGAATTCATTGCGCTTACAATGCAACACTCATTAATTCAAACAAAATAACGCGTGTACATATCAATGAATGAATGAATGAATGAACGGATGAATGTATGTATTTATGCAAAATTATGTAAAAAAGGCTAACTTGGCTGACTAGCAGTGACTAGCGACAGCAAACGAGCGTTCATATTCATTCATACCTACATACGAGTATGTAGACAAGTGTGTCTCTCTTTTGAGTGCACATCTACATACATATACATATGTATGTATGTAAGCCTCTAGGTCGGTAAGTAACTAGTTAGCCGGTAGTTAGTGAAGTATTTTGTGTGGCATTAAGTGCAACTCAATTTATGCTTCAGTATTTTTTTGTGCACCGCCATCGTCGCCGCCGTCGACATCATTGACGCTATGTTTGCGGTTTCAAGTGCGCGCTATTGAAGATAAGTGCCAATGCGTTTGTTATTCATTTTTGTTGTTTTTCTTTATTTTGCGTACTTTTTGCTGGTTTTGTTTGTTGGTTTGTTTTTTTCCCATTTTTGCATAGTTTTTTCCGCTCGCTAACTGACGTTAGTACTACACGGCGTATGCGTAATTATTGGAGGTCGTTGGCATGAAGTTGGCGTAAATGCAAAAAAAGAAAATTGTTGTATAATTGTATAATAACAGCTACTGCTCGTAGGTAAAACAACAATCACAACAACTATTGACGACAACTACGCATAGGTTTTTATGCATAACACAAATGAATGACTACCGCAATATGCCGCCGTGTCAGCAGCTTAGCGCCTGACAACTGTCGGTGGCGCACAGTGTGTTGGATGAGGGATTGGTGGGTCAAATAAGAAATTTAAATTAAAATGAAAATGCGTATTTAATATCAAAAAAATTATGGAACTAATTAATATTTATAAATAATTAATTTTTTGTCATATTATAATAGATTTTTGAGTAGTATCAGTTTTCTAAAAATGGTTTTATAAAAATTAATCGTTTGTAGAAGAAATAAAAGATTTCAGTATATATTTTATATGTATTGTGCAATAATCGAAATTTAAGAAAATCGGAGTTTGAATTAGTAGTCGATTTTTGCATCTTTTATTAGTTTTAAGAAATAAACGAAATTTAAATAAATAGGGTTTTCAAGTAGTAATCGATAACAAATTGTAATCGGTTTTTTAAATAATCGATTTTTAGAAATAATCGATATTCAAACAATCTGTTTAATGGGTTAGCACTCCTAATTTTATACGAAAAAAATTCATATTCGTTCAAAATAATAACTATAAGAAATACATATCTAAATAGTTCAGTACTTTTAAGTACAGACGACACTAATTTTGTATCTACATACTTGTTTATGGTAGCACGGATGGTATTATTTACAATAATCTAGTTAGTATATTTAGCTTGTAATGGTTTACTAAAAATTGGTGTTTATCATAAATAAAATTAATGACAAAAATCAGTAATTAGAAAAATATAATCACTTAAAATAAAAATCTTTTTTTTTATTCACCTCCCTAGCACAGACTTGAAAGTGGAATATTTTTAAAACGAATCTAGTGAAACAAATACAAACAGAGCATTAATATATATTATTTATAAAATCAGTTTAATAGAAATCGATGTTAATCGTAAAAAATCGATTACGGAACTTGTTAAAACGAAAATAATCAATTAATGTAAAAATCGGTTTCACATTCACTTCTCTGAATCAAATAGTAGAGTGGGGTATTTTTTAAAAGATAATATGTAAGCAAAAGCCCCATATCATACTTGATAATATACCTCAACGGCCCAAACGGACTCATACTTTCCGAACACATAATCACCGAAAAATCGAAAAGTGCGGACACGCAGCAATCATCAATAACAATATCGCGTCTCCTGCAAGTTTTATCCGCGCCAACAGCCTTGGGGACGTGGAAGTTACAGTTTGTCTCCAAGTTTGCAGATATCAGAAGTACTATCAAATCAGCTGCAGTCAGGAATGACGTACAGGTTCGTTTTTTGGGAAAAAGAAAAAATATTGACTCATACGGCTCATAGAGCTTTCTCTATTTACAGCAAGCGACCTATCTAAGTCGACACTGGTATGGCAGACCCAAAATTTTACCGATCCGCGCCGGTAAAACTCATTCTGTGACACAAAATAAAATGTTATGTATATAGTTTTTAGTATATCAATAAAGAACCCTTTCGAGAAAATAGATTTTTTCAGAAAAAATAAATTCCACACAAAAATCATCTATTCTACAGCTTCAAATAAAGTTTTAGATAAATAAATTTTTGTCGAAAAACGTTATTATATTTTTAATTTTCTTTTTAAAACGTTGAGAAAGCAATATCGAGCTTGGCGCAAATTTGGAACAGGTCAAAGCGAATTCTGTAACGTAAACTTTTATTCATTGGCTGTAGAGATAGTCAAAATTTTTTTTAGATTTTATTTTGTTTACTTGAATTTCATTTAATCTCGTTTGTGCAGTTTTGAAAGCCAATGAATTTTCCATAACTTTGGCAATCGCTACACCAAAACAAAAACAAAATGCACGATAAACTTTATATTTTTGCTCTAGCTCTTTCCATTATGAATTTGCCTTGAAACGAGCACCATAAATAATACCGAAAAACTTGTTTTCTCGATATCGTTTCGAATTTAGTATACCACCGCCTTCATTTTTGGATGTTAAGTATAAAGTATGTAAACATATATTTATATCACACAGGAACTTTCACACAAATTCTGAATGATTAGACAAATTCACAATGAAATCATTAACAGCTCAAATTTGGGGAAAAATCTCGATTCATAAGAAAGGAAATTGTTTTTGTTTCTAATTTTAAATCGATTCTTAATTCAATTAATTTTTTTAATGTAAGAGTAAAAATTAATAGGAATTATTATACGATAGTAAAAAATTTAATTATGGAATAAATGATTTTCGGAGAAATTTATTTTTCTTTTAATTTTTAATTAATTTTTAACTTTTCCAAACTATATTATAAGTTTGGATTACAATTTTTTCATTTTTTATATTTTTTTAATTTTTTGAAATTATTAACTTATTTTTATTTTTTAATATTTTTAAATTATTAACTTTTTTTCTTTTTGTATGAATTAATTATTTTGATTTTTGCTCAATATCACGCCACATTTTATTACTTTCTCACAAATTTCAAAAACATAATTTCAGTCATGAGACATCTGAAGCACACTGTGCAGCAGCACATTTACACTCGAGCCGCAACAGCGTGCAATAATGCGTGAGTAGTTCCGCATGCGCATAATGCGCGAGGCCTACTTCAGCTGTCTGTCAATGAATATTTCCCGTTTGATTTTTTTCTCCGGCTTTTTTGCAATTTTTTTGTTATACATTTATTAAGTTGTTTTTTAATTGATTTTTCAATTTGCGTAAAAAATGCTCATAAAAAAAGATTTTGCAAAAAAAAAATTGTAATAAATAAAAAGTATGCGCGCGGCTTACATAAAAAGAAATCAAATGAATATTGTAGTGTTGGCACTCATGTACAGAGTATTGAGTACGCCTCACCAAAGGCACACTTTTATTTTTTATTTTTATTTTTTTTAATTCTTTTTTTTTTTTTATTTGTTGCGCTTTGTAAAGCTCTTATGATTTGCAGTGGCTGTGGCTACACTCGGCATTACATACTCGTACGTACATATGTTTGCATGCATATGCGTTAACTTGTGCTGGTTGCGTACTCTTGTGCGCAGCAAAAGTATTTCAATGGCAAGCATTTTAGCACATTTAAGGCATTTACTTTACTTTTATGCTTACTTGAGCCAACTTTAGATTGCCTGTTTTTGGTGTTTTCGACATGTTTGGGTTTTTTTTTTTTATTTTATTACAACATGTGTATGTAGTGTGTAGTGTAGTGTCTCCGTCCGGTTGTCATTGACAATGAAATGATTAATCGATTTATGTTGCATTTCCTGTATGTAAACTAGTCGCAATAAAAAAGTGAGAAACAAAATAAATGAACAAACAAAATTAAATTTAAAATGTCAAATTGGTGCGTGTTTAAATTTAATGAAACCAGAAATTGTTGTTATAAAGTTTATTGCGTATTAATTCAGAGTGAAGATATAGAGATAAAATTAATGATAATCTCTTTTGAGAACTTAATTTATAGAAATGTAGTTCTTTCAGTAAATTTCCATTCAGCAAATATCAGTTGCACACTATAACTAGGTATATACAAATATGCTAGAGCTGAAGATTTTTTCGAATATTTTCGAGTAGCTCGAGCATTTGAACAACAAGTAAACCCGTTTATTGCTCGAAAATTTTCGAAACCGAGCTCGAGCATCTTGAACAACAAATTTGACTTTTTTCTCAGAACTTTTTCTATAATTTTTAAATTTATTTATACCATGTCTGAAACTCCTTGAAATACTAATAAAATTTTGACAAACAAAAGGCAGACAGAGCAGGTGAGCAACGAACGAGTATCGAGTATACCATATACACATGTGCTCCATAATTCGATACATATGCAAACTCTCAAAAAATCAGCTTCATGGACTTCGAACTAAATCTTTTAAGGAGTAGTGCATGCAACCATGTGCAGGGTCATGGGTTCTAGTCCTGGTCGAGCCAAAAATATTTTTCAAACTCGGAGGCGGCTGAGGAACTGTCCTCCGTTAGTTGAAAAAACATATCAGAACGTACAACACAAATTGAAGAAGGCGACTTATTAACTTCTTCTGAACTTAATATTGAGAAATGCCGCGTTATGGGCTTAAGTAGCCTAACAGCCCTATTCTGTGCACTTGACAAATTAACAAAATATTGATAATTTATCAAGATTTTTATACATCAAAAATTTATTTGGTATTCTGAGTCAATCTTGATAAAACATAAAGCTTCAGTTTGTTGTGCTTTTCCCCACACGTGTGGTGAACAATGAAATGTAAACAGAAATCAGCTGTTTTCGCTAACATTAATTCTTTCAGTATTAAGGAAAAATAAATAAGCAAATATATATGTCTGTATGGTATAGTTGTATTACATAATTATAGTATATTTGCAAAGTCAAGTGTGAAAATGTTTACATTTTGATTATTTAATAACTATATGGGTGAAATACATATATCTGAACGTACATAGGTCTTTCACCTTCACGTATTTTGTATTTGTAAAAAAAGCATTGTCAAGAGCATTTGAGATCTTGACAATTTATCAAGAAAAGGGCTTTTTATTTTCGACACAGAATAGAAAAATCTTGATAAATTGTCAATCTTGATAAATAAACAAGATGGTGAATTTATCAAGTGCACAGAATACAGGCCACTACATTACAACCAGCAGACTCAAGGAAACGGTTAGACATCTGCAACATTCCCCTATAAAACACTCGTAAAAGACGCCTCTTTCCACCAACTTCACGAAGAAGTTCCGACTAGGGCTGAATGTATTGTAAAAGTCGATAATGTAAAATTTCCTATTAATTATTAGACGGCCGCGATGAAGCTGCTCCCTGACACAACTTCAGACTCGATCCCGACATACCCAAGGTAGGTCCAGAATATGGCAATAAGTCCCTAGATGGTACAACAGCCTCCTGTAATAACTCTAAACGATATTAGCCAGCAAGTAACCTCAAGTTATTCTCACACTACCGAAAGCACCGAAATCGCAGCTTTCCCACTATAGTGACGATTTTTGAGAAACTGAATCCGGAATAAAGCTCGTGTCCTAGCAAGCTATTAGAATACAAAATAGAAACAATAGTTTGCTCTGAGAAGTAACCCCTTTGTATGATCTTTACTTATCTCAAACTCTATTCCATTTAACTTGATCTCGCAAAGAGGGTCTTTGATTCAATATTATTATTATTAATATAAAAGATCGAGGCAGAAAATAACTCAAACACTCCAGCTTAAATGGTTTTACATAGAGTAGGCCTTAGTTCTTAAAGAGGACAAATAGAGAAGCATCTGGTTACAATTCATACGACAACCTCCGATTGGTCGCAACTCACGAAAGGAAAAAAGTTACTAGTCTCGACTAGTATCACATTCGCTGTGCTATCTTCCATTAAAATTTAGTATTATTAAAATGTAACTGTTTTAAAGATGGGGCGATAAATTTGCTGAGTATTTCTTTTCTAATTTTCTTATCCTTCTTTTACTTTTGATTGATCTAGTCATCGTTTCTAATTGGAGGACATGATCTATCCAGCATAGCCACTCTATTATTTCGCTGACATATAGCTCATCGTTCCATCGTCTACTGAAGGATCCATAAATCATAAGAAAACCCTTTCTCACGAAAACTGCTAGCACCATAAATCAACCCGGAAACTATGAGCGATTTGGGTTTGGGTCTCGTTTGTTGAGAGAGATACTTACTTTTCAATTACCCTCTCAATCCAAAGAAGAACCTGTTGACAAGAGTGATTCTGCGATGGATTTCAATATAATAATGTCAATATAATCGGCATACGCCAGCAGTTGTACGGCCTTATAGAATATTGTATCTTATCTGTTTAGCACTGAAATTCTTATTATTTCCACCAGCATTAAGTTAATAGCCGCCATAGTCGAGTGGTTAACATATCGTACTGCCATTCGGAAGGTCAAGGTCCTGGTCCGACCAACATCTAAAAATTATGGAAATTTAGAACGTCAAACCCTCCGGGTGTATTTTTGACGTGAAATAAAGGTTCCTCATAAAAAACCGGTCGGATGCGGCTAAGTATAAACTGTAGGTCCCTCCATTTCTTGGAAAAACATCCACAAATTGGAGGAGGAGCTCGGCCAAATATCGCCGAAAATCTATGCGGTTACAAAGCGCCAATAATATATAAATAATATTATATAATATATTTTAAGTTAAAGAAGTCACTCCACGATGAGTCAGCCTGTCTGAAAATTCGTTCAGCATGGAAGAACGCATAAAGGTATTCAGGTTAGAGACGAACTTTCACATACAGTACGGGCAATAAGAAGTTTAAAAGTTTGTCCTACACACATTTAAATTCCAATCGCTGGGCATGCACACATCCTATCTAATTTTGCGAAAAAACAGATGCTTGCATTTCGTTAGTTTTTCGCTGCTATATTTACATAGCTCAGCTAATAACCCATTAGCTCCCGCTACATTGTTATTTTTCAGACGGGCAATTGCAACGTCTATTCGTCTATGGTCATCGATTGGGGATTTGTGTCCGTCCACTATGGGTGTTTCACTTCCTCTACAATTTAGCGAACTGTGAAAATGTTTCTCCATAAATTGTGGAACTTTTTTATTTTATATTTTTTATGGTTTTTTTTTATTTTTTAATATTTTGAATTTTTTTTATTTATTTTTAATTTTTTAATTTTTTTTTAATTCACATATTTTTTGTTCTAAAGTTGAACAAACTTATGATGAAATAGTAAAAAGGTGAAATAAGTAAGCAATTGTCCCTCTCCCACACGCTGCTTTAGCAAGAGATGTTGCTTTTATAGAATTATATTCCCAAATTTAAATGAAAATCTTAGAAAAAGGTTGAACTTAAAGTTTTCATCATTGATAAGGGTAGATATCACTACAGATTTTTCAATAACTCATATGTTGTGGCAAAATATAAAGGATGTTTTTGATTCCAATGTAAATTTTTATAATAGAATCTTAAATATATATGTATATAATATATATATATAAATATATTTATTCTTAGTTCATAATTGTCCAGCGTCGCGTCTATACGCAAAGGGGTAATTTCAAATATTGGATTTATGTACGTTTTTGAAAGATGTATCTTTGCTAGGAGCTGTGCAATGTGTGAAAATATTTTGCACACGTAAAAAATACCAGTGGAAAATATAGGGAAAATATCGGAAAATACTACTTAGTGGTTATGACAAAAACATGCGATCCCAGCTAGGAAGTCCACCACATATGCATACATACATACGAGTATGTATATAACACATTTACATATGTATGTCGTCGATTTGTATGAAACATGCGATATTTTTTACTATTCCCTTTAGAAAAACTTATAATAAAGTCTATTTTTTAAATAAATGCTCTAACTTTATTTAAATTACTTTATTATAGCTTTCTCACATATCTGTAAAAAAAACCATGAAAACCTTTTTATATTGAAACAATGGACCTTAAGTTAGATTTTAAGAATAATATAAATTCTTGTGTTAATAAGGCAAAAAAAAATTTCAGCTTTCATTAAATGTTGGGTTAAGGACTTCAATGACCCATACTCCAACAAATTAGACCCAAATGTAAGGAATCCAGACTATCAATTGTATAGTGATAAATTGGAATTTGTATAAAAGAAATTCTTACTATTCGTGTGAAGCAACTTATAAAAGTCGTTGAGCTAAGGCAGTGTCAAAGTCTTCTTCTACTCTACTTACCTATTTATTATTTCATCATGGTACAAATTTAGTGTAGTGAATAATTTCTTTTTTTTAATTTTTCAAAATGGAATACAAGCATTTATACATACAGAACATGTACATATATATATATGTATAGATATTACGTTTTTTCTTTTCAAATTCAAATAAGTAGATAAAGAATTTAAACATCTTCAAGTTGTCAATCAAATTTAAATAGTGAAAAATGACATACAACAACGAAATGGCAGAAGCAAACCTGTCAACATTCAAAAGGTGACACAAAGTTAGCAAAATCTTTATTTGGCAGCAGACAGCCGACGCCGTTTACCGCCGCCTCTCGGTCGTTCAATCAAAGTGTCTGTCAAATTTAAAGTGTGCCCAATATGTTTAGATCTGAAGATGTTTTCAAGCATTTTTTAAATTTTATTTGTTTTTCTATATTCGTAAAATTTCTTGTTTTTTTTTTTTTTTAATTTCTTACTAAATGTTTTTATGCAACTTTGGCAAATTAAATATTTAATTGAAATGCAAAATATGCACAAATAAAAAATACTTGTGGAAAAAAGTGCCAATATTTAGCAGAAAGAGATAATTTGGTACACACACACTTCACACGAGTGCCTGCTCTCGTGAAGCAGGCAACCCACCAAACAGTGCAGCAGTGGCCAACAACGACGGTTGGTTCAACTCAACCAACCAACTCAAAATCATATGGGCAAGCCGCTACCGCATTTTTTTTTTGTTTTTTTTTGTTTTTTTGGCTGCCTCCAACAATTTTTGCTTAATCACCACTTAAAATCATGACGGGGCTTCATGTTGTTTGTTTGTATGTAGGAAAACATTAAATTAATAATTATTTCTTTGTTAGCACTCTGCAGCACTTGTACTCGTACATAACATACCTATATTACAGCTGTCAGACAACTTGCGTACGTCAGATATTAGCATAGCCCCACAACGCAGGCGGATCCAATACCGGCAGTTATGTTGAGTACACACGCGCGCAATCAACATCCCGTGCCAATTGAATAGGAGTGTATGCTTGTAGGTATGTGAGCGGTGCGATGTGTTTGTGCTGTCTGACTCTTTGGCAGCCAACTAAATGCGGAAGTGAAATAAATGGTTGAAAAATAGTCGTTTAGTTAATACCGATAAGAGTTGACAGCGCAAGAGTTGTTCTACAAATTGTGTTTTTTTTTCACTATAATAAATATAATATGTATATGAAAGTGAAATGAAAAGTTGGTTATAGTCCTGCTCTGGGTAAGCAGTTATGCAGGTTATGAAAGTTTTAAAGGGCTCACTCAATGTTACAATTTCGAGCAATGAGATTACACGCTGCGTTTAGGACCCGCCCCGTAGAATCCAGTACCAATGAAACAACTCATCACCTCGGTCTCAGCTATCGAGTCGATTAATCGGGAAGGAACCACTGGCCAGTTGGTTGATGTCTTCCAAGAGACGTTGACGGAGGGAACTAGCACGGAAACGGCTAGGTCTATCCGAAAAGTTCCCCCATATAAAGGATTCCAATTTCTTGTTTGGTTTGTAATAGGACAGAGAATCCATCGCCGGGTACTATCATTCAACCCAGTGGATGAATGCTTTGCCACAATCCGCATTAAAGCGAGATTTTTTTTTCAGCGCATCACTGATTCGCTTACCTTGGTAGAAGAGAATAACGATGTGTCCAAAGATGCTTTTTATTAACGCTTAGAACGCACCTTCGAGCGTGGCCACGCTTTGATTTTCAAATCAGAGATACTTTCTATGAGCGTCTTAAGTGCGCCCAGATATGCTGCGCAGCTTCGATGATAAAGTCGACTAATTTAGCTTCCATTAGTAAACGTCAGCTTCAATTACAACTATACTGAAGCTGAGCAACTTCACCGGGGTCCGTAATATGTTTGGGTGAAGTATCATATCCCGGCACAAGAGCAATCATAAAGTTCTAGATGTGCGTACAGTTCGAGGATCTAACATCGACTCGAATCACTATCCTACTGCAGCCAAGATACATACGTATCTTGTACGTGTGTATCTATTGTAGGATGCTATGCTCAAGTTCTCTGCACAAAGCTGCCAACGTAAGTATTGGTTTTTTAAGAAGGGGAAAGAAGCGTACCAGCTCATTTTAAGGAATCAGGAACATCAGTGGAGAGAAAAAGAGACTCTTACTGCGAGAATTAATGAGTGGAGCGATACGTCTACTACTCGTGAGGCCAGCAAGAAAAATTCTTGAAAATTTATGAAAAATTAAATCACCTTACAGAAGGTTTCAAGACCGGAGCTTTTTCCTTTAGAAATGAATTTAGAACAATTCAAAAATCGGCATCCACATTAATGATGATGCCAGCAGAATCATTCTTGAGAAGCAAAATTTGGGATTTTTGAGAAAAAGGTGTGAAAGAACTACGCCTATGGGTGACGGTGAGTGTCGTAGCCAACGAAATGAGATATTCGATGACATTAACTTAGTTCTAATATGCTGAACCCAGACAGCGACACTCAAACTGTGATAGAAGCTGATAGAAGTACAGGAGGGGAAGATCCGCTTTGTTGTAGGGTAGAGAAAGATCTAGTAATATTTGACATTTTTCTACTAAATTGATTTTCAATAACTTTTATTTTATTTTCGTCTGACCAGGAAAAATATTAGATGTAACAACAAGTCATCCGTTATTTTCGCAATAGATTTTTTTAGTGATCTGTAGGATTACGATAGACGACGTTAGAAATATGGTAAGTTACACTAAAAAAGAAGCGTTGATCACTTATCTCAGGAGTGATTAAGTTAAAGAGAAAATACCCTGCATTCTACAATCTACACAAGTCAGGCAGCAAAAAATTTGAATAGTATCTGTGGTCCTGATACTGTAACAGTCAATCATGCACAGTTTTGGTTTGCACGTTTGCGTTCCGGTAATTTTGATGTAAGAAATGACCAACGGTGTAGAAGGCCAATTCTCGAAAATGATGATAAAATAATGGAAATCGTCGAGTCTGACCATCATACGAACACTGTTTTGATTACCCAATAGCTAAACATTGTACAAAAAACAGTTCGGAACCACTTGAAAAAAGCTGGATACACAAAGAAGCTCGATATATGGGTGCCACCAAAGTTAACAAAAAAATAAAACCTCAAGAAGCGAATTTCCATCTGCGAATCGCTGCTGAATCGTAAAATCCATTTCTGGAGCGGATGGTGACTGTTGGTAAAAAGTGGAGCACTTAAAGGAACGTCAAATGAAAACGGTCGTAGTCGAAGGGCAGTGAGCACGGCGCAAACAGTCTTCAAGCCAGGATTATCGGCCAGGAAGATATTGCTGATAAGATTGGCAAAACTCTTAATTTGGTCCGTCTGAAGGAAGCAATCGCCTAGAAGCGCCCAGCTTTGGAGGGGAGTTATGTTTCATCAGGATAACTGCAGAGAGCTTGGTTGGGAGGTTTTTATGCATCCACTTATAGACTTTGGACTTTGAACCACGTGATTACCACGTGTTCCTGTCTATGACGAAAGATTTGCCTGGTGAAGTATTGGCCTCAAAAGAACTCTGTGAAAGTCGATTGTCCTAATTAGTGGCCAATAGGGAGAAGGATTTCTACGAGAGAGGTATAATGGCGTTACCCTTAAAATAGCTAAAAGTTATCAAGCAAAATGGTGCATATTTAACATAAATCGTATAATTCTAACTATGGTCGATGAAGCCTTCAACTTAATATTATATAATACAAAAATAATAAATGACCTGTTATTTGAATAATATTATGTAGAGATGATAATAAAAACTGATAGTATTTGGAAAGAATTATCAATAAATTGAGCAATAAAAGAAATTATGAAGTCTATTTACACGTATTAGCTCTAACATTTTCCTCAATTATTTGCCTACATTATTCATTTACATATGTTTGCAAAAGTCATTCACACTTCACACGCTGCTCTTAATCTTGACAATAATAGATTTAGAAATTAGCATTTCCATGTGAACTTGCCGTCGAAATCAATGCTTTCATCAGATAATATGATGCAAATGAGTGAATGAAAATTTACGCAAAAATTTATGTTAAAAATTATCACCACACACACAACCACCTGCATAACATATGAATAACTCTAACGCTTAGTTGTGATTTTTTGTGATTTTTGTTAAAAAAAAATTAATAAATAATGCATGTTCCAAAATCGTATTGCAACAAATTCGCTAAACTTTATGCTTTTTTTTTTGTTTAATTGTCAAAAAATTTAAAAATCAGCAAAGCAATTCGTGTTTATGAGCAGCTCAAATTGGATAAGATTAATTTGAAGGTCTTAGAGACAACTTGTGTGAGTTGGTAATGTGATTATAATGACAAATGTTGAGCACTGTTTATGGATATAGCTATTGAGCGGCATGGTACATATGAATACACGTACAACAATTAGCATATTACAAAATCACTCTTTTTATTTGCAAACTAGTAGCATCTTCAAAATCGTATATGAAAAGCAAATTTGGCGAATTTGCCGTAATAAATTCAAAAAAAAAAAAAAAAGTCGCATAAAAAATCTTACAAAAGCCAAATCGTAACAAAGGTAATATTTCGAAAATATGAATTTACATACATATGTATGTGCATAAATAAAGTTTTCGATCATTCATGTACCGATTACTTGACCATTGCAGAAAAACCTAATGGGTTGGGCTTTAAGTTGTCATCATCTACACCAAGGCTGACTGACGGTTTATCTGGAGTATTACATGTAATGTAATATATTATATAAAAATTAATATTTTTGAACTTCAACTCAAATAAATGAATTAAGAAAGAAGAGATGTATGTAGGTATGTCAACTGTATAATATTTCATCTTAGAAAAAAATATAAAAATTTATTGACATGATACGAATATATTACACCAAAAATATAACTCACAAGACAAGTAAGATTACTGAAGCCGAGTTATTGTATTATTAACTTTTTAATTATTTATCAATAATTTGTAAGATGTATTTAATTCTTAGATAGAAAACAATTGGGTTAAAATCAAGGCTGCATCGTCACGATAAATTTCTCGATAATCAAAAAAATGTTATCGATTCGGTTGAAACTTTTGAAATTGTTATCGTTATAGCAGTTATCAAAATAATTCTGTATTTTTTTCCGAAAGCAAATGCTCTCCTTAATGTTAAATCCTTAACAATTAATGTTAAAGATTAACATTGAAGTGCGCTGTTAAATCTTAGCAAGCAGCCATTTTAAAATTAACATTAGTGATCGATTTGTGTGGTTTCAACATTAATAACTTCATTTCGTTTCGTTAACATGGCGCCGAAACGAAACAAAATAATTTCGGTAATTTTACTTTTCATCTTATAAAACGAAATGGCATAATATCGTTACTTAGCATCTCTGGTTAAAGTATTAGTTCTCAAATCTAAGCAAATCGATTGATATATATGTAATTGGCGCTTTGTAAACGCTGAAGCGATTTACAGGCCGAGCTCCTCCTCCAATTTTTGGTTTTGCGTCTTAATTTTTTTCCAACAAATGGAGGAACTTACAGTTTATACTAAGCCGCCTCCGAACGGCTGATTGTTTTTTATGAAGAGCTTTTTATTAATACGCTCGGAGGGGCGAACGCCCTGGCCTTCCGAATGGCAGTACGCAACACTAACCACTCAGCTACCGCGGTCTATATAATACCGAATTACACGGTCTTGATGGTTTTTTTCACGAATTTTTTACCCACATAACTGGACAAATCGGTTGTATGGAGGCTTTAAGTTATACTGGTCCGATTTGCCCGGTTCCGACAAATGATCAATATATTACACTCCCATACTTTCAAATGCTTCAAAAACTGTGAGACTAGTTTACATTACTGACAGCCGGACAGACAGGCGGGCATGGCTAAATAATTCAGATTATTATTCTGATCATATCAGTATACATTGGGATGGGTCTATCTCTCCTCCTTCTGGTACTTAAACGTATAAAAATGGCATCTTGTACACAACGCCAGCCGGCAGCATTATTTTAGTGGGCAGTTCAAAATTCCAAAAATAATAAGAAGTTATTGAATTGACAGCACATCATATAGCTCCTAAAGAACTATAATTTTCTAACGAACAGCATGACACTCCAACTGGGAGCATTGAAGCATAAGCGAATGATTGAAAACCTGATGGTAAAATAAGAGGGCTATGCTCGCATAAACCTTCCTTGGAACTCTCAATCTAACTACCAAATCATTGCAGTGTAATACAGGCCGAAATCTCCGATATCATCTGCTAAATCTGTTTAATACTATATTGTAAACGAATACTCAGAAAGACCTTTTTTATCTTAGGTAATTTGTATTAGACTGCCACAGATTTTTCCAGAAGGCATGAAGGGGAATTGCGTGAATCCAACAAACGATTAAATAAATTTTTCTTAATAAAAACGCTTCGGTATGACTCTAATCACACTCAAACTGTTACTAAAGGAATACCTGGAACCTATCTATTGGGACATACAATTTCCTGGAAGACAAGTAAGTTTACTAAAGTGGTCACATGATGGCATACTATGAGCTAAGTCAAGCAAGATAATATTATAGATATAATTTTGAAAATAAAAAATGTATTTTTTTTTCAAATCTAATATCAGCACACCGAGAAAATAATTTTTCAAGTGACACCGGTTAAATAAAGAGAAATTAAATTATTTTCCTTTTCTACTCCCAATGCTCAACTCGAGATAAGAAATCCATTTAATCTCCTCAACCATTGTAGCATCTTCCAGAAATTCCGGCCCGGCTAGAGTAGGGTGCTTCCATTGAAACCCTACTTTCACGCATCACGATATCTGCAGCGGTTGTATCATGTAAACAGGCGGTCGAAAGACTAGTTGAGAAAAGAATGGTTCACACTTAATGGGTGAAAGGTCATATCGATATCGGAGACATCAGATACCTGATCAAGAGGGTGTCCATTCAGAATAAGTCGTAAGTAACTATAAGATCACCAGTCTCATTCAAAAAACGATCTAGTTTCATCAGGCTAACAGACTTTGGGAACGAACAAAGAATTGAGAAAATTATAACATTTCGTACTGAAAACAAGAGTTTAGATTTTAAATTGCTTATAAACCAAGTTATTTAGTTAGATAAACAGGTTGCTCGATCACGGAACCCTTTTCAAACGCACTTAGGCCTACTGGCCCATTTTGATATCTGTTTTTGAACCTTGAGGAGCTTTTATTTCATGTCAGAAATACGCTCGGAGGACTTTACATTCCCTGACGAGGGACGACCGAGGTTAGAAAAATTCATTTTCTATAATTATGGATATTGGGCAAACTTGGACTCGAGCCTTGACCGTTAGAATGATAGTACACAAGGCTAACCACTCTGTTTTTATGGCCGTCGAAGTAGCCACACCTTTATTCAGCTACGGAATACGAAATATAGCGCTTTGAATCTCTTAGAATCAACTAGTTCAACCTAACCCAATAATTTCCATAAGAGTTCTGAAGGGGGTTATATTCTGATCTCTTAATCACTTCTATTATTTTTTATCTTGTTAATTTATCTATAATTAATTTATTAATAATTTCAACTTGTTTTTAATGTTCACAACTTTTAATATATATATAATAATATATATTTTTATAAATATACAAGAAATTATTTCCTCAACTTATAACATAATACATATTTCCTATAAACTAAACACGCGAATTTAATCATTTCGCTAACATTTAATTCAAATCTATTGCACTCATAACGAAATATATTTCCATATTTAACAATACAGTACAAAAACAAATTCGAATGGCTACACTTTAAGCCAAAAATCTAGTGCTTTTATATACTCCACCCAGTTTCCGAACTCCCCCGACTCCAATCACATGCCACCTCTTTCCCTCCTACTTTCGCTTACCTGTCAGCGTCACATTGACGTGCATGAGACCGATATGCGTGCCTATCCGCGACGGCATCTTCTCACGCGAGAACGCCTTATATGGCGCTATAATAGTTGTGTGTGCCACATGCCAAGCAGAGCCCAATCGCGTAACTATGCAAATAAGAGAAGAGGGGATAAAAAATTTGTTAAATAAAATTGCATAAAAATAACACAAAAATGAAAAGCAACTAAAATTCAACATACAAATTAATGATTTAATGGTTGGTCATTTGTAGTCGAAAGAAAAAATTATATTGACGTTAACAAAATAAAAAAGAATGGCAAATAAATAAAGGTGCTAAGCAAGCATAAATCACATGCGGCTCGGGCCGTGCCTTCGCGCAGGCGCCTGCCTGTGTCAACCAGCTGTGAATTTGGTCAGTGCATGGCATGCATGCTCTTTTGTAAAAAATGGAACTGTAGTGATACATAAATAGTATATGTACGTGTATATATATTTATAAATAAATACAAAAGCTACTCACTTAGTATGACTAAGCCCACGAACAAGCTGAGAGTAACTGTCGAAAATGTGGTAAATTTCTGAAAAAAAAACAAATTAAAGGTAAAAATAAGCAAATCTATATTAATAAATATAATAAAAATTAATTATCGAAATGAAATACCAACAAAAGAGAAAATCAAAATAAAAAATACATAATTAATTATTTTAAAAATTACATTAACTTGACGCATGTAGGTATACATGTACGGGTATACATAGAAGGTGCATACATACATATGTACTTGTACCATATACCTATAACAAATGTTCTTATAAATTTTTCTGACGCAGAAACCTTTTATCGCTTAATTCAACGTTGTTGTCTATTTAATTTTTTTTTTGTCGGTAATTGGTTGTGATTTAGAATGTTCCATTTTTGTGTTGTTAAAATTAATTAAAGTCTTATGGTAATTACCTATACAGACATATATACAAATCTAACAAATTTTCTCACAAATGCCAATATTCTAATTCACGAGCGCTACCTACTCCGATTACCACACCTTTTTTTAGCGTAAGATATGGACACATGAAGAGATCGGATATTAAATATATATAAAATTATATAATAAATATATAAAATATTTTATATGTATACATATTTACCTGTTTCCTTACACCGGGAAATATCACTAGAAAGGCAACGTAAAATGTTGCAAATAAAACTGAAACGGCAACAATGGAAACATCGCCTGTTACCGGTGTACGATTTGGAAATGAATATAGTGTGGGTCCACCGTCGTCACGAAAAGCGTCAAACCAACCCTTCATGCTGTTACGAAATTTTTGGGTTCTGAAAAAATTAAGAAATGCAGAAATTAGAAATAATGATTGTCTCAAAAAATATATTAAAAATCATAAAGTATTACAAAAATAAGAAGAAGAAAAACTATTCGATAAGCCTTACTGTACCCAACTTTTTGGTGTGAGGTACAAGGTATAAGGTACAAGCTATAAGGTATAAGTTATAAGGTACAAAGTATAATGTTCAAGATACAAGGTATAAGGTGTAATGTTCAAGGTATAAGGTTGAAGGTGCAATGTATAAAGTATTGTATAATATTCAAGGTATAAGGTTCAAGGTTCAAGGTATAAGGTATAATGAACAAGATACAAGGTACAAGAGACAAGGTCCAATATACAATGTAAAAAGGACAAGGTCCAAAGTGATATGTATAAAGTATAAAGAAAGAAACCAAATGTAAATCTACCAGGGTTCTAAACTAGACCATTTTGGAGTCGTAAAATGTTCCTCAAGATATCTTTATATTATGAACGCTTCTTTAAGAGGCTGCGACCTGCCTTACAACATTTTATACTATCCATAAATGATATTTACTTCGCTATCTTTTTGGTGATTGGCTCTCGATCAACGCAACTGACACCGCAATCGAGTCAATGCTTTCAGGGAATCAGATAATTTGTAGAAGTTACCAAGTCTAATTTCAGCAGTATTACAATGTTTCCAAGAAAATCATTTACGAATTGGGCAATTTTGTGCTGTAAATGAGTCTTTTCGAAGGATGATTAGTTTTGAAACAAGTAGGTAAATAGGTAGAAGATGTTAACGATGTGGAACATTCAATACATTAAGATCATTAAGCTTCACTCAATTATTTACCTTGACGTCTGATATCTTGGACAGATCATCAAGGGAGGAAACTCTCCTATATCAGAGCTTAGCTCAACCGAAAGCAAAGCAGTGTTCTGCAGAAGTCATACGAAGTCAAAAGTCTTTTCATTCTACACAAGGCCACCTTAAAATCGACAGAAATTTGGTGTGGGTCGATTCTTTACTCAGGTGTATCTTCCAATATTTAGCGAGTTGTGAATATCAAGTATACGAAAGACCGACAAGGGCTAAGCTCACATTGATAAGGTCATATGAGTTCATTGAAGGGTTTTAAACTTTTTCATAATATCCTCAATTGGACAAGGATTAGATTGGGAAAGGTGCATTCATGCTTCAATCGTCAAGCATACTCTCATCCATATTCTGCAAGAAAGCAGACATAAAAAACCTTATCGATTCTTTGCCACTGTGTTTGAGTAACTCTCCCGGTAAACCATTGGCTCTCGACGTTTTATTATTCCTCAAATATTTAATCGCTATTCGAAATTTTTGATAGTGGGGTGTTTCTCTTTATCAGTGACACTAAGCACTTTACTGAAGTGTTACCTTCTCTCTGTGTCCTATATATATCGGCCGCCAGATCCTCTCTTTGGATCCTTAATAAGGGCGTTCCGGTTTAAAACCCTTCTGAAAACTGCCGTATACTTTTTTAGAATTTTTGAGTACTCTCGCATTTTAGTTTTTTATCTTCAAGCACATCTTGTGGCAATATTGTTTCCATTACAACATTTTAAATCCTACCAACTCTTCTTTCGATATTGTCCAATAAACCAGTTTTCTTTTTGGTAGCGACCTTTAAAAGCAGCCGTTCAGTTCTTTTATACCGGATTACTGATGTGAGTACTCAGAGAGCAGTAGTGCAAATCGAGTTGAACCTTGCTTAGCTATTTACTATGTTTGCCGTTTTTCACCCTCAAACACACACCCTTATTGACGCGTTATCTACGCGGTAGAGGCAAGAGCATATCTTAACTTCTACAAGAACATTTTCCTAATCGATGTTTAGACTTCGAAGGAGATTTAAGCACTCGAGATATATCCACTGTCTACCATAATACTGCAAAATCGATTTGATTTCACATCTTTCTATACGGTGAGAGACAAGTGGCTTGATGGGGATAGCTGTCATTTCGTACCACAGCGAAGGCGAACAGTCGAAACCTTATTTGAAGAGGTTTCATCGTGGGGACTGAATTTTCCAACAATTTCATCAATCTACCATTAATTTGAGAGAGATGGCATTAAATTAGAATTTATACTACCCATATTTGGGTATATTACGAGAACAAATGATGTTATTCCGAGCTCCGACGCTCCTTCAAATAGAGAATAAAGAAACTCACCCTGAACCTCATGAGACGGTTCGGAATATGAGCTCCACCGTTCCAATTGAGATATTTGAAACTATAATGTTGTATACTTCAGCTGAGAGCTTAGTAGAATTCAATTGATTATCCATCAAGCTGAACTAAATTCTAAGAAATTTAATTTGAGATTTAGTAGCCGGCTGGCAATTAAATATATGTATATAGTATTGTAGTCAATGTTCATAATAGCAAGCCAGGGGGTTATACAGAATGGCAAATTTGATGGATTGTGATGTTATGCAGCACCGTATTGCTTTGGTAATTAAAAAACAAAAATTAAATTAAAAATTGTGCTTAATATTTTTTTAATTTATTTATATTTTGATTTTTTTGTTATTTCGTTAAAAATAATTTTTTTTTTCTTGTTTGTTCACAATTTTTTCAATTGCTAACTACTTAGAATACTTGACTTCTTTGTTCTTTGTAATAAATTATTATTCTATGTATAGATGTGTGTATATAATATGTAACCAAAATATATCTCTGCTATAACTTATATAATTGTTAAATATTTTGGTTTACTCGTATCCGTGTTTAACAAAACAAAACTTGAAAAAAATAAATGGTTTGACCGAAAGCCATAAACTCATTAAGAGTAACAAACAAAGAACAGACAAAAAAATGGAAAAAATTAAAAAAAAAAAAGAAAATGATTAAAGAGTTTGCACCGGTCCGGGAAAAAACACAGAAAATTTTGTAGTACAAGTAAGTATAAAGAAGGCAGTAGAAGTATTTAGTGTTGAGTGTTAATAAAATGGGTAAATGTATATATGTACACATGTACACATAAATTGTATAATGAACGAAGCGTGTAGTCGATCGCCTGCAGGTTAAAAGCCGCAAACTCAAAGTTGAAGTGCCAAACAAGCTGATTTTTGCTTGAGTTGAGTTTGAAGTGACGTCTGGCGTTCAATACATTTATGTATGTACATATATATTTCAGGTAGAAAAGAACAAAGGGAAAAAAATTGTTGAAGATGAAACTTAAGCTAAAATCAGCAACCGGTTCTAATTTAATTTTTATTGTTTCACATTATACTATATACCTAGCTAAGTGGGTAAATTTAAAATAGACTCGATTTTTATTTATTTTAGTATCTTCTTTACGCGAATATATATGTAGAGAATCGATTGTTTAATCACGTAAAAACCAGCATTTTACTTTACGAGTGTGATTAAATTACTTGAGATAGGCTACTTTTATTTGATATTTTTATGTGTCGTAGCTCCATCAGGTTTTTGAGGTTAAAATAATTAAATTAAAGTTTGTTTTTAAATGAATTAAAATTTCTAAAATTAAGTTTTTTTATTTATTTATATATTAATTTATTTATTTATATATTTATTCATTTATTTATTTACTGATTTATTCATTTGTTTTTATTTATTTATTTACTTATTTATTTATTTGTTTTTATTTATTTATTTACTTATTTATTTATTTATTTATTTATATTTTATTTTATATAAATGAATAATATTATTTTTTTATTTATTTATTATATATTTTATATATGTTCATATATTTTATATTATTATATTCATTTATTTTATTTATTTCTATATTTATTGATTTATTTGTTTAATTATTTAATTTTTTTCTTTATTTATTTATTTGCTATAATTTGTTTATTTATATATTTATATGTTTATTTATTTGTCTAATTACTTATTTATTTTTTTATTTATTTGTTCAATTATTTATTTTTATTTTTATTTTTTTTTGTTTTTTATTTTTTATTTTTTTATTTATATCTTTATTTATATATATAATTATTTTTTTATTTAATTTTTTTATATATTTATATATTTATTTGTTTAGTTATTTATTTATTTATTTATTTATTACTTTTTCCTTTACTTATTTATTGTTTTAATTTCTTTATTTATTTATTTATATATTTATTTATATATTTGTTCACTTATTTATTTTTATTGTTTCTGTTTTTTATTTTTTATTTATTTAATTTATTTATATATTTATTGATTTATTTATGTATATATTTATTGATTTATTTATTTATTTGTTTGTTTATTTATTTATTTGTTTATTTATTTATTCAATTATTTGTTTTAATTAATTAATTAATTTATTTATTTATTGATTTGTTCGATTATTTATTTATTATTTTTGTTTTTATTTTTTTATTATTTATTTATTTCTTTAGTTATTTATTTCTTTATTTATATATATAATTATTTTTTTATTTAATTTTTTTTATATATTTATATATTTATTTGTCTAATTATTTTTTTATTTATTTATTTATTTCTTTTTTCTTTACTTATTTATTGTTTTAATTTCTTTATTTACTTATTTTATTTTTTATTTATTTAATTTATTTATATATTTATTGATTTATTTATGTATATATTTATTTATTTATTTATTTATTTATTTATTTATTTATTTATTTATTTATTTATTTATTTGTTTATTTATTTATTCATTTATTTGTTTTAATTAATTAATTTATTTATTTATTTATTGATTTATTTATTTATTTATATATTTTTTTATTTATTTAAGTACTTACTTATTTATTTAGTTATTTTATATATTTATTTATTTTTTAATTTTTTATTATTTTTATTTTATTTTTTTCGGTGATTAATTTTTTATTGGTGATTTTCTTAACCCTTAAATGCATATTTTTTGTTTCGATTTGAAAAAAATATACAAGTATATTTTAGCTATATCCACACCATTTCAGAAAATGAAAACGAAACCAAATTTATTTTTGTTTTCACGTTTTTATTTCATAAAAATGTTCTGTTGTATATCTGCAACACTATGCATTTACGTATGAAATATTTTAAAGCAATTATTAGCCTTGTTAAAGAAAAGTGAGACTACACACTTCTCGCAGCTGGTTTGTGTATATCCCGTACATCTAGGCAGTTTGCATCTCCCACGAGGGTAATTTTGCGGCCAATGTCCAACATTATCCATTCGCAGATCTTTTGCCGGAACATACTGAGTTGGTCCTCGCCGTTTCTTTGCTTGGAGATCCTTTTCAACGCTGTTTTCAGAGCTCGGTCTTCCTCGCTTGTTGGAGTTTTCGGGAGCGTCATTAACATTGCCAAGAACCTTTGTTAGTCCCAGTCTATATTGGTATAAGTTAAGGTTGTCAACACCGTTGAGGTCTTTGTAAATAAGTCACGAATTTGTATTCATTGTTTTTTTTATATATTTTGAGGACTCTTCTACAATTTTTTTAACAGTTCCGGTGTTATAAAATTGGAGAAAATTTGATATGGAGTGACACTGAATAACTGATCTTTTAATCCCGGTGGATATGTAGGAGTGCCTCGAAAAGATGTTTGATCTATATTCAAAATAAACTACTTCTTTCCTTTATACTTGCACGAAGACTACCTTCGCTTGTTGAGGGATAAGGTTCCTCAAACTCTTCATCATGATGATCTTCCACAACAGCGCAGTTATGATTTTGTTCCCCACTATTAATTTTATCCTCCTCATTTTCATGAAATTGCCAAAAACTTGGTTTTCGCCTTCATCGATATCTTCTATATCATCTTCTGACCGTTCTCCGTCCAAAATTTCATCCAAATATGCTTGGATTTCTCGACGGTTCAACGACGTCATCTATAATGCAATAGAATAATTTAGACCAAATTCATAGTAGTAAATACATGGAGTTGCAAATCTGCATCATTGATAAAAACGCACTTTTGGCAAATTCCAGATTCATATAACAAAGTTCAGTTACTTACTCTTGAATTATTGATGTACATAAAAGAATTGGAAATTTTTTTAAACCCCTTTTTTTAAATAAACAAATTATGCTTTATAGCAAATTGCACTAAGCGAGCACCGACCACAAGCGAAAGTTAACAGGAAAAAGGTAATATGTCAATCAGCAAAAGTCAATACTTTAAAAAAATGCTGCAAAATGGTAAAATAAATTTTGCAATTTGTAATTTATTTACAACATCATACATGAACACAGTATTATTTTTATTATAATGAATTTAAGGGTATGTTGCGGTTTTGCAACAATATGCATTTAAGGGTTAATAGAAAAATTATCTCGGGCGAAGCCTTCGTAGCCTACTTCTACATCAAATACTTCAACATTAGCATCTCAAATAAGAGCTCGTTTCGAGCCCACGAGCTCGTGCAGCATCTTCTTAAAGGAACTCGATTGTCTGCTTTGTCTGTTTTTGTTTATCTGCTGACACAGGAGCTTTAAACATTATTTTATTGTACAGATTTTGTAGCCATATTTTTGGCTTGTGAAAACTTGGTGATTAAAACCACAAATTGGAGGAGGAGCTCTGCTGAAAATCGCTTCAGCGGTTACATATATATACCTGTATTTATATATACATATATACTTATATGAAGCTCTGACATTAATCTTTGTCGAAGCAGAGCTATCAATGCTGTTCGGCAGACAAGTAGACACTCTGAACAGTTTTCGTGTGACCGAGTGAGAGACTCTCCACATAGGTACATATCTAGCCCCTAATTATAGCGTCCTACTAATTAAAGGTAATTTTGGAAAAGATCTAAAATGTTTTTTATTTTCATAGAAGATAATCTTTTTATTTCAACTAAATTCATTATACAGATTCATCTCTTATTCAGAATTCGATAGTCGATACATGTCCGAAAGTTTCAATTTATTATACTTGTGCATCCCAGACTCCGTTTATTACCTATTAATGAGTCGGCATAAAAAGCTCAACGCCAGAAATGAGTTCGCAATATGGAAGTTTTATATATTTTTCAATCGATATACCAAAAAACAAGCCTAAAAGTATCGTTCTATTTGACGACGTGGTTTTAATGGCATCAATAGGCCCTGTAAGCAATCAAAAGCAAAACGACTATCAAAAAATTTGATTTTACGAAATTTGCAAAACATCCATTGAACCCTCTTATGTATGGAATGTATGTATATATATGAGTATAATTAGCGCCCCCGAATGGCTCATAGATTTTTATGAGGAGTTTTTATTTCATATTGGAAATATTTTGTGAATGCCAGGATATTTAAGACACCAAATTAAGAACAGAAACAATACGGTCCCCAAAAATATCTGTTTGGATCATGTGGACCCTCTAGTCTGTCCAGAACCCTTACCCCGAGTATATCTAAATTTTAAAATATCTAGTCCGAGTTTTATCCAGCAATATATAGATTAACTCAGCTATTTTCATGAATAAAATTTTCTACCTATTCGGACGGCTTTTATGAAACAAATAATTTTACATTTCTGACTCACATTAAAAATGATTTGTGGGAACAAAAATTTTTGAATTATTTGTGCATATTTATTATAAGATTTTATCCGCCAAAGTTTGCAGTACTTACACGTGCACAAATGCTAATATCTTGAGAGCCTCTCTTTAACAAGCTTTTTATATTATTATATTGGCGGCCGCGATAGCCGAGTGGTTAGCATTGCGTACTGACATTCGGAAGGCTCGGGTTCCTATCCCAGTGCCAGCAACATCCAAAAGTTATGGAAAATTAATTTAAATAAAAAATTAAATTAAATTTTCTAATTGCGGTCGCCCCTCGGCAGGGAATGTCCACCCCTCCGAGTGTATTTCGGACATGAAATAAAAAAAGGCTCCTCGTAAAAAAAACCATCAGCCGTTCGGAGGCGGCTTAGTATAAACTGTAGGTCCCTCCATTTGTTGGAAAAACATCAAGACGCAAAACCACAAATTGGAGGAGGAGCTCGGCCGAAAATCGCTTCAGCGGTTACAAAGTGCCAATTATATATATATATTGGTTCTCAAATCGGTGGAACACATTTTCATAGTTCCACAACTATTGTGTTCTAAAATTACGATCGAAACACGGATACTGCATTGAATATTATCAGCGCTGGAGTGTTTTTGTTCGTTGCGAGAATTCGCACGTACGTGTATATCTCATACAACTAATCGTTCCGTCGTCACAAAACCATTCTTTCGAAAACTCCTACTACTCGTTCATCGGATGTTGCCAGAGTCCAGGCCTCCCCAATATGTAACAGCACGGTAACGATGAGCGACTGGAGATTTTTATTTATTTCGTTTAGAGTACGATTTCGAGGCTAACCTTGTTGGTGGTTTCTAGGTAGACGAAAGTATCTGCGATTTCAAAAGAGGGACGGGGAATCAAAACGTGGGAGCTTTTAGATTTACTTAGCAACAGCTTAATAAGTTTTGCAGAGATACCAAATATTTACACTATTACTGAAAGCCGCTTTAAAACTGATAAAGAGGTGGTGTGTATGGAACCTTATCTCACGAGTTTTTTCAAGAATTGGTGCATGGTGATAATTTGGTATATGTTGGATCTATAAGGTCTAAGTCTGCACTGTAGGCGGACAAGCGTTAGTAGATTATAGTTATAGAGTTCTAGTGGAGTGATGGACCGTCTAGGACATTGATACAGTTCAACAAATGAAGACACAGTGGCTACGCTGGCTAAGTCAAGTCGTCCAAATAAATGAAAACAATTCAACTTTAAATGTATTCGATGCAGTACTCGCTGACGGAAGCAGAGAGAGAGAGGAATACCTCCATTCCGTTGGAAGGATCAAATGGAAAGCCACCTGGTTTCACTTGATTTTTCCATTTGGCGCAAACAATGAAGCCTACGCCAATGAAGAAGAAAAGTACACTTTTGCTGTCCCCTCTCTAGTATTTCGAGAGTATTTTTACCGCAAACCCTCTTGCGAATGAAGACTACCACTTTACAATAACGTCATTGACTAATAGAAATGTTCCCTAAATGAATCTCAGAAATTTCAAATCTCGAATATCATCAATTTTGACAACAAATGAATTATTTGTTAAATTTACAAAAGGCGAACAGCAGCACAAAGTAAAGGAACTAATGACTATAGGTGAAATAAAAGTTAAGTTATCCAAAAATAGAGTAAGAAAACCAAAAATAAACCATAAGAATACAAGTGTGTCTAAAAATAAATTCTCACACGCAGCGTGGGTTTTTTGGATTGCTTCAAAATTGATTTTTTATTGCTATTTTTGTAAGTTTAATTAAAAATTTTATTGCTTTGTCATGGTTTCGGCAACACAGATTCTAAGTTACGTAAAGTCTTTCACGTGGCGTTGTGTTAATTAAATTTAAATCAATTAATACATAAAAACGCTATGGGGAGTCAGATTAATTACTCACCGACTGTTGGATACATAAATTGGCTTTATTTAACATTTTAATAGTAAATAGTTAAGTTTATAGGCAATTCTTTGTGATTCAAACAAAGCAGAAATTATTTTTGTATTATGCCAAATTTATTAACAAAACCTTAATTGAAATGTACAACTAAATATAAATAACATGAGCAGTTATATTTAGAAATATATGTACATATTTTTAGTTATATATTTATACCTACATGTATGTATTCAATTACACTTACCAAACTTGTCTAGAATCTGCATTCAATTATAATCTTGCATGCGAACAAATGTTACTTGTCTCTTTTATAAATATGTATTTATGAATGTCAGTTCATATAAATATGTATTATATAGTCGTATGTCACTCGCTGCTAATCTGACGTTGATATTAATTTACTTTCAATGATGAAAATTACTTACGACGAGAAATACTATGTTTGTATGTAGGTATGTCTCAACAACAAAACTTTGGCCTGTTGTTGTTGTCAGCTGATGTAATGCATTAACTGTAAACATAAATACATAATAATAATGGTTAGTTATTTAATTGTTAATTTATTTAAATATAAATAATTATAAATAACAATATGAGTATTCAATGCACTTCAATTATTTAGACATGTATGTAAAGGATGTTTTTTTATATAAGTGGTTTTCAAGAAGAAATATAAAACACATAATGGCCCACGCCGCTATGTCTGAATTTGGTATCCCCGCAAAACTTATACGGACCTATTCGAGCCGTTCGATGGCAATATCTGAGCTTTTTGCGTGGTCCTCTACATTATGCAGCAAATCAATAAACAGCGGCTGCGCTAGTTAGGCCAGACAATAACACGCCGAACATTCTCTTTCAATTCTCTTTAATCATCTCGGGCTTATCTGCGTAGACAAGCGACTTCACATAATCCCACAAAAAATAGTCCAACGGTTTAAACCGCAATATCTTGGAGGAACACAAAGGGAGTTAATACGCTCAACAAGTTCTCAAGTTTCCTTCGCTAAATTGATTGCTTCGTTGAATGTATGGCATGTATCGTAAGGTTTTCCACATCAATATCTTCCAATTCGGCACAAAGAAGTCATTAATTAACATTATATGGTGTTTCCCATTGACTATAACTTATGGCCGGCTTCATTTTTGAATAAATACGAACCATAGAGCACACCAGACAGTGACTTTTTGAGGATCTAATGGCGGCTGCGACGGCCAGGGTTCGAGTCCTGGTCCGACCAATATTTAAAAATTACAGAAAATTAATTCTTTTCAATAACTCTTCATAAAAATCTATAGACCGTTCGGAGGCGGAGTATGAACTGTAGGTCCCTCCATTTGTCGAGAAAACATTAAGACGCACACAACAAATTAAAGCAGGAGCGTATCAATAATAAGTTGTTGATTATTATGGATCCAAATGTGGCAATTTTGTTTATTAACGTATCCATTCAACCAAAAGTTTCAACACTAAACAAAATTTTCTTGTGAAATCGGTGACCATCTCGTTTTGGGCCCATTCACCGAACGTGCAACGTGTTTGATGGTCGTTCGGCTAAATTTCTTGCACAAGTTGGATTTTGTAAGCCCGCAAACTAAGATCTAACTCCAATTGTTGTGTGCGATTGAGGAAGCAGTAATAAGACCCATATTATTCTATTTAGTCACTGTCTGTTGGCCAGCACTAGACAAGGCTATTTATAGGATCAAATTGGAAAAAATTTAGCGAACGGCATCCACTCTTTTTACAGATGTGTTGCCCTCATCTTCTACAATAGTCCTTGAAATTCAGTTTCATCTTCACCCATGGAAGAACGATACGCCTAAATTATTAACTCTACATAATTCTCGGAAGATGCAGACTACACCTTTCTCAACAAAAATTCCGGAAAGGAACGAATGGAAAAATGCAACACTTCTGAATCAAATATCGATAACCATTTTCATCCATGACTCTAAACTGAATGGCAAAATAGGTTATGGAATTTACTCTGAACCTCTCACTATCAAGTTAAAAACCTATCAACCACCGATAACGTAAGCCGCTTCATGGTTATTCGATTCTAATACGATAACCCAACCTATTACAATATATTCTGACAACCGGACTGTCTAACCTGAAAGATAAAAATAAAATACAGAGCCATCTTAAAAAAAGAACTCTTGTATGCGAAACGTCTGTGGTTTGGCCCCCTGCCCAGTTCCCAGTGAACAGTCATAACCGTAACCGTTTAATTCTGCACTTGATTTGAGCATACCTCTTTTCTTGGAAAATTATCTTTTAAGACTAGCCCTCACCAGAAAGGCCAACAGCAGATGGTATATGCAATGTGACCAGAAAAATTTGGGCATTGACCGAGGTATACAGAAGTATGTCTTTACTCCTTAATAAATAATAACCGGACACTGTCTTATGAGGCCTTATAATAGAAGAGTGGGCTACTTTTCAAATGACTTTTTAGGCAGCTGCAGGAACATAGATAAGTAGGAATCGGGGAATATTAGCTTTGCCACTGTCAAGCTCTCAGTGCGATCCGTTGTCGATTTTTTGGAAATTTCTTCTTCGATTATCCTACAGAGCTGGATCATGGATATGCATCTTCTTCTTCACAGAACCAACACAGGTATCACTTAGTAGCCCTAAGTGGAATTTATCAGGGTTCCGTGATCGAGTAACCTATTTAACTAGGAACCTTAATTGCTTACGCACTTTCTCTGGGAATGACCACAGCACGGGATGCGAGGAGCAGTTTTAAAGTCTCTTCGAATAGTGATTTTAAGAGATCCGAGAGAAATGAAAGTTTGTCGGTTACTACAGTTTGCAAACTTCACAACCCTATATTTTTGGTTACTCTGGTAGATTAAACGAGCATGATCGCGTTGCCCAAGACAAAAATAAATAAATAAATAAAATGATTTTATGCGAATATGGCAATAAAAGAGCTCAGATACTCAAACCTAATATTATTTGTTTTACAAAACTTATTCCATGAAGAAGAGGAAAGAAATGAAATCTTCCCAGGAAACGACTTATGTGGAGCTAAACTGATCAGATAATATTCTTCCGACGTTTACTTTTCTATTGTATGATACTACAGTAGTGGAAAATCCCTTTATCCCATCCAGAATCCCAATTACCATACCAGCTACGAGGCCAATGGAGAAATATGTCAAAATGAGTCAACTTTTTGTCATTTTCTCTTCAATCAAAGGTCAAATCTGATTGGCCATGTTGGATGCGGTATCGACTTGCGATCTATCGTCCAAATTGGGATTCAGCTGGTTGACCTTATTATTACTCGTCGGTTGCAAAGTCTTTGAGTAAGGCAACCCAATTCAAAGTCATTTACCACCGTTCGATAATCTGTCTAGAGTTCACCTAAATTTTATTGCCACTTTAGACGTAGCATGGTTGTATTGTTATAGAGACTCGAAGGCAACTTGGGTTGGGAGTACAATGGTATCTAACATAATCATCAATTCGTAATAAACAACAAAGCCAAATAAAGAATGATAATTTGAAGATCCAAACTGCAGCCAAAAAAAAAATCCACTTGAAAAATTACGAAATTCTGTCTGCATAGGTCAGCCATACAAAGCCCTAACTTCCTCTAATTTACAACATACCAGCCACCAATCAAAATACCAAATAAACACAATACAAAAATGTTTATCAGACTAAAATCTGGCCAACAATTGGCAGCAACTGCTACAACTACCAAACGAGTAGCCGATAATGACGAGTTGAAATCAAAAGCGAATACTCAGACAATCAAGTAATACACGGAAGCACACTTAAAGAGCAGGAAAATAACACATATTGACGTAATATGTACGTTGGCCGTTGGACTTGGTCTTCAACGACTTCAGCGAGACTAACTGCAATGTGTGTCCACACAATAGAGCTTGCATGAGGCGGCACACAAACAACGCAAAGAGTGCGGTCTGACAAGAAAAAAAAACGTGTGGAAAAAGGCGACATAAACAATGGTAAACAACAAACAGTGAAAACAAGGCAACGCCGACCGACGACACGATTATTTCGCTCCGTTGCTGAGGTGCATAAAAGTGGAAAATGCGCAATCGCAGACGCCGACTCTTCAACGTATCGTCACAAAAAGCGCCTCAGCAAGCAATGAGCAACCGAAAAAGAAAAACAGAAACAGAAACAAATAAGTAAGCTGCCTAGGGATGGGTAATAGTGTGGGCGGTTCTCGATGGCGGTGTAACCGAGCTGTAAACAAAATCTCACGAAAAACGCGCTAACAAAAAAAAAGTTAAACTAAAAAATTTTCAAGTAAACCAAAAACGCCATTGTCAATTGCTGCCTGGTGACGCTAAAGACCCGCTGATGGTGCTCGTGACTAGTGAACGCTTTACCAGCAACCGCAAAGGCATCAGCGCAGTCAGTAGCAGCAGTTTTGCGCGTCATGAAAATCAAGTGAACGATGCTTCCGCTCCGCTTGTTGACCAGCTGACAGGCGACGCAAAGAGATAGGCACATTCAGTCAGCCCGACAGCCAGCCAGCCAGCCAGCTAGGCCAATCAGTCACATAGTTAGTCCCTCAATGAGTATTCACGACAGTCAGGCAGTCAGTCTGTCAGGCAGTCTGCCCGTCAGCCAGCGAAACCACATGCGGGCAAGTGTGCAGCGATGCGCTAAGTTAGCCAGCAGCAAAGCAGAAAACTGGTATTGAACGGCTTAAAGTACGACGTTTACACAAAGTGTTTGCGCTATGGGCCCTCTTTAATGAGGCAACCGAAATGCATTGTTAGGTGCATACAAATATATGTAGGTATGTAGGCGTTTATTTAGCCTTGCAAAAGTAAATGATTTGTGGAAGTTTAAGTGCATGACTCAAATAAATTGTTTACAGTTCGAGTTCAGAACCGGCTAAATTTACAACTTGTAGATTATTCTTTCAAACATCGGATACAAAACGATTTATGGCACAACACCAAGCTTGTGTAATTCTACTTAAAATATAAATAAGTTCTATAAATAAAATTCAAGACTTCGTGCCCCACAGTGATAGAAACTCATAAGGGCTTTACTTTGATTAGTGATTCAAGGATACATCTATGCAAGGAGGGTAGTGACAGAGGTTTTCTTCAGCCCAACACCAATCGGCTGTGGGTTGGTCGCAGGCGTACTGATCAGTAGATTCTTTTTTACCGAATTCCCGAAGAAAAATATTTTAGGTGTAAATTAAAGTATACGTAAGAACCCTTTTATCTCTGATGAGGATTAGTAGATTTTCTGTTTCATCAAGGATTGAATCGACGCTTCATAGTTTCAACCCGTATTTCGTTAGATTTGGACGAAAAGAAGGAATGTTGAATAATAATGTCTCAAATAAGCGTAAATGTCGTTCAATTATTTTCAGTACAACAGAGGTACGTCTAAAATATAGTTCTTTAAAAAACAATTGAAAGTTTGTGAAATTCGTATTTTCTGACTCATTGAACCAGTCTTCTCCGAAAATATCCTGTATAGTTTTTCTGCTTTGTCAAGGAATAGGTAGTATAAGGTAAAGGGGGTTTAGGAGCCATCAGTGAAGTTCGAGTACTCAATGTACCGAGTATATATGTTTGTAGGATATATCAGAATCTTAATTGAATACGAAAGAGTTTAACCGTAGCTGAACCAGAATTGTTTTAATCTCTCTCTCTCTCTCT
Organism: Ceratitis rosa; assembly: GCA_037013455.1. Lineage (NCBI taxonomy): Eukaryota > Metazoa > Arthropoda > Insecta > Diptera > Tephritidae > Ceratitis > Ceratitis rosa. Next base: position 4,795,897 of record JAWMAG010000030.1, on the reverse strand, counting down.
CTCTCACAAGGTAGTTTTGAAGTTATTGCCTTCAATGACTGATATTGAGTTCCAATCACGTCATTTACTAGAAGAGAGAACTGAAAGGTGTTAATGAATAAACGAGAGTTCGCTTAAAGAGTTTTGAAAAGTTATTCGTGCAGCCAAACTAATAAAATTACCGGTCTAGCCGGAAACTATCAGTAATTCTCTTTCTTTATGGTGCAGATAAAATTTAATATTTAGGTTAAGTAGACTAGAGTGCCGTACTCTAGGGGAATTAAATCAATTAAATCTTTGAAAGGGACGCTGTTAGACTTCGATTCTATTCTGTGAACGTCGCCGGAATTTCGCGAACAAGAGAATCTAGCTAACTACGAGGTGATTTTGATATTTCGAAAACTCGGTGAGTCAAACATTGGGAATTGCTCAAAAATCACTGAATGAAGTCAACAACGGTGCACACAGATGAGGAACTCATTTTTTCTCAACAAAGGCGGTCTCTCGAGAAGGTTATGCTCACTGTATTCTTTGATTTTAATGGTGGTAGTGCGGCATGAGTTCCTGCCACCAAACCTTACGATGAATAAGGAGTTTGCGTGTGACAATTCAAAAAAAAAACCAACAGTTTTAAGCTTCGCCATAATGCACCTGCCCATAATTTTAGACCAAAAATTATACTGACAATTTTTTTGAACGGCGGTGACTCTCTAATTGCATTCTTTCTTTTGTCAGTTATTAGCTGTCACTTTTAGCTTGCTTTAGACAAAAAGTGCGCGAAATTTTGTTTACATTTGTTTGTTTGGCGTCAATTTTAATATGGAGCATTTTCGTCATATTTTACTTTATTATTTCCGTAAAGGAAAAAACGCGGAGCAGGTTGCTAAAAAGTTACGAGATGTGTATGGTGATAAAGCCTTAAAAGAAAGACAGTGTCAAAATTGGTTTCGCAAATTCAGTTCTGGAGATTTTTCACTTAAAGATGAGCCACGTTCAGGTCGGCCAAGTGAAGTTGACGATGACGATATCAAGGCTTTAATCGAATCGGATCGTCATGTAACTGAGCGTGAGATAGGAGAGAAATTAAATATACCAAAGTCAACCGTTCATTATCACATAAAAAGTCTTGGACTCGTAAAAAAACTTGATATTTGGGTATCACATGAATTGAAAGAATTTCATTTAACAAACCGAATCAACGCTTGTGATATGCACCTTAAACGCAATGAATTCGATCCGTTTTTAAAACGAATCATAACTGGAGATGAAAAATGGATTGTTTACAATAACGTCAATCGAAAACGATCATGGTCCAAGCATGGTGAACCAGCTCAAACCACTTCAAAAGCTGATATCCACCAAAAGAAGGTTATGCTGTCTGTTTGGTGGGATTGGAAGGGTGTGGTATATTTTGAGCTGCTTCCAAGGAACCAAACGATTAATTCGGATGTTTACTGTCAACAATTGGACAAATTGAATACAGCCATCAAGGAGAAGCGACCAGAATTGGTCAATCGTAAAGGTGTCGTATTCCATCATGACAACGCCAGACCACACACATCTTTGGTCACTCGCCAAAAACTGAGTGAGCTTGGCTGGGAACTTTTGATGCATTCACCATATAGCCCTGACCTTGCACCATCAGACTACCATTTATTTCGATCTTTGCAGAACTCCTTAAATGGTAAAACTTTCGGCAATGATGAGGGTATAAAATCGCACTTGGTTCAGTTTTTTGCAGATAAAGGCCAGAAGTTCTATGAGCGTGGAATACTAAATTTGCCGGGAAGATGGCAAAAGGTTATCGAACAAAATGGCAATTATATATTTGATTAAAGTTCATTCTAAGTTTTATTAAAAATGCATTTACTTTCTTTTAAAAAATCCGCAATTACTTTTTGGGCAACCCAATATATGGGTATCAACTAAAAAGCTGTGAATAAGCTCACAATGTTAAATATTTTTAAGTAGGGTTAAAGGGCTGTCATCTATTTAAAATTCACAATAAAAAGTGAATAAAATATTTCAATATGAGTATCCAACTACAGAGCATTGGGAAACATCACTGAGTCAAATATTTTTGAGTAGGGTTGTCATCTAAAAAAAATATAAATTAATAAAATATTTCAAAACGGGTATCCAACTGAAGAGCTTTGAAAAAGCTCACAATGTTGAATATATTAGAATAGGGTTAGGGATTACGTACTTGAAATTTCCAACAAAAATGTAAATAAATAAAATATCTCTATATGGGTATACAACAAAAGAGCTTTGAGAAAGTTGTAAGTAGGCTTAGAGGAGTTTCATCTATTTAACATTCCTAATAAAAAAAGGATAAGCAAACTATAAACATTATGATAGCTTAAAAATCGTAATATCTTTAAATAGAGTTGCCACCAGTTTCATATTTTTTATTACATTATCGAGCCAAGCCATCACCAGTTACAAATTTTTATTTAAAAAAATATTAAATATATCATACATTCATTACATTGATTGAATAAAATAAAAAAAATAAAAATTGTTAAATTTTGTATATAAAGGTTGCCACCTATTGGAAAACTTTTTTAAATTGATAAGATTAATGAAATATTACTACGCTAGTATCAGTAGAGGCAAATATTTTTAAGTAAGTTGCCACCTATTGAAATTTTGCATAGTGGTTAAATAGGCGAAAAGGATTTATGAGGCTGATCCACGTACGCTCGGTCGGTTAATGCATTTACAACATTCTTCTTCTATATCAATCAAACTGACACCAGTTTGTGAACACCCCAACCGATATTCCATCAAAACTGGCTCCAACTCAAATATTACTTACTCTTTGATATTTTTCCTGCTCAACTACTGTTGCTTTTATACACTTTTTATACGTTTGCACTTTTATTTTCGTTGATTTCGCTTTCAACATTTCACGTTTCTTTGCCGTTTACCGCATTTTACAGCTGAAAGTGAAACTGTTTTGCAGCGAAGTAGGGAAGTAACCGACGAACGCATAAGCAAACAAGTATATACATATGTATATTTGTATGTACATATGTATGTATGTATGTATGTGCACGCACAATGTGTGATATAACAATAACAATGTACAAAAACAAAATCCACAGCAGAGCCAACACCAATAGCACATTGCTTACATACCCACCTACTTTGGCAATAAAAGCAGCGACGATGGCGGTGGCGTCAAATACACAAGTAAGTTACTAAGGCCCCTACGATGGCTACAAAAACCGAGGAAGCAGCAAATGGAAAAATGAAAGAAATACACAAGTGCGGAGTAGTCGTTGGTAACCGCAGCAACTGGCCGGCCCGACCGCTTTGCAGGTGTGTACTTACAAGCATGGGCATACATACATACATAAATACATAAATATATAGCATCCGTATGTCAGTTAAGATTTTTTTGCAGATACCATCAGCTGCCAAGCTGGTTACTTGCCGCGGCTCTCAATGCGCCAAAGTCGCAGCAGCAGCAGCTTAATGGCGCACCCGGCGCTTTAATGGCGGCCACTACTCAGCCAGTTGCTGCATTGAATGCTATTGTCGTTGATGAGTATTGCTTGTGGAATTTTTATTTCTTTGTACGCGCCATTTTTCTTCCTTCAATATCTGTCTCCTCCACTTGTTTGTTTTTCTCTGGATTTCTTGCGTGCCAATGAATACCGGAAAAGCATCCTTCCTTCATTAAAAACAAACACACACTCACATACACACAGACGGATATAAAATTATTTTTCTTTTTGATTTCATTGTTTGTTATTATTCGGTTTCCTTCGATTTCCTCTTTTGTAGTTGAAATATATTTTACTCTACTTCCCGGTAGTTTTCGGACGTAATGCTTGCCAAAAAAAAAACACAAAACAAACGAACGAACAAACATAAAGAGGCGCAAACAACTCACAGAAACTCAGCGTTGCCCAGCGTACAGCATTGCTCTCGCAGTATTTTACGGCTTTTTTACAACTCATAAACATCGGTTCATTGGTGGTAAAAATAATGTGGCGCCACGCAGAGAATGCAACACCAACATAATTACGTTAATTTCAATTCTCCTCCAAACAGAACAACATGCGAATGGGAAAAAGTGCGCGCGCGAAATGTTAAGAACGTGAAGAAATGAGTTCACCGTAAAAATAGATGTTGGACGACGGATGGTGGACGACAGAGGCGTACACAATTTCTGCAACTGCCCGTACTTCAGCCAAAATATTTCTCTTTACGCAAATTGAACTGTTGAAGTAGGTGCTCAGCTTCATTATGTTGGTACAATTGAAATTAATTAAATAGCATAAGGTTTCAGCAGACGGTAAAGTTTTGGAATTCAAGTATGTTTAGTAAGGCCAGCAGTTAGTTGGTTGATGGGTTGATGAGTTGCTTGAAAGGGGAGATTAACGACCTGCGCCCAAGCGACCACACCTAAACCATTTAGGCTCAAGCCATAATCCCAGTGGACGTCTTTTACAAGCAATAGAAGTATGGTGAACAAAACTGCTCCCTTTTTCATACCACTGACAAGGCATAAATTGGCAATTCTGTAAATAATTCCTGATCATGACAAGGATAATTATGACACATTGACACGAGTTTTGGAAGACGTTATAGCGGCGAGCAAAGTAGGCAAATCCTACAGATGTTAGAGGAGAGCCGCTGCCAGAAGATGCCCCATAAGATTTTTCCTCGGAAATTGAACAGCTGACTCATTTGGCTTATGGGAACGCTAGAAAACAGCTCGGAAGGCGAAAAACCCAGAGATCTGTGAATGGAATACACAACATACAGCATACATGTATGACGAATGGCATACGGTAATCCAAGGTTATCATTATCCGGAACCAGATCTTATGTTCAAATCAGAGTGGTGATGGAAAATCTAGAGTAGTGATGAAGGAAATCCTGAATACGCTAAAATTCTTCGAGGAAAAAAGTTGTATTGGTGCAAAAGAGCTGTTCTGTAAAGTTCCACAGCTGTGGCTCTCCCAAATATGTGTTTGCAAAAAGTTCGTGGATTTAATTAAATTTTAATTTATGCGTATCAATCTTCGTTAGGAAAGAGCTGAAAGAGCTCCGTGTCGGCTGCACACACTATGTTAGTAGTCCACCATTTTCTCATCGTCTATGCATTCTCTGCACTCAACCGTTTCTGCCTTGCCTAGCTTGTATTGTATAACTCAGAGGTTGATTTTCAGTGAATATAGCAACCGAAATACTAAGTGTGCAACAGTATGGCCTGTTTCCAATCCCCAGTATAATTTAGTGGTACGACCTTTTATTTCATGTCAGAAATACACTCGGAGATCTTGACATACCCTGCCGAGGGGCGACCGAAGTTACAAAACATATTGTAGTTTCCTATAACTTTGGTTGTTTGTCGAACCAGGACTCGAACTCTGGGTTTCCGAGGGTAGTAAGCACTGCCAAACACTCGACAATGCGGTTGTCAATACGAGTATTCGCGAAAGATTTACTTTCCTATACTCAGTTTTAAGAAACTTCGTAAGTGAATATTTGAAAATTTTATTCGAATGAATTTTATAGTTTGTAAGCCGATTAAAATGCTTAAGCTCCTTCGAAATGGTTGAAATGATTTTAATGAAATTTTTGGTATGTATTTAAAGGTATTCGAGAATGGTTGTAAATAACGATACCTCTGTGCAGTGTCCTACCTTTTCGAAAAAAGTCGTACTTGATTTACTTGAAATAGGTAGGTAGTGGAACAGAGATGGTCCCATTCGAAAAAGATTTCTTTGGTACGCAAAAATTTCAATTTACTTGGAATCTGGTATATTCTTTTTCTTTTAAAAAATTCGAACTGCTCATCTTTTTTTCGACCTATAACCTTCTTTGTAATGTCAATTATAATATCTAAAAAAACTTGTGGTCGGATCTTTTAACATCATAAAGAAATTTAAATTTAATAGGAGAGAGAGTTTATTATCATGACTTGGATATTTATGTTAATAGAAGATCGCCAAGGTTTCAGATTAATCCTCGGACATGAAGACCTTTTCAAGTCCAATTAAGCATTTCATACGGACAGAATTTGCTATGGGGACTAACAGTTCCTTTCAATTTCTGGCATCAGCGTCCATTGTGGGAGAGTACTAAAATCATATCCAACACACAAAGCTGCAGTTACATTAAATCATATTTGTTACATATGTTCTTACCGTAAGATCTATTCCCGGCGAAAAATTTTGCGACTAATCTTCAAAGAGAATACTCGAAGATTACTCTCAATCGGGTACAATTGCAGAATTATAGATTTATTTTTACCATAAAGGATAACTTATCCGGAGGACATAGAGAGCGACTAATCTAGTTTTGAATCCGACCGCGACTAATCTACATTTATAAATATTCTAATATAAAATGTACAATTGCTCTCTTCATAGGATATGCTCAAGCAAAAAAAGCAGCTCATTCCATATAAAGAAACCAAAAATGGATGTTTCTCGGTGATTGAGTCCGATGCATTCCGGACTGGTCGCTTTTTTTACATTATGGATATATTCATAAGCCGTATATTAGATATCTGATTAAATTACTAAAGTCTATCTTGGTGTTATGGGTGTGTTTTACCTTGTGGTTAGGTACATGAGTCGTTAAATAATCGTTTTAATAAATCAAAAGGGCAATAATACGATGTTTCTCTTTTACGATGAAACCAACGTACAACTCATGAAACACTTTAATTTTCGCAAATTTCGACAAACCGGTGGGTGTTTGTATATGGCAAGCCATGGGGGCCAGTTGCCCGATGTGTAATTCCATATATAACCCTATTCTATTTATAATTCAATAAAAAAAAATTACAATGTGTTTTCTATTTAATTCCAATCTTGTGTTAATTTTGAGACACCCTTTCCGAATGGCCGTAATAAAGAATTTTTTTTATTCCATGTCAGAAACACACACGGAGGCGTTAACCTTTCCTGCCGAGGGGCAATCGCGACAGGACTAACCACTCGGTTACGGCAGATGCCAAGAGATTTAGTATTATATGTACATATATGTATGGACAGAAAGTAAAGATAATAGTTCCTATATTGCTCGAATCAGATAGAAATAACACACACCAAATGGAACATCAATCTTTGTTTTGCAACAATTTATTTTTTTTTTTATATTAATTTTCTTTATTTTATTTTATTTTATTTTATTTTATTTTATTTTATTTTATTTTATTTTATTTTATTTTATTTTATTTTATTTTATTTTATTTTATTTTATTTTATTTTATTTTATTTTATTTTATTTTATATTTTTAAAGTTTTAGACTAAATTAATGCTAAATTCATTAATTTACATATATATTTTTACCGTTTATTTTTATTCGATTTTTTTTCATATGATACAATAGAATTTTTCCCAACAAAATAATATAAATTGTATGACAACCAAATAAGTGGTTAAATGTAATGTTGTTTAATTTAACTGAACAATATCAATGATTTCAGCAATAGTAAAGACACTTGTTAAACGAAAATTTGGTGGCAGTGGAGTAGAATCATCGCCTGCACACCACCCAGTTAGGAAGGCATAGAATTAGAATATATCTTTATTTCTCGTACAACGGTTGATTTTGGATTTCTATAATTTACCAGAAAGCACGAAACTCGAAGCAAAGTTGCTGCTACGGCCACAATGAGGGTAATGCATTCTTATTATTCCGGAAGTGATGACGATGCACAAAATGAAATATTAGTAGCATTTAGAAAGAAAAAGGAAGGTCTTGCTTGGTTTTTATTTAAACAGAATCGAATAAACTCTATAATAACGTTGAGTTATTAGGGCCGGCTTACATGAAAAAAGAATTTCAAACTTATTTTCGTATTTCAGTCATCCTTACTGAAAATCTAAGTGACTAATTGTTTCAAAGCAAGTTCTACATCAATCCTCGTCCTTTTAGAGGACTATTAGAAAGAAATATATTAATATCTTTTTCGTTGGAAGGCTATTAAGCAGTGTAACCGCTTAAGCGATTTTCGGCCGAGCTCCTCCTCCAATTTGTGGTTTTGCGTCTTGATGTTTTTTTTATTAAAACACTTAAGCAAATACTTCAAACTAGAAATAATAAACTGTGTAAATGAACGAATTCAAAATAAAAAACTGTTGTACAACTTTCTGGCTAATTGATACTGGATCCTGTTAGTTGAAAACTCAGTAAATTTCTTTCTTTCGGAGAGTAAAACATCTTACTCTCTCAATTTCGTTACTTGCTGGCTTTTACTGACATTTCTCAACGAACACAGCTAATATATGCATTCATTTGAAATACAATTTGGAAAATAGCTCTCAAAACACAGAATTTCTTTCAGGTACCATTAGACCATCACATGTTTAGACGATAAAATATTAAACTGATCCACACCTAAACACATAAAACTCTCCGCATATTTAAGCGTACTTTCGAACGCACAAAGAAAAATTGAAATAAAAATTTAGAAAACAAAACGAAAAATTTTGAGGAAAGAAACTGTGTTAAAAGCGCATTCATGTCGGTTTTGCAAAAAAAACAAAAAAAAAAAACAAAAATTCAAAAAGAAATAATGAAAAACCAAAAACCGACTAAAGCCCCAAACTACGTAATAACAAAAACAACAAAGCTAAATAACCAAACAAACGACTTATACAGTTTATGTTTGTCTCTACTGTTGTTGTAATGACTTAATATTTACTCATGAATTTGTGGAGAAATATGGAAGAGAGCGTCAAACTGTAAAAAATAAAGCATGCGAAAAATGGTAAAAATCGGCAAAGAAGAAATAGTGAAAATGTAGATTTGCCAAAAAATGCATAAAACTTTTCAACAAACGTTTATGTATACATACATAACGACAATTATGTATATATGTATATACCATACATACAATATAAGTATATGTACATATATGTTATAGGTGCGTTATAACAACAGCCGGTCATAAAAAGGCCTGTAATGACCAACACATGGGCTGCCGAAAAAATGTGCTTTTGTATGTATGTATGAATGTATGTATGTCAGCGCGTATGAAAGTGCAATGCAAATGAACAAGCGATGATGTTGTTGAGAGATAGAAAACAATAAGAAAAATGCATGCTATGAAGCGACAAAAAGACAATTACACAAAAAACTAAAAAAAAAAAACCAACAATAACAAAAAGTAAAAACACATCTACACATATGTGTGTATTTTTTTTTTTATTTGTGGGCACATGTTGCTATGCTGTAATCGTTGATGATTCAAGCAACAATAGCAACAAAAACGTAGCAACCGCATTTAGCAGTCAAAACATTCAACAAATTGCAAGCGAAAAAAAAAAATATTATTGATATTATTATTATATAAATTACTTTATTTTACTGTGAAATATACATATGGTACATACAAGCCTACATATGTATACCTATGTGCATACATGTAATGTATTTTTGTTAAATTTATTATATTTTTTTATTATAATATTTTATTAGCGCTTTTTCGGTATTTATTAAGACTTTTTTATATTTCGCGCATTTTGTTCAACAATTAAATCATAGCGACAGTCGAAAATTCATTTTTCTTTACAAATTGGGTTTATGATTAAAACTGTGTTAATGGCATGTTGGTTATAACCTAATAAAGTACTTTGTACATACATTCATACATATGTACATATGTATGTTTATGTTTTTATGTTACACAAATAACGTTATAATTTGAGCCTCTTTTTTTTTTGAAAGGGTGATAGTAACTTTGAGTCATAAGAAAATTGTATAAAAATAATAATAATTTTAACGTAAATTTTGCAACTATTTAATTGTAGTCATTAACAGGTGAAGTTATAACAAATTTATAAATTATGTTATTTAATATTTCACACTAATGACGTGCCGCGGTAGCCGAGTGGTTAGCATTGCGTCCTGCCATTCGGAAGACTCGGGTTCATATCCCGCACAAATTGGAGGAGGAGCTCGGCCGAAAATCGCTTCAGCGGTTACAAAGCGCCAATTATATATATATATATATAATTATAATAAAAAAAATTAATAAATATATATAGGGTTACCCATTTCGTGGTTTCAAGACTCCAGAATTTATGTAAAACCAAACATGTTTTTTATTAGTAACAAGTCAGGCAGTTTTGAAAATGTATCGCTTAACAACCGCACAAGGCGTTAAAATTGTTAAAAAATACTAAAACAAATATGGTAATTTATGCTTTAAGAAAAGATTATGGTGGTCATAATAGAGAAATATTGATAAAATTTTAAATAAATTTTAAGAGACTGGCTCTTTTACATACATTGTAAGGCCTGTGCATCATCGTTTTGCTCCTCCTACCTGAAATATCGCAACTGTAAGTGAAAATTATAGCCGAAGACCCGAATATGTCTCGACATTCTGAAGAGCTGGGACTTTCTTATGGCTTACTTTGCACTGGGACCTAAACCTCTTATCATATAAAGTCCAGTTCACACAACAACTGAAGCCAGTTGATCATTCACATCACCGTACTATACCAGGTAATAGATGTCGCTAGCAATATGTATAAATTTCTATGATTTGGTATGTATGTAATTTTTTTCTATTGACATTAACCTACAAAAATACGCAAGTCACATTCCGCCAAAATAATAGCGTAATATTTGTTTACCTCAGTGATTATGTCGAGTTTCGTTCCAAGTAAATCGTATTTGCGGCATTCGTTGCTTTTCTTATTTCATCAAAAGAAAAAAGCAGCTGAAGCTGGTAAAATCTTATGGTGAACATGTTCCAGTGATTAGAACATGTGAGACATTGTTTCGTCAATTTAAAAATGGAGATTTCGATTTGACAAACAATGAACATCCTGGTGCAGCGAAAAAGTTCGAAGACGAGGAATTGGATGTTGATCCAACCCAATCGAAACAAAATATGGCAGAAACACTACATGTGACTCGAGAAGCAATTTGCCAACGTTTAAAGGCCATGGGAAAGATCCAGAAGTATGGAAAATGGGTGCCACACCAGCTTAACGATAGACAAATGGAAAATCGAAAAACCGTTTGTGAAATACTGCTTCAACGATTCGAAAGGAAATCTTTTCGGCATCGAATTGTCACGGGGGACGAAAAATGGATTTATTTTGAGAACCCGAAGCGAAAAAAATCATGGCTTTCCCCTGGTGAAGCTGGCCCATCGACTGCAAGGCCAAATCGCTTTGGCCGTAAGACAATGCTCTGTGTTTGGTGGGACCAGTGTGGTGTGGTGTACTACGAGTTGTTAAAACCTGGTGAAACGGTGAACACGGATCGCACCGACAACAAGTGATTAATTTGAATCAAGCGTTGATCGAAAAACGGTCGGAATGGGCTCGAAGACATGGCAAAGTTATCTTGCAACATGACAACGCGCCGTCTCATACCGCTAAACTGGTGAAAGACACATTAAAAACACTTAATTGGGAAATATTATCGCACCCGCCGTACTCTCCAGACCTCGCCCCGTCCGGCTATCACCTTTTCGCATCGATGGGACACTCCCTTGCAGAGAAGTGCTTCGCTAATTTTGAACAAGTCGAAAAATGGCTCGTCGAATGGTTTGCCTCGAAAGAGAAAAAGTTTTTTTGAAATGGTATCCATAATTTGCCTGAGAGATGGGCGAAATGTGTAGAAACCAATGGTCAATACTTTGAATAAAATAATTTTGAGATTCCTCTGAAAATTAACGATAAAACCGGCAAACTTCAACTAACACACCTGGTACATACTACGCCGACTGGGCTTGAACAACCAGCAGCGGACTGCGATTTTTCGAACAAAATTTCTCACTCGGGGAATACATAAACAAACGAAACTCTCCCCTTTGGGGCTCCGAGAATCCTTAAATAGTTGAAAAATACTGTCACTTTCATTCGTTTTGTTATGGCTGAGTTACCGCTGAGTGTTTGCCATAAAATAGTTTCCTCAAACGGTTTCATAATAAAAAGGTAATTCCAAGAAAAAAATATCTTAAATCCCGTTTATTAACTTTTATTTTCGAAACCGCAAAATGGATATATTGTATACATAGCAATTATGCACCACCATTCACTTTTATTTTATAGTTATAATACTATTATAGGAGCTATAATCTTTCGAGCAAGTATTGGTACTTTCGCTCCTTTGAACAAAAAAGCAATGAAACCGAAAACCAACAAAATCTAAGAACACAATTGATGTTATGTGAAAATATTTAAGTCGGCAATAGGAAGGAGTATTCAACCTATGTATATAAGGTTATAGTAAGAAAAGTTCGGTCAGTTAGGGACTTTCAATTTGTTTTTGTTAAATCTAAAAACACCAATTCTTTTGCAATTACTTTATTAGTCTTCCTTTCAATATTTAGAAGGAGAAAACGCAAGATTGCTGAGGATAGGTCCGACGAAATTCCACCACCACCACGCAAACGGAAATTCGCCTTGTGAATACCAAATTACATTTGGAACGATTGCACCATCTTTAAAGACTATTTCTAAGTGGTTCCAAAGATTACAGACCGGACATTTTGCCGTAGAGAGCGAGCCCCGAGAAGGTCGACCAAAATCTTCCACTAATGACGTCATTGTACCTCTGGTGAAGTCCAAAATTGACGAAGACCCACGATCGACTCAAGAAATGGTTGCTAATGAATTGCGCTTGAATGCTTTGTCTGTATCGCGAATACCTATTAAGTAATCATCTGGGATTTACGAAGAAATGAGGCCCAAAAAGAGGCTCGCGTGCATTTCGCTCATTTTTTCCTGAACAAATGCGAAAATGGTCAGTCTAGCAATTTTAGTTAAGTCATTACTGGTGACGAATCTTGGTTCTACAAGTACGATGCAGAAACCAAACAGCAGTCCATGGTACGGAGCCCAACAAGAGCAAACTCACCCGTAAAATCTAAGCAACAAAAATCAGCAGCAAAAGTAATGATGTCAGTTTCCTTCACCCGATCTAAAATCGTAGCTGCTATTCCACTTGAAAAGAGTCAGACGGTAACCGCAGAATAATACACCGAAGAGTGCTTACCAAAGAATTTATAAAAATTTATTGGAAAGCAGGAGGCAAGAAGATTTGCGGCGCTAGTTTTTACTTCATGAGAACGCGTCATCCTACACTGCTGAAATAATGAGTAATTTTATTACGATCTCTGGGATCGAAGATATACGCCCAACACCATTTTCCCCGGATATAGTACCTTACGATTTCCGGTTATTTCCAAAAATTTTAAAAATGTAAAAGGAAAGGTCTTTAATAGCAACGATGAGAGAATTAATGCAGTTAATGCTGAACTTGATAAACTTAAAAAGCAAGATTTTGAAAATTTTGTTTTCAAAAGTGGATCTATAGGCTTAAGAAATGCAGTGAAATTCATGGCGATTATGTAGAGAAAGCAACAAATTTTATCAAACTCTACTCTAGTGGTTTCCCAAATATTATTTATGGACCAAATGTGGTTGTTGCCACGCTCAAACCAAAGTTTTGTCCAACCATCGTATTTTTTCTATTTAAGGCGAACGTTCCTAACAAAAATAATTTTAATTGCACATTTAATGACTGAATTATTGCGATTTCCGGAAACGAGTTTCATCAAAATATCTCTTAAGACTTACTTGAATGCAAAAAGTATTCTATTTCTATCAGAGCCGCAAGAAACAATTTTAATACTTTCAAGTGAGAAATACACGGAAATTCTAGCTGGTATTCAAAAACACGTGAATGAGTATAATGTAAACCTTCTGTTCGCAGGAAACCCCTGTATATAGTTATGATCAGATGTAAAGGATGAGGGTCAATCTCTAATGGTTTTGTTTTAAATCACTAATCTTATAACAACATACGGACGCTACACACATGTCTTAAATCCCTACTCGACTTTTTGAAGAAAAGTCGAAAATATATTAATTTTTTTAAGATAATTAATTATTCAAATTTTTGTTGGAACGGAAATGTAGGGTACATATAAGCTTTCCAGAGATACCACTTGGCCGTACCTATAAAATAATTTATGCACATATAGCTCTTTCAGAAAAAAGGAAATTATGAGACGTGTGCTGCAAATCGTTTGCGCATGAAATTGTCATCGAAAACGTGATGCCATGTGCTGAATTTTACTATTCCGTTTTCGCAAATCGCAACGATATGGTATGTGCCTGAAATCGTAATCGACATATTTTTTCCGTTTTGAAATCGGCCGGCTGCAGGCATGCGAATTGGAGATTTGTTAATGCAAAATTTAGAAAAATTTAGGTATATTTTGTTTTGCTAAAATATACAATAACATACCTATGTATAAAGTATTCGTTTACTTCAAAAAGCAAGCGTAAAATACAAACAGAGAAGAAAAATTTATAAATTTGTAAGAAGTGATTGATTATTATTATTATTGTTCGCATTCAATTTGCTGCATCAATATGAAAATTAATAATGTTTGCATGATATAGAAATCTCTTCCATTCTTCTCAACGTAGCTGCTAATTACAGCTCAACAGATATGGCTACATAAGATACCTAACATATATAGTTAATAATATTTTCGAATGCTTCATTATTTATTCTGTAGAACGAAATGAATCTGTAAATGATTAGTTTCCGTACGTTAACTTTGGGCACACAACTAAATACGCATGTAACGCTGCCTCCGGGATATCTAAAGGATTTTTCATATTTTTTACAATTATTTCGGTATACTATGGAAGCACAAACATGTTATTAAAATGTCAGTTGTTTGACTATCAGCTGTTTCGAACCTGCATAAAATCGAGTGAATTTCATCACACCTCAAACCAATTCGTGCGATTTGCAATTTCGGTACCAAAACGAAATCGTGCGATTTCCAGCACATGCCGGTATATATTTTTAATTATCTAATACATGTATGTTGCTACTCACTAAAAAAATAGGAATATTTAGATAGACAGATATATAGAAAATATTCACATATATATGTATGCTTTGCACTTATGAACGCTCGAACCAATAGTCACTCCAATAATTTTACTGAATTTAGAATGTATGTTTCTCATAAGTATCTTTATAGAAGAAAATTACTTTGTTTGAAATTTTTTAATTATTTTTTCTTAAAGTATTATTTTTAAAATGCACTATCTTAACATTTTTAGGATTTTTTCAAACTTTGTAATTTTTTTTTACATTTCGTTATGTATTTATTTAGTATTTGTTTTTCGTTTACTATTTATTTAGTTTTTATTTTTTTATTTATTTATTTGTTTCATTAATAATTTATTTATTTAGATATTTATATCTTCATTACTTTTATATTTTGTATTAAATATTATTATTTCATTTTTTAGTTTTTATTTACTTCTTTATTTTTTATTTTTTTTTTTATTCATTTATTTCACTTTTTTATTAATTTTTATATATTTGTGTATTGTTTCTTATAGTTACTTATTTTATAATTAAGTTACTTAATTATTTATTTATTTATTCCTCAATTTATTTATTTATTCATTTAATTTAATAATAACTATTATTATTAGATATTTTTTACTTATTTTTATTTATTTATTAATTAATTTATTCATTTATTAATTTATTAATTTTTATTTATTTATTTATTTTTCATTTATCTCTTTATTTCAATATATAAATATCATTGGTTTAATTAATCAATTATTTACTGTTTTATATATATACTTATTTATATATTTAGTTATTGGTTTATTTATTAGTTTATTTATTTTTTTTGTCTATTTATTTATTGGTTATTTACTTATATTATAGGTATATTTATTTATTTAATTATTAGTTATATTATAGGTATACTTATTTATATATTTAGCTAATTATTAAATAAAAATTAATTTTATTTTTTCATCTATTTATTTATTTGTTATTTACTTACACGTATAACAAATAAATAAATAGATGAAAAAATAAAATTAATTTTTATTTAATAATTAACTATTTTTATATAAGTATAAAATATAATTAATAAAATAATTAAATAAATATATATATATATATATATATATATATATATATATATATTATATATATATTGTATATATATTATTTTTTATTTACTTACTTATAAATTATTTTCTGTATTTGTTTATTTATATATATTTATTTATCCACTCATTTATTTGTTTTGTTTGTTTATTTTTGGTATGTTTATTTTCTTCTTAATCTCTTAATTAATTAGTTTATTTATTTATTGATTTCTTCATTAATTTAAATATTTTTTTGTATACCGTTTTTTTCATTTTGACACCAATCTATTAAAGCCTTTTTTTTGTTTAGCTTAGCACACCAAAACGACACACATAAATTTTTGCATAATGAAACTCGTGCATTATTGCAAATGACATTTGAGCTAACACGCATGCGCATCTTCTTTCCGCAAATCGAGTGTTAAGTATATCAAAAATTCACAGCGTTCAAAGGCCAGTGAATAAAAGCAAAACTGAAAAAAGCACTGACATTCGTTTTTTGGCAAATTTCAGTAGTTGACTGAATTTTTTAATTATTATATGCTTTAATTTAATTTTTTTTTATAGTATTTTGGTTTCCATTCGTTTGCCTCTTTAAATTAATTTCAGATTTTCGCTGTTTTTCATTAACTCATTTCTCATTTTATGTCAGTCGAATTACCATTTTTCTCGTGTGACTGCTTGCATTTGAATATTTTTTTTCCAATTTTCAATTAAACAGATAAAAAATAGACACCACAGTAAAACACAATACATTTTCCGTCAAATATTCACACAATAAAAAATAAAAAAAATATTCAGCGTCGGGTTGCACTATGAATTTTCATATTCTACAATACATAAATTATAATGATTTTTTTCTACCCATATACTAGTAAGTATGTATATAAGCATATACACATGTACATAAATATGTATTTTTGAGGTGATGTTTAGTTAGTGACGCTACTACTGGTTGGCTACAATGAACACACTTGCCTTATTTAGTTGAAGACCTCGCCGATGACACCGTTGTTGTCGTTGTTTTTCTTTATTATTTAATAATTTATGTAATTTTAACGTTTCATGTATATTGTATTTGTATTTACACAAAATATTTATTTCTTTTTTTTTTAGCCGTCGTCACACGCGCGTCCGTCAATCGCGTTTCACGCTATCGTCGTTATTATCTTCTTTTGTTGTTTTATACAACAAAAAAAATTCACAAAAGAATAGAATCAAACAAAGATTCTTATAAATATTTTTTCGAAAATCCTTTTTCACTCGCTCCGTAGCCGACACCGACACGTCCGTTTCCAACACCTATTTAAAGTTAACTGAAGATTTACTTTAAGCTCGAAACTCAGTTAAGTTGAGCGCGCAAAAGTTTTTCGAAAAATCCCCCACAATAAAAATGCGCGAGAAAAACAGTAAAAACACAAAAGCAAAAAAGTAAATAAAATAACAAAAAAACGGGCGCCAAACGTCAAAAGCTCCAGCGCACAGCGCACAGCTGAGCGGAACTGAATGGAAATGAGCCGCGCTGAGTCGCACTGAGTGGAATGTGACTCCGGCCACAGCTTGACTTTGTATTGGCTTTTGTGGCTTTGGCTGTGGCCGGTCTGGGCATAGCTTTGACTTGGTTAAAAGCGAAAAAGGTGAAAAGAAGCAATAAAAATGATAAAAGTAGTAATAAAAAAAAGTCATAAGAAACATGAAAATAAAAATAAAATAAAGTAAATTATGCCTTAAACTAAATGTCTGTTCGGTAGTATTAATGTTGATTCGTCTACCGTTGGCTTTTGCTGTTGTTGCCCATGTTTTACAAAAGCAACTCATTAACTTTTGAACTGACAAAGCGAAAAAGTGCTCACCTGATATAGTGTGAATATGAGTAGGCAGAATCTTGGAGTAGATATTTGATGTTTGCTAGGAATATTTATTTAGTTATCAGAGAAAATTTCTTTCAATGCGTCCGCCCCTTGGAAGGTAATGGCATCCGTAAATTTCTAGCTTGAAATAAAAGCTTCTCTTAAAAATCTTAGAGCCACTTGAAGGGGCTGTAGGTCCTCTCATTTCATGGAAAAAGCAATAAGTCGCAGACCAGAAACTAGAGTGGAAGCTCAGCCAAATCCGTTTGAGTGGGCATAAACTACGTTGAAAGCAGAAATGTACCCAGCCTTAAGAGGCTCTAAGTGAGTGCCAACTTTTGCCAAGCAGTTTCTATGTTCTGTAGTACGTCTGAATATCCTTTTGCAGAATTCGACCGCAATGACTTTTTATTGTAGAGGCAGTAAAAATCAATGGGCTTATTTTAATAGTAATAATAATGACCCGTGTTATGAGCTAGGGTGCTACACTACACGGTTCTTGGTATTCTGCTATAGTCGTTATTCCTACTCTGGAGTCCTCGTCACGTAGTCTGGAAGCGTGAGCAACCCTTGTGTGATACGCGGTAACCACATGTAAAGATTAGGTCCATGGCAAAAAGAGAGGAAGTTTCAATGGAGTCACTCTGACATGCTCGGTGTCCAGGATTCGTGAGAGCAATTTCTACTCTTGTGTTCTCGTCGCGAATGCTGAAAACTACGTCATGGCTTATAGCGAAGAACCTTCACAGCGACGTATTCGATTTAAGTGTTCACTAAACCAAATCTCAGCGTCTCTTCACCTGAGGAGCAGCTACTAACTGGCTCCAGACTTCAAAAAAGCTGTTTGCTATATAAATGTTTCTTAATTAGTTCTTCCTTCATGCAGCAAGGTTATTACGCTGTATTTGCGACGTGCCTAATTCAATGAAAAATCAAGTAAAGTATCGGTTCATAGACACATTTTTGATGACGACCGCGGCAAATGTGATGAAGGATGAAGGAAATGGAATCTTCGGTCCCTTAATTGCAAAAGTGCCGATACTCAGCTGGTTAATGTCCTCGCATAACTAAAGGCTAGCATTACTGCCATCCAGAAGATGCAAGAAGAGACAAGAATGGAAAAGGATAGGTCCTGTAACTTTTATTATAGAGGCGATACAGAGGAGGGCAAATTTGATGTCAGATTCACTCACCTCACTTACCTCATTAAAGGAACGTCTCGCCACAATCCCTATCAAAGCGAAGTTCTTTAACGTATATTGATTTGCTCCCACTCTCCGAAGGCCAGTGAAGAAAGATTGCAGCGTCAAGAATCCATCAAACTACTTGGCAGTTACTGGATCAGGGTATGCGTACTCTCCAAGGCCCTAACATCGAACCATTTCCTTGTAGCAGCTAAGATACGCTCTCGCCTCAGTGCAGCGAGAACATGTGTCAACAAATACGACATTGGAAAGCTGAAGTCACACTAAACAGCCAAGCAATAGTTTACTCAAAAGGGAGCATCGGAACACACTTGCCAACATCAGCGACTGACCGTTATGCGAACAGTTTGGAGAAGATACCGAGAGAGTAAGAGGGAAGCGTGGCAAAAATAAAGAGATATACCGAAATGCGTGCAATTGAAGAGCAACTTGGCGGTGGGATTTATTCAAATATAATATAAAAGTGGCGCTTTGTAATCGCCGGAGCGATTTTCGGCCGAGCTCCTCCTCCAATTTGTGGTATGCGTCTTGATGTTTTTCCAACGACTGGACGGACCTATAGCTTATACTAAGCCGCTTCCGAACGGCTGATGGTTTTTTACGAGGAGCCTTTATTTCATGTCATAAATACACTGGGAAGGCTTGACATTCCCTGCCGAGGGGCGACCGCAATCAAAAAAACTTTATTTTTTATTTAAGTTAATATTTAAGTTAATTTTTTTAAATTTTTGAATGTTTGTCTGCTCAGGACTCGAATGGCAGTACGCAATACTAGCCGCTCGGTTACCGCGGTCGCCAGAGATCTGCAGAAAGACGAAAGCATGCTCAACAATTGGATACTGGGTGTGCCTTCGACAGCTTGAAAAGGGGCTGCCTCTACACCACTACTTAGAATCCCCGCAAAACCTATACTGTTGTGTAAACTGATGCGAGCCCCTCGGTACCACATGAGATTTCAGACAGGGTGACTTTTTATCGTTTGATTTCTTCAATGTGATACTGCAAAAAGTAATAAAAGCTGCGGAGCTAAATAGATAAGCTGTAGTATTTTAAAAGAATGTACAACTACTGGCGTATGCTGATGATATTGAAGTCATAAGTTTCAATAACCACGTCGCTAGTTTAACTCAGCTCTCACGTATGTAAGCACCAGCATTAACACCAATAATAATGTCGGACTTAAAATCCAACGCAGAATCTCTCTTGCCAACAAGTGCTACTTTAGACGGAGTATGCAATTGAAAAGTAAGGTCCTCTCTCGGCGAACGAAACCCAAGCTCTACAAGTCGCTCATCATACCGGTTCTCTTATATGGCGCAGAAGCGTGGACGATATTAATATCTGATGAGTCGTCCGGTCCTGGGAGTCTTCGAGAGAAATATTTTGCGAACGATTTATGGTACTTATGATGACTACAGCGAATACCGCAGACGCATTGACTACAGCGAATACCGCGGACGATGGAACGATGAGCTGTACGAGTTATACGATGACATTGATATAATTGAGCGAATGAAGAGACAGCGGCTACACACTCCAGCTTTGGAAGTATTCGATGTAGTACCCGCTGGTGGAAGCAGAGGAAGACGAAGACCTCCACTCCGTTGGAAGGATCAAGTGAAGAGCATCCTGCTGTTATTTGGTATTTTGAACTGGCGCCAAACAGCAAAGAGATGAATGCCGCGATATCGTTGATTCAGCTATAATCGCATAATTGGTGTATACGCCAATAAAGAAGGAGAATGATTCAGACCAACGCATGGAGATTATTTTATAAAAATTATTAGTCATCAGCTATTTGTTTCTCCCATTTTTCCGGCTATACATGGCAAATAAAACTGCTCTTCTTTGAGGGCGAAGAAGTTTCTGCATGGACTGAGCTTATTAAGGTCTGAGGGTTCAAGGTCTGGGCTCTAATCCGATATAGGACCTTGCATTTAGCATTATCTAGATAAAGGCTGACTGCCGTAGTGAACGTTCATTGGCTGATACCTGGTCATCCATTCCGATCGACAATTGTTGTATTTGGTAAGCGGCGTCGATTGCCGGTCAACTTTTCAGAATTCCCACCAAATAAGATGATCACCATCCGTGAGTCACCCAACTGACGATTTTTTTATTTAAATTTGCTGAGTAGAGTTATGGTGAGCGCCTTTCCTCTGTCTCTCTCTCTCTCTCTTTCTTTCTCTCTTTCTCTCTCTTTTTCACTCTCTCCATTGTTGTTTGATGATTCTATTTTATTTTTATTTACAAAAAATCAGAGAAAATGAAGTCCAATTTATGTTGTTACAGACAGACAACAAGGCTAATATACAATACTGCTGGGCTTAATGAAGTGTTCTTAATGACTATGTATGTATATAGGAATTAGTTACGAAATCATTTCAAATTAATTTCTGTTTGCTTTTAATTTTATTTTGTTTTCTTTTTTTTTTTTAAGAAAGGTAAAATAATTCGGTCATCAAAAGCTTATTAATCAACGACCTCAGTGCCATTGGCCGATGATTACTGGCCACCAATCAACAGGCCAAAACTATCAATTAGCAATCAACGCCTACTCATTCAACAGCCATTGACAACTGCCAATAGTTCAATCGACCAAAAATCAAAGCTCATACCAGCATACTCGTACATGCATAGATAGGTATATGTGCATACACGTATAAGCTTACGCGGAATTCATCACGCGATCAATTGGAATCAGAAAAATTCAAAAAATCAAATAAATGCATGCGCTTTTACACTTTGTTTTAGGTGATAATTTTTGATTTCAAATTTTCAGATTTTTATTTATGTGCATATGTACGAGTATGTAGGTATGTACAAACGTAAAAACCAGATCCGCATTAAATGCGCAGGCTTAAATTGTTTGTGTAAATTCGATATGTGTGTATGTATGTCTCTGCGTATGGCTAACATGCTTAACAAATTTATTGAAAACTTGAACTTGAACCAACACCGAATTAGGTATGAAACGGAATTTATATGTAATTTTATATGTAGTATAGTTTTATACGCTGAAGATATATATGTGTACATATGTATGTAAAAACGTAAGCTCATAATAACAAAAGTAACGCAATCTCATATATGTATGTACGTACATACATACAAGCAAATAACACCAAACCAAATCTTTCAAGGGAATTCCCTAATTCTGAATGACACTCATATTTGTACATACAAACACTTATGTATATAGGTATGGATATATGGATAGGTATTGATTAGTAGAAATTCCCGACGCCATATCCGCTTTGTATGCAATTCTGGATTAAACTTTTTAAATACTTTTCATATCTATAAATATCAATACTTATGGGTAGCTTTCGGCTAAATATTGATTTGAATAGAAACTGTAAAAGTTTTTTTTTTGTTTTTTTCAGAAAAAAATATTATTTAAAAATCTCAAACTCAAAAATGTTAAAAAAATTTTTTTTATCCTGGCCTTCGGAAAGGATAATATCTCTAAGTGTATTTATTGTACGAAAATTATAGATTCCTACTAAAGGTGATGGGCACGCTGGGTTCGTCTCAAAATTTTAAAAATAAAAATCAGAAAAAAAATCTACCGAAAGTTGATCATTTTGTCACTTCGAAGTTTGAAACTGATGACAAACGTCGAATGTCTTACTATTTAGAACAACTTTAGTGATAGTTTAATGGTTTCTTTATTAACCGTTGTATGGAATAAGGCTGGTACGATGAGGAATGTCGTGCCGCAGTGTAGAGAAAAATGAGAAAAATGACTGCCTACCTCAGAGAGTTGCGAGCGACCGCAAGACGTATGAATTGGGATATATACCGAGAGCTGAAGAGGAAGAAAGTTGCATATGCAGACAAAAACAGAAGGTGGACGAAATGCGTGAGTGTAAAAAGCTCGGAAAGTTGGTTGACTGAGGAAATTCTCGAAAATTATATGAAGGATAGGTGATAAGTAATGTACATTACTGTACTCAACATACTGATTTTACGGAGGGAAATATTATACAGCTTACTAAACGGTAGTAAAGGTCCTACTCCCTAACATGATTGACACGAATAAAGAGTCGATGATGATGGAAAAGATATTCGACGATGGGAACCTAAGTTTGATCTTCCCAATCCATAAAAAAGTGAACCTCAGGGTCTAATCTAGCATATTGTGTGAAAGATTAATGCCCACCGTCTACGAGCTGATCAGACCCCTATGCCGCTATGTTTAAATTTAGTATCACCGAAAAACGTATACTGTTTTGCGAACTGACGCTAGACAATACCAGAAGCGCAGTCCGAATTGGAAAGGATCTTTCCGATCCCTTCAATACCAAACGAGGGTTTGACGAAGCAAAGCGAATAGATCTGTAATGAACAAAACCAAGACGTCACTGTTGACAATCATAACTTTAAAGCTGTTATTTCGTTTATTTTGGAAGCAGAATCAGCAACATGTCAGCATTAAAATCCAACGGAGAATCGCTATTAGCAACAGATATTACTTATGACTGGGTAGGCAATTGAAAAGTGTCGTCCTCATTCTACGACCAAAGGCAAATCTCTAAAAATCCTTCATCATTCCCGTCTTCCTATATGGTACAGAGTCTTCATTGATAACAACATTCGATGAATCAACATCCAGGATGTATCAATAACAGGAGGAGAGAAGAATAAAAGGAGAAGCGACTTTAATTTTGTAGACGTGTGTTAAGGTTATGGACTCTGTTGCATGTTGAAAAAAGGAAAAAAAATAAAACTAAGTTCACTCCTTATCAGACTTGACAATGATCTGTTGATGTCTTCTACATGTTGCTTACACAGTTACAAATTTAAGTTTTGTTTAAGAAATGTAGGGACATGATCTGCAAGATATCCAAGATGTTAGATCGCTCTTGCAGTCTATATGAAAGCTTTCTTACAACCAAGCTCTGACCCACAGTCAAATTTGTGTCTAGCCCATCAAGGCGCGAAAACCGGGTGTAAATTTTATTCGGTGACTGTGTCTGCTCTAACCCAAAGAAGTGCACGAAAAATTTTATCTCACTTATCACGCTGCATCCAAGGCCACTTTGCAAATCCCTCGGTACATATGGAATAAGTATGTTGATGCTAAAACATATCCTTCTCATCAAGGTTCTCAAACCTAGTTTTGACCACTCTGCGGATACCCGATCCATTGGGAACCTCAAATCTAAAGAGCTTGCCAATAAAGGGAGTCATATCGACCGATATCTCTCCCCCCCCCAAACAGTGAATGCATGAACTACCTTAATAACACAGTCAATAACGAGAAATTTTGAAATCAAAGCTCCAAGCTCAGAAAAGACGGAGCTACTTAACTTAACTTTAACTAAAATAACTTTAACTTTTCCAATCCTCATATGAGAGAGGTGGTCACTAAAGTTTAGGGTCTCAAAAAAATCTCAAGTCGATAGTAGGCCGCTCCTGCCGCACCGATATGAACGATGGAGACCAGCGGGACACAGATGAGTAAGCAACAGCTCTGAGGACTTCCCGATGACGCCTGTACACTATTTACATAGCAACTCATCTATACTCACGATTAAGAGCATAATGTTATGATGTACAAGCAGACCGCGTTCTATTGATACACGTAAGCTTGAACATCGTACACAGAGAGTAGCCACTTCTTTTTATGTTTCTTCAAATGGAATCCCCCGTAGTCCAAGTCCATTGAAAAAGCTTGTTTCCATAACCTGCCGTTTGATGACCTAGATGAATTTGACTAGCTTCACCCTCGCCGAACTACTATAACAACAACACCACCTGCTCAGCAACTTGACTGAGGCAAGATAGTTTTCTGAAAACATCAAAATCAAAGACTTTATACATTCCTCCCAGCCGTAACTCTAGTATATAGATGATATTTCCAGAAAGTCTAGGTATACCTTCTAACGAACATCCTTTCATTTATATAACTGGCCAATTATGTTCTCGACCTCAATGTGTGTTCATCTCTCAAGATCATTAGAAGATTCATTCAATATTAGCTTGACCAGCTTTACACTTTAACCGCATTCCCCAGTGGTGTCACCCAACCAACATCAACATCTGGGCTTGTTTTCTCGAAGGTCTCAGAAAAGTCACAAAATGCAAGGAACTTCCGACAAATAAACAGATTTATATTTTATTTATAAAAACAAAAACTACTTTCTAATGACTTTCAAGCAATGAAATGCAAGTAAATACATACATACATATCGTTTTAATGAAATATTAAAGTCTAATGAATGTATTCTGTGAAAGGCACGTTTTTTTCGAACAGCTGACAGGTGTACACATCGAGAACAACAACAATGAGACAAGATTTTTTTTATATTCACATATAAAAGGGGGAATTAGCAAATGCATTGAGCGCTGTAAGCTTAGTGCAAAATTAAAATTAATAGCAATGAGAAATCATAAAATAACGGTAATACTACACATGCGTGCAAAGTTAGTTAAATGTGCATATATTTGTAGCTACGTCAGCGTGCATTCCGATATGCTTACAGATTGACAATGAAATTTTTTTATTTTCTCGGCTCTTCCTCTCCCTCTCCCTTGCCATCATTCTATTTCTACACAATATGTTATTTTCAATGCAATAAACAATTTCGATTTCGATTTCAATTGCACTTCACACTTAATTAACGAAATCAATTTAAAAGCGCACATCGATACATATACACTGCCACACACTAACACATATTATATGTAGCAACCAAAAAGCGACAATATTTTCGTACAGATAGACCATTTTATGTGCATTTCAGATAAATTCATATACATACATATATGGTATATATACATATGTGTATAGATAGCACAAACAAATACGTACGACTTTATTTGTATACATATAAATATATATATTTATATATATATGGTACATAATATATATTTACTCTATTAAAAAACCTCTTAATGCTTTTCTAATGATCACAAATTTACTGTGAAAATATATAAAAAAATAAAAAATCATTTTTGGAATTTAGTTTCAATATTTCAAATTTTTTTATGTTTTTAATTTTTGTTAAATTTTTATCTTTTTTATTTTCAGTTAATTTCATTCAATTGTCGCCTAGAGTGCTTATCGAGCAGATAATTACACTGTTATTGGCATAGCTCAATAATTTTCATGATTTTTAGTTGAGTTGTTATAAATTTTTTATTACGATAAGAGTTATATATTGTATGAATAATATTAAATTAAAATAAAGGCGGTGTTATTTTGGTATTCAAAGAAAAATGAATTTTTTTGAGATAACTCATCGGATGTTTATCTCAATGTAAAGAGGAAGATATGCCATTAAGAATGGAAAACAATATCAGCCAAATGGCGGCCACAGCTACGCTTGCGGGAAAAAAATGTTTGAGTTGTACGAACTGTCTCTGCCAGATTCTCACCATTTTTATAGTGAATTTTAATAATTTCAGTGCGTTTTGTAGCGTGGGTCGTTCCATTCTTATTGCTCGCGTATGTGTAGAAGTTCACGCAAGTGAGGACTGTCATTCACTTGGGATTGTTCAGAAACGATTCTTTTGCATATGGTTGAAGCAGCTCTCGACTTCCGGTCTTAGGCCACATATCCTCTGGGTAGCCAACAAACACCCGTTTGGAAACGAGCTAAAGTGAGTAGGCGAATGTGCGTAGGGCTTGGGACCCACCACATGAAAACCAAAATCCAATGAAAAATTCAAATAAGCCTCGGATGAGAGACCCCCTTTTGATAATGGCCGCCACAAATGTTTTAAGGATTACGATTTTATGGACATGCACCTCGAATTTCCAGTCACTTAATTGGGAAGGTGCCGCTGGCCAGCTGGTTGATGTCCTCTTAAAGTTAAAGGCTGACATCACCGCCGTCCAAGAAATGCGATGGACGAGACAAGAACGGAAGAAGGTGGGTCCTTGTAAAATTTATTACAGCGGCCATATAAAGAAACGCGAATTTGGTGTCGGATTCGTGGTGGGAGAAAGACTCTGTCGCCGAGTACTGGCATTCACTCTGGTGGATGAACGTCTCGCCACAATCCGCATCAAAACGAAATTTTTTAGCAACACGCTGATTTGCACCCGCGCCCCGACGGAAGAGAAGGATGATTTGACTAAAGACGCATTTTACGAGCGCCTCGAACACAGTCATGAGCGCTGCCGCCGCCACGACGTCAAAATTGTACTTGGCGACTTCAACGCTAAGGTAGGCAAATAGGTATTTTTGGGACAACAGTCGAAAAATTCAGCCTCCACGACGAAACATTCCCAAATGGGCTGCGGATGATCGATTTTGCCGGGGCCCGAAATATGGTTGTTTGCAGCACTAGATTCCAGCATAAGTAAATTCACCAAGCTACTTGGCTGTCACCTGATCGAAAAACTTTCAACAACGGAAGACATGTCTTCAGTGTTCTTGACGTGCGTACAATCCAAGGACCCAATATCCACTAGGATCTTGTTGCAGCGAAGATACGCACGCAACTCTGTGTATCGAAGAACGCCCGTCAACAATCACAGGGAAAGTTCGACGTTGAAAAGCTGCAATCACAACAGGCTGTCAAGCGGTTTCCTACTCGACTTGCATTCCTGCTCTCTGAGAGCACTCATCGGCAACCCGGTATAGCGGAACTGTGGAACGGCATTTCAAGCTCCCTACGTACAGCTGCAAACGAGACTATTAGATTTCGTAAAGGTCGCAAAAACAGCTGGTACGATGAGGACTGCCGTGTCGCAGTAGAGAGAAAATAGACTGCGTATCTCGCAACGTTGCGATCGAAAATTACACCAAAAAAATACGGCGACTTACAGAAAGTTTCAAAACGGATGCCCAGAGTATATTGAATTTATGGAGGGAACACTTATCCAGACAGCAGCCTGAATGGCAGTAACAACAAACACCAGGAGATAGTGAACCCGAAATTCCAATCGAAGACGATGGAAAAGACTTACCCGGCTATGAAGAAGTTCGAATAGCAGTCGCATGCTTAAAAAACAACAAAGCGGCGGGAACGATGGATTTCCAGCCGAGGTATTCAAATACGGCGATGAAGAACTAAACAGGTGCACGCATCAGCATCTTTGCAAATTATGATTGGATGAAAGCATGCCTGATGATTGGAACCTAAGTGTGCTCTGCCCATTCCCCAAAATCTGCGTCAATCACCGTGGGATAAGCCTCCTTAATATCGCATACAATGTCCTGTCGAGCGTGTTGCGTTAAAGACTGAAGTCCACCGTCAACAAACTCATTGGACCTTATCAGTGTGGCTTTAGACCTGGTAAATCAACCATTGACCAGATATTCACCATACGCCAAATATAGGAAAAGACCCGAGAAAAAATGATCAACACATTCCACCTTTTCGTCGACTTTAAAGCAACTTTCGACAGTACGAAAAGGAGCTGCCTCTGCGCTATGTCCGAATTTGATTAAGAGTGTACAACTATTGGCGTACGCCGATGATATTGAAATTATTGGCCTCAACAACCGCGCCGTGAGCCCTGCTTTCTCCAACTGGATAAGGAAGCGAAGGACATGGGTCTGGTAGTGAACGAGGACAAGACGAAATATCTCCTGTCTTCAAACAAACAGTCATCGTATTCGCGACTTGGCTGCCATGTCACTTTTGACAGTCATAACTTCGAGATCGTAGATAATTTCGTCTATCTAGGGACCAGCATTAACAGCAATAATAATGTCAGCCTTGAAATCCAACCAAGAATCACTATTGTCAACAGGTGCTACTTTGGACTGAGTAGGAAATTGAAAAAAAGTCCGCTCCCGACGAAAGAAAACCAAACTCTATAAGTCCCTCATCGTTCCGGTTCCGGTCCACTCCGTTGAAAAGACCAGGTAGAGAAGAACCTGGCTATAATTGGTATTTCCAATTGGCGCCAAACATCGCAATGTTGTTAACTCGACTATAATCGTGTAAGCGGTGTCTACGCCAGTAAAACAAACAAACAAGCCAATGAGATCCTTGTGTCCTTAAGGGTTAAATTTACGGAAGGGCTGATGACCGAGTAGTGACAAAGAAGTGCCCCCTTCTAAACCACAGTGTTCAAAACTCGTGCCCATTGGTTGGTTTGTAGCTAGCAGGATTACAGCACCAGCTGTAGTCTAACGGAGTCCTCTCAACACCCAGCCACCTCGAGTCGGAATCAGGAGCTCACTTCGTTATGTGCGGATGAGAACAAAAGCCACAACAAGAAAGTGGAGAGTAAATCTTCACTCGCTGAGTTGGAAAGGAAAGAAATGAAAGTGAGCAAAAATGCCGAAGACCCCGAGGACCGAAATTCCCGCAACTAGGCAAACTTATGCAAGGCACCACTACCGAAGAAAAGGTTTAAGTTACAGTGTGAGTTATCAATTCGACACTGTATGCCGCTGTTTGGTGCGGATTATAGGCCGGCGGTACTTTCTGAAAGACAACGAAGACCGGAACGTTACACTGAATGGTGTGTACTACAGTCTGATGATACCACGGTTTATTTCACGATTGAGACAAGTCAATTGGACACCTTGATTTTGTGATTTAACGCCTCTGGGAAATACTTTGTGGGGCTATGTTAATGATGATGTTTATAGAGTTGGAGAGAGTATGCTGAAATTGGACACATCTTATGAACCATTTGCATCGCAGGTGCTTCAAAAAGATTTTATAAATTTTTCTGAATATCTTTTTAATTTTTTCATCAAGGATTTCGTCGAAAGTAGCTGTCTAACCACCGTTCGTATTATAATGTTCCTTAACCTACAAAGCTTGGCAGCTTTCTGTCGAAGAGCAATAGTATTGCCAAGCTAATGCTCCTGTTTTCATGAAAAAAACTTTATTTATGAAAAATCTAGTTCTTATAAGCCTCTCATATGCGAATTTTTCTCATTAAATTTTTAAACCTCCAATGAGGACGCTCCACCTGAATGTATTGCGGAAGAAACTTTTAATTTATCCGGTAATTTTTCATTTTGAAGCTAAAAATTGTTTTAGCAACAATGCAAATCTAATTTTTTCTCCGCACATATTTTTACAAATACATGAAAGCGTGTAATAAATTTGATAAATATTTAATAATTAAAATTAATTTGATATTCTCTTATTTACTTATGTGGCATCATTAGGTCCGTCTGTCTGTCGGTGTATTATCTCTATTAACCATGTTATACAAACATGAGTGCATTCAACCCGGATGATTTTGCGGTGAATTTCGTGCTTTAATTACTCAAATTGTGAAGTAGAATCTAGTAGTTTTAAAAACCACATTTCGTTAATGAGTACTCTTGTTGGAAATTAAATTTGAATTGCTATAATTTGTGTTTGTTATTATGATTTTTTTTAATAACAAGTTTGCTTCTGCTAGTTCAGTTAATTTAGGCACATATACAATCCTAGTTTATTATAGAATTTTCAGATTAAAATGCATAAAATAATTGGTTATTGCAAGTGTAACAAGAAGAAGAATTTATATTGAAAATAATAAAAAATGTAAATACTTTACTTTATTTTTTTATTAACTAAGCTTTTATCTAACATTAAAAGAATTCACCAAAAAAATTGGAAATAGTTTTTTAATTCACTCATTCCTTAAACGGTTATTATGTGAAAATAACGTAAAAATCAATTAACCTTTCAAAAACGACTTAAATATATATGTATACCATAATCCCCTACAAAAATATTAAAATCATACTTTTCCATACACATTTACATTTATATATACATGAATACCTCCAAAATAAATATTTATGTTTATTAATTCATCCATACTACTTCATGCCTTTAGGAAATAGACTAAGGTCTATTATTAATTTTAAGCAACATACACAATTAATAAAAAAATTAGCCGCCTAAAGCATTTTATTAAAAATCAAATAAAAATTTATTTTATTCCTATATTCTTTATGAGCACACAGTTTTCTTCTGGCGATTTTAATTCTTTTCCTTTTGCTCTTATAAAAGGTATTCCAAAATTAGCACAAGAATGAAGTTAAATAGAAAATACAAAATATACAATGTTTAGTCTTTTGATTGTAATTTTTTTTTATTGAATCATAAAGTATATAGAATGGGGTTATTTATGGAATAACTTCTTCTTCTTTATTGGCGTTGGCACCGCTTTAAAAATACCAAGTGAAACCAGGTCGCTCTCCACCTGATCCTTCTAACGGAGTGTTAGTGTTCCTCTTCCTCTGCTTCCACCAGTGGGTACTGCATCGAATATTTTCAAAGCTGGAGTGCTTTCATCCATTCGGACGAAATGACCTAGCCAGCGTAGCCGCTGTCTCTTCATTCGCTGAACTATGTCAATATCATCATATAGCTCGTACAGCTCATCGTTCCATCGTCTGCGGTATTCGCGTGGCCAATGCGCAAAGCACCATAAATCGTTCGCAAAACTTTTCTCTCGAAGACTTCTAGAGCCGACTGATCTGATATTGATATGCAGTCCAAAGTAGTAACCCTTAGCAAGAGTGGTTCGGCGTTGGATTTCAAGGCTGACGTTATTATTGATGTTAATTCAGCGCGGTTGTTGAGGCCAATAATGTCAATATCTTGGCGTAGGCCAGCAGCTGTACACTCTTATAGAAGATCAGCTCTGCAGTTCATATTATTTTCTCCAGCATTAAATTACAAAAGTCACACGTTGAGGAATCACTCTGTCTGAAACCTCGTTTGATATCGAACGGCTCGGAGAAGGAGCTTTTAGCGTTGCTTGGGATCAGTTTACATAGCCGTATAAGTTTTGCTGTGACACTAAAATCAGACATAGCGGCGTAAAGGCAGCTCCTTCTCCTGCAGTCGTAAGCTGCTTTAAAATCGACGAAAAGGAGGTGTGTGTCCCTCTTTTCACGGTTTTTTTTTTCAAAATTTGGCGCATGGTGAATATCTGGTAAATGATTGACTTACCAGGTCTAAAGCCACACTGATAAGGTCCAATCAGTTTGTTGACGGTGGGCTTTAGTCTTTCACACAATACGCTTGATAGGGCCTTATATGCGATGTTAAGAAGGCTTATTCCACGATAATTGGCGCAGACTGTGTGATCACCTTTTTTTGTGGATTGGGCCTGGGTCCTACAAGAGTTTGCCACAGTCTTGAACCCTTCCGTAAGTCGCCGTATTATTCCGTATGGAATAACTCATAGGACAAATGGCCTGCAATAGACCTGTATTTTAAAATAACCCCATAAAAATAAAATTCAATGGATCTAGGAGGCCAATTCTGATTACCAAAACGAGTACATGACCTGGAAATGTCTCCTTCAATAATCAAAGTGTTTCACGTACTGCAGGACATGTTGCACCGTCTTGTTGAAACCACATATTGGCAACCTAAACATCTTTCAGTTTCGATAAAAAGAACTGGTTTATCATGTCGCGATATTGAGCATATAGTTGCGCTTCACCAAACAGTGACACGTTGTGTTTGCATTTGTTTTCGACAATCATATTTGGGTTACCAGAACCCCAAAAGCGAAGATTTCGGCGATTAACAAACCCATTAAGGTGGAAATGTGCTTCATCGCTTAGCATGATTTTATTCGAAAAATCCATTCCATAAACTCTTTTCGCTGAACATTGTCATTGGGCTTCAGTTTGTTAATTGTAGAGAGCTTATTGAACTTTGCAATTCTTGTCCACGACGCCGGAATTTTTTAATTAATCGCTTCACAGTTGACGAAATTAAAAAACTCTTCCGACCATATTTTGTACGAAATTTTCGAATTACCGCCGCCAAGCTTTCATTATTTTTGAAATGTTGTTCAATAATTCAGACACGTTGTTCTATCGTATTTATAACGCTCCATTTTCACTAAGCCTAAACTGTCATTCGATTTGTTATTTCTTTAGGATTGTACACCCTTTACCCTGTATAAAGTGAAGTTGCATGTTTGAAACAATTTGTAATCTCTAAAGAATTTCGCCACTGACAGACGACTCTTAGCCAATTTGAATATAATTTACAAAAAAAGTATAGTTATGAACTTGATAAAAATATGTTTTCGTTTCAAATTCATAATATCGAAGATTAAAAAACCAGTTGAGCTAAGATTTCTATTATTTTAAGCAAATCATTACTCGTTACTGACTTGTAATTTACCTTGACTGTCTGTTTGATCTTGGGAGATATTTCGCCTCCCCATCGAGTAGACTTTTGTGTATTTGCATATGCTCAGGACTTCATCCACAAAGAATTTTAAGTTGGTTCTAATAAGATTTATTAGGTTTCCTAAATTTTTAATGTTTTTTTTAACTTATAAACTATTATGTATTGTATTATAAACTTATGACGGGATTAACAAAAGTTCGGTCAGTTGGTGACTTTCAATTTGTTGTTGTTAAATCTAAAAATACCAAATCCTTTGCAATTACTTTATTAGTCTTCCTTACAAATTTTAAAACCATCGGCTTAAATGGAGACGAGAAAAGGCAAAATAGCTGAGGACGAAATTCCATCACCAACGCAAACAGAAATTCGCCATGGGATTCTCTTCGGAGTTCGACGTAATTTACAGCCAATACAAATATTCAGTGAATGCCAAATTGCACATGGAAAGATTGCACCATTTCTAAGACTATTTCTTAGTGGCTCCAAAGATTCCAGAACGGACATTTTTCCGTAGAGGACGAGCCCTCAGAAGGTCGACCAAAATCTTCCACTGATATCGTCCCTGTAGTTCTGGTAAAGTCCAAATTTGATGAAGACCCACGATCCAGCACCATATTCCCCGGATATGGCACCTTGTGATTTCTGGTTATTTCAAAAAATTAAACAAAAATTTTAAAGGAAAGGTCTTTAATAGCAACGAGGAGATAATTTAAACGCATTATGCTTAGAAAGCAAGATTTTGAATAATGTTTTCAAAAGTGGATTTATAGACTTAAGAAACGCATTGAAATCAATGGTGATTATGTAGATTACGAATAAATATCAAAACAATTTTTTTCTGGTCAACTTACCGAACTTTTGTTAATCCCCTTGTATGTTCCACAAGTTCAGCGAAGGTCAACGATCGAATGAATACCAGGCCCACCGAAAATACTACTGTACCAAATTTTATGTAAATCAAACGATAAATACAAATTTATCGAATAGATCGATCTTAGGTCCACTTCCCGCAAGAAAAAATGTTCCCAATATCAATTCAGACTAACTCTTTGCTTATGTAACAAATTTCGTAACAAACGATTTAAAAGGAAATTTGATTTTTCCGAATGGATCGGTCCCAGGTTCACTACAGTTGTTTAGGTTCAACCCATCTGCTTTTATTTTAATTATAGTTTATTAGTAATACGTGTACATCTTATAAACATAGCAAAATGTAAACAAGTCGTAAGTTATAGGGTTCAGTCATTTTGGTGAGGCTGTTACTGCCACCACCGTCTTTAGATGTTGGCTAAAGCAAAGAACCCCAGAGTACCCAAATCGTCGCACTGAATTACAGTGGCAGAGTGTAGATTGCAGACAGACTAAACTATTACTCACAGTAAGGGGAACTTAAATGGAATAAAAAGGGAACTATGATTTTTTCTTGGCGGCCCTAGTAGCCGAGTGGTGTCTATGGTAAAGTTTTGGATGTATTTTTCTTCTTCAAAAATTAGGTAAGTTTGAATCAGCTGAGTGTAGAGAATATACAGAGAAATATTGAAGAGTTTGTCCGGCTGCCAGCCAAATGGATCGTCATATTTTCACCATGTCACAAGCTCCACTCTCATTGTTAGGAGAATATAGAACTATTTATGTAATCTATCCAACATCTCGATATTACACAGTCGAGTTAAGCCGGTGAACCTACTCAATGGCCTAAGTGTCGGCAGTTAAAACCTCTGGCTAGACAGAGAACAGAGTTGGTTATATTTTCTTCATAAAGATGGTGGTCAGTGTCACATGCATTCAGATTAAAGTACAACAAATATATAGGTATATGTACGAGTATGTGCATATGCTGAATATATGCAGAGGAAACTGCCGCCTATAATTATTAGGGATGTGCATGCAAGACATGCTTAGTAACAAGATGAGTAATATACCATATACAGACATGCATACATAGGTAAATAAGTATTTTTTGTTTTTGTTGTGCTCACTGTAGAGCGTGGTGGCGTGCACGCGATCAGGTTCAAGAAAAAAGAAAATTCAAACGATGACGATTCATTTCGATTTTTCAGCGTTAACGACAAATACGTATGTATACATGTATGTATGAATTTATTGTTATTATTGTTATGTGTTGATGTGCTTAGCATTTTTAAATCGCATACAATAATAAAAACAACAACATTTGTATTAAACATCACAAGTGGCAAGCAATGACAATGATTTTGGTACATACACATGTACATATGTATGTACGAGTATATAATATAATATATGTACGTGCAGTAATATGTGTTGTTAACTATATGCACGTTTACATATATATTTTAAATAAATTTATAATGAAAAAACACCAGCAGTTGATCGCAAGAATAGTTAGTTAGCGCTGTTCTTACCAGCAAACTTTATTAGCTTAACATATATTAATTTATATGCATATACACACATTCATTCCTACCATATACATATAAGCTATTTGTTTATACCACTGAACTTAATTATCTACACGTATGTACTTGGTAGCTCTATGTTTTGATTTTTCACATCTAGTCCATTGACCGTCCTCGGAAAATTATCATCGGTATTACACACACACACTTGAAGACCTAAACGTACACCTAACAACAATAATAAACCACCAAACATGTTGCACTCAATGTGGGCACGTTTCAGTGACTCCGATGTACAACAATCGAAGTAATATTTATGAGCGTGTTGGCTTAGACCGGTCCCACCCGCCTCTTGTCTTATTGGACACAACGCTTATTAACACAAATGTATGTTCGCACTTTGTTTATTCGATGTGTGTGTTAATAAGAATCTTCAAACAAAAAAGCAAAAACAATACAAAAAGATAGGGTGGGCTAAAGATTCTCGTCTCCGATCGCACTGGCGGCAACAACGTATAAATAATAAGCTTAGATGTGTGCACATCTCGCGGCCTGGTCAAAAATTTAACTGGAGTCAGTTGCCCCCAGGCCTACTCTCAATTCACTGTTGACAGTCATAACTTCGAGGTCGTACATAATTTGCCCATCTTGGAACCAGCATCAACAACAACAACAATGGCGCGACTTGCGTAAGCAATTTAAAAGTAAAGTCCACTCTCGGCAAACAAAAACCGAACTCTACATACCGCCTCTTATTCCCGTCTTGCTATAAGGTTCAGAAACATGAACCTTGACGACATCTGACGAAGCGGCACCAGAAATTTTCAAATGAAAGCAGTGAGGACGACCTCCTTTTAGTTGGAAAGGTGGAGAAGAACCTGTATTCACTTGGCGAGGAATGGCTAACAAAACATTTTGCAGGAATCACGCAAGCGATGTATACGCCAATAAAAGAAGAAGAAGAAGTCCTCAGATAGTTTTGTTTGTTAGGATTGGTGTAACCCCGAAAAAACAGCTTATCTTTCCTACTTCCAGTGATGGCATCGCACCTCTTTTGGTTCCATAAGATCGATCACTATCCTATATTCCCTATGGCCAGTCAATCCTCCACAATAGGTTCAGTAGTGAACTGATTTTTACCGGAGCCGATGCGAAATCACAATACAGTCCTTGGGTCAGCGCGGATCAATCCACAAAGAAATCTTAGAATTTCCTACTGTCATACATATAAAATACTCTTTATAACTTAATAGGCATTATAACCAGAAAATTTTGAAAATCACTAAAATTTTCTTAAAACGAACGTGACCTACACGTATACGAGTCATACGTGGTAAAGGTATGTCATTAATATGGTTGCCGTGGCTGACCCTGCTGTAACTCATTCTGTTTTGTCTGTCGACCCAATTGTGGCCCTCTATGACTGCGATTATGACTTTAATTTCTTTTTTCAAGTCATGAATCGTCTTTGGATGGTTCGTATAGCGCTTTTACCTTTAAAGAGTTTCCACAAAAAATAAACCAACGGACTCAAATCGTAGCTGCGAGGCGACTAGTTGAGATGGAAGTTTAACTAATTACGTGAGTCTCGAATTTTGTTACCCCTTCACATTCGCAATGATATTCTCTTCAACATTTGAATACAAATAATGTCTGAGCATGACATGATAATGATCGGCATCGACGGATTCGAAGAAAACCGGACCAATGATGCCCCCGGTGCACACGTAACAGCAATCAGTCACTCGTTGAGTATGCAGTGGCATTTTTATGTTTATATGCAGGTCTTCTGAGCCTGAAGGCGGCTAGACATTTGTCGTGTAAGACTCACAATGTTTGAAGCAAGTTTTCAATGTTTCCCAGATTTCTTAAAGCGTAAATTTGACCATTTCGTAAGCCGCAAACGTCGTACTAAATATTTAACACTTCCGAAATAGTACCCACCGTTGAAGGTAGAGAAAGAGCAAAATCTCTAGTCACCTACAATAAATAAGTTCATAATTAAATTTTATATTAATTGCAATCTTGTGGCAACTCGTACTTTCGATCTATCCCCTTTTTACTGTACATCGCAAGATAGAAGTTCAGAACTCAACAGACTAAGGCAAGATCCTTCTAAGAACTCGGCTCTCCTAAATTATATTCAAAAAACAGATGCTGAATGAACTACGCCTTACAAAGAAATCTTCCTTCTGGAATGTTCTATAGACTACAACAGGCTTACAAGTACGAGGTCTATCTCTGAAATCAGCAGCATCGTATGTCGCTGAGGGATGAGGTAGGCGAAATTATTACAAGCCTTTAAATTTCTATTTAAAATCTACAAAATCTGTCTACGCGAAGGGTATATTCCCAAGGCATTGACTAAAGCTAAACTAAT
The DNA here is from genome assembly GCA_037013455.1 of Ceratitis rosa. Classification (NCBI taxonomy): domain Eukaryota; kingdom Metazoa; phylum Arthropoda; class Insecta; order Diptera; family Tephritidae; genus Ceratitis; species Ceratitis rosa. The sequence goes on along the minus strand of JAWMAG010000030.1, from coordinate 4,758,093 downwards.
CTTCATTTCAAAAAGCTTTCGACCCATTTCTCTTAAAAATCTTTAAAAGGCGGCTTATCAGGTTAATAAGGCCGAAAACATACCCCAGAATAGACTCGCGAGTACATGCTTGGTATCTTCCTCGACATAGAGAGGGCTTTTAACAACATTCCTCCCGAATCTGAAATAGACGTTCTTCAAGAAACGAGCTTCGAACAGAAGTAAGCTTGTAAAGTATTTCCTAAGGATCGTGTTCATTTTCGCCGATGACGTTCCCAAAATTAGGTTAGAACGGACGACTGCATAACTTTCACTGACTTTGACGAAGTTTTTTCAGATTTTAGCCAATGGGCAGGGGTGTTCCAATATATGCAGACTTGATCCACTTGTCCACAGATGGGTCAAAACTGGTAGACAGGGTGAATAGTAGAGTATACTCAAAGGAACTTGACATCTGCCAATCCTAGCGTTTGTCGGTTCACTGTAATGATTTCAATAATGGCAATAAAGGAGGATAACAACTGTTTAGGTGTATCTAAGTTTGTCCGGTAGCGAGGTGGTACTAATAGCACTGGACTCTAACACTAGCACTATAAAATCAGAGACGCCAGAGAACTACCGCAAATAACTAAACACAATGGCCATTCATTCTCTTTGAACTTAGTATGGGTACCACGACACCGTAGCATACAAGGTAACGAGAGGAGGTATGAGCTTACAAGAAAGGATCCTTCCACTTTCGCCATCATGAAAGAGTTTGTGCATGGCGTTCTCCGTTTGTAAGTCCATTCCAGAAGAGCTCTTTATCGTAGATGCAAACTAAAGATGGAATAACCTAATAGACTTAAACGAAATAGCGGTTGCAAAGTTTCGTAAATTGCCCAGTTTTGCTTGACGGTTTGGTTTGACTAGCGGGTGGGGGTGCTAAATTGGATCCACAATATTCTCGTTTGGTGGTCTAATTGTGCTAATATCCAGCAGCCACTTCAACCTAACCTAACTTTGGATGGTGTTGGATAATCGGAAATTTGGCAGTTTGAGAAGATTATGAGAATTTTCACATAGTGCTTCCATTCTTGAACAAGAATATGCAGTTAGTATCGGACACAACACACTCGACCCAGAAATGCGTTTGACAAATTCCACAATCCACCCTATAATCATTACACAACCGACCTCCTAAATTCTTCATGAATATATTATGGCGTTGTTCACCTAATATAATTTTAGTACAGAGTTTCAAACCTTCCTATTTCTTTTGATTGTGGAATTTTTATTTTATTTTCACAAAAATTTCTATTCATAGTTACATACATATATATATATATTTATAAATATATTTATAAATAAAAATTCTAATTGCTTAGTTTGGCAAGTAAAATTATTGGTTTCTAATACTTAACCACTGAGCTACAACAACACCGCTGCGGGTGCCCATTTGACTAATTCGTTCAGATTCCATATGAATTTACAACATAAATATACATATGTAGGTATGTATGTTGGGGGTCATGGCAATTATCTAAGGTTAGTGTAGTCTCAGCTGGATTTCACACCGACTGGTTCATGGTGTTCAAATTAAGTTTGCTTGCAGGTGAGGTGACTACTTTGCACAAATGTACACACTTACATACATGAATACGTACATCTACATGTGAATATTATATAAGCAATTATAGAGATGTACTTTTCCATATTGCTATGCATATGTATGTGCATATATATATATATATTTAATATGTGCTTACATATGTACCTACATATAGATACATACATATATATCCACCATGATTACCTCTATACAAAAGACATGAATTCTAGTAAATAAAATGTTTAATTAAACCACATCATAAGCAAATGAAAGAGTTCGTGTGAAAAATAAATCCAAACTGCGGGCTTAAATAACCAACACATTTACAGACATACCATACGAGTACAACACCGATTATTGTGGTTATGTCTTTCGATATGCACGAGTGATTCTTCAAGGAATCAACAACGTTGGTGATTAAGTTTATATAAAACGATATTATTTGATTTAAATAAAATATATTTTTTATTTGTATGTATCTACATAAATTGCATAAATAAATGTGCATATGCATACATATACGATATATGGTATATGTATATCTACATATATAATATATCATCCACATTTATGGAATACACTATTTCAATAAATATATGCAATATTTATATAGTAAAAGTTACCAGCAAGATTGCTTGCATAAAATATACATATGTATGTACGTACATAGACATACTCATATGTTATGTCACTACAAGCATATATATAATTTTCGATATAGTAATATAAAATTTAAAAAAACCAAATTAAAAAAACTAAATTAAATTAAACGAAATATTAAAATAAAACAAAGATTAAATTAAACTAAATATGTAATTAATTAAATTAAATTAAACAAAACAAAAAATATAAAATAAATTTAAAGAAATAATTTTATTTATTTATTATTTTATTATTTATTATTTAAAAATATATAATAAAATAAAATTAAAGCAGAAAATATAAACAAACTACTTATTTAAATTTAAAAAACTTAAACAAAAACTAAATGAGATGAAATTAAATTAAGTTAAATTAAATAAAAAATAAAATAAAAAAATATAAAAAAATAAAACGAATTAAAAAAATAAAGTTAAAAGTAATTAAATTGAATAAAAGCAAATCAAATAAAAACAAATAAAGAAAAGAAAAAAAAAATAAAAAATAAAATAAAATTAAATAAATAAATAAAATAAAATAGAGGGTGGAGTGGAGTGTGGAGTTGTGATTTAAAAGCCTGGCTACTAACGTATTCAAATGATGAAGTGCGAAATATTTAAGGAGCAACCCGTCCCCAATAGGATTAAGGACAACTGTACCATTCGTTCCTTCTCTTCGCTGTTTAGCGTCAGTTAGAAATCTCATCCTTCTTACAAAGTGAACATCTTCCTCTTCTTTTGCTTCCACCACCGGCGGTACTGCATCTGCACCATATAGTAAGACGGGAATGATAAGGGACCTGCACTGTTTGGTGTAGGTTCGGCGAAAAAGAACTTTACTTTTCAATTGGCAAGAGTGATTCTGTGCAGAATTTTAAAAGCTGACATTGTTTTTGGTATTAATGCTGGTTTCAAGATAGACGAAGTTATCCTCTTTCACTACCAAACCCATTCGCTTCACGATTGTTAAGGCCAATGATGGTGGGGTTCCCCATCACTGACTATTGCACATTCACTGCCATTCATTAGGCTGGCGTAGTGTTCCCTCCATGCAGTAAGTATGTTTTGGACATCGGTCTCCATTTTACAACCTTGCGCAATCGTATCATTGCAAGGCATCCCTGCATTCGTGCAAACAAGTTGCTTTACGGTGAAATGGTTAGAACGGTTGCAAAAATATAAAGCAGTTCAAAAAAATATGTAACATAATGTTTAAAAAAAGAATTAGCGCAAAAAACTAACCCTCCGACGTCTGCCATTGTTGTTAAGCATTTATAATAAAATGAAGCATCACAAACCTTAGCGATGCGCAGTTTGCTTTCGATTGCGCATCGATAACTTCAACAATACATTTTGGAACATGATACTTCGTCAAAGTTTGCACAGTTATAACCCAGTACCTCAATACTAATAATAATGAGCTACGTAAAGTACTCACCTCCAGTTATCCCTCAATTTTCAACCGAGCACCTTCTCAAATTTTAGATTTGCGTCTTGATATTTACCCAACAAATGGAGGGACCTACAGTTTATTCTAAGCCGCCTTCGAATGGCCGAATGATTTATATGAGGAGCTTTTATTTAATTTTCTATCATTTTAGATGATGATCGAACCAAGATTCCTGGCCTTCAGAATGGCAGTAAGCAATACTAACCACTCGGCTACTAATAATGTATTCGGATTAGAGTTAACAGGCTCTTAGCGTTCCTCAACCTCGAGGCCTACAGAAAAACACAGTCCACAGACTCTCACAACGAGCGCAAAAATAAAAAAATAAAAACAATAAATACAAAATAAAACAAAATAAAAGTAAAATAAACTAAATTAAAAAATTTAATTAAATTAAATAAAAAGTTAATCAAATAATAATAAAATAAAATAAAATAATAAAAAAATAAACTTAAAAAAAAAATAAAACAAAAATAAAAGTAAGGGAAAAAATTAAATTGAATAAGGTAAATAAAATGATGAAAATTGAAAGTAAGACAAAACAAAATAAAATCAAAAAAAATTAAATTGAGTTAAGTAAATTAAAATAAAATAAATTAAAGTAAAATAAAAAATAATAATTTTAAATAAAATAAAAAAAGCAAATCAATGCTTTAACAATAAATAATAAATAAATTTAGTAAATTAAATAAAATAAAATAAAATAAAATAAAGTAGATAAATTGAACTAAAAAAATATGTTAAAAAAATAAAATTCATTTGAAAAAGAAAAACAAATTAAATAAAAAAGTCATTGCAATGAAATAAAATATGAAAGCATACTTATAATTAACAAATTATATAAAAATTAAACTAATAAGAAAATAAAACGGTTTTAAGCAATAAAAAATTGTTAAAAGTTTTAATTATAAGATTAGTTATCTTAATGATCAGCTTTTAACTTTAATTGTCTAATTAAGGTGCAGTAGATTTGCGGCCAAATATCATGGCTTACTCATTCAAATGTATTTTATATCTATGTACATATGTGCGAGTATATTAAATGTATTTATAATTTAAAAAAAATGTATTTGAATACATACATACATATACCCTTTAATCAGTCACTAGTATGTAAATATTCAAGCCTTCAACTTTTGAATGCTAAATACTGCTTTTGTGCAGCTATTTAAAGTTTTTGATTTTCTTAGCTAATTAATTTTTTTTCGGTTAATATAAAAAAATTAAGGAAACAGAAAATATTAAATTTAACTAAATATTTCGTTAGTATCTACATATAAACTGTATATTTTTAAAAACACTATAAAGTTTCCTCGAACTTATGATGTGAGTCTAGATTTTTTTCTGCAAATGGAGGGACGTACAGTTTTTTCTTTAGCTGCCTCCGAACGTTTTTGTGCTGAAATTTTTTCTTTCATAACAAAAATACACTCGCAGCAGTTAATATTCCCCGCCGAGGAGCGAATGCGAGATGCGATGATGCGAGGACATTACCCTCCGCATGCCAGCACTCGTTGCTGACCACTCGTTGTATTTAAGTTTGACGGCTGTCAGGTCTGCTATATTTCGACGAATGTAATAACCTAATCTACGAGCGTATTTCTTCTACACATATGTAGGAAAAATAATGCCTTGAAGGCTTCGAGGTTAGTTTGTTCAATGAAAATTTGAATTTAATTAGAATCATTGTTCCATCAAAATTTTAATTGTAATTCAATATTGATTCACTGATTACTCACACAGAATTTCGGAAGTGATGCTCAATTATATTTATTATTATTATTATTATTATTATTATTATTATACATAAACATATGGACATATGTATATACATACATACGTATTGGTCTACCATATTGAGTCATTAAGTCAGTATATGGTAAATATTTTGAAGTTTAATCAACTAAATTCCACAAAATTTCACGAAATTAAATTCTTGCAGCAAAAAAGCCGCTTCAAACAACGTTAAACGACCACTGCAAATGATTAAATAAAATACTGTCAAAGAGCGAGAGAGCAGACTGTTTTTTTTTTTTTTTGAATTTTCAAAGAATGTGAAGTTCATTAAAATTATTTAACCTTTTGCAGTTCGGTTCAAATCGATTTGAAAGAGTTAAGTTCAAAGTTTTTCATACGAAAAAGAAGTAAACAAAATACGCAAATGATTTTTTAATCTATTTTAAATGCTAAATATGTATGTATGCATGTGTGCCTAGTTTAGTGAGTCTAACAATATTTAACTAGTTATGCTTTGGTCACACCGTTCATAAACCATAAAAAGAATTCTACATTTAAATTTATTTAATTGCGATTTAGTGCTATAAACATGCTACATACATACATATTTGTATGTATATTAAAACATTAACTTTTTCGTATTTTATAGTTACCCACAAAAACTACTCCAAAACACCAGCTCTGTCCGCCTATATGATTTCCTCGTAACGCCGGAAGGTTTGCGTTTACAGCATTTGAAATGAGCAACAAAATAACCAGTAACCAAATAACAAAATATACTGTATATGTATGTACAATAACTAAATATAAAGCGCTGCGTAATCAGTCATTTGTGTATATACATATTTACAATAACTGAGGTTTTTTTGCGAACGCGTACAAAATTTGATTGTTAATTCGCCATAGACTTGAATTGTTGTCAGGCTTTGTTGGCTCTGGCTATAGATGTGGTGGGGTGTTTCCGTAACGCTTGGTGCTTGGCACATGGCACTCTTGTATGTATGGCCATACATAAATATTGTTCTAACAAATTAAGTATTATTTTCTAAAACACCAAAAAAAAAGATAATAATAATTAAACAAATACACGCCTCGTCGTCTTCTCCACCCGCCTATAGAGACGACAAACAGCATTTGATTACCCACTGTCACCTCTTCCGTTGGTTCCGTCGCTGACATTGTTGTGATTGCTGTGGTGTCACTGCACAGAATTGTGCGGTCAAATCAAGAGAAGTGGTCAACCTTGAAACATGAAATGATAAGCACCAACTACTACTGTTGCCGCTGTTTTTTCTTTTTGCTTTTGTTACTCTCCGTTGTCAGTCTCCCATGCCAACCAACTCGTACTACTGCCGCGACTGTCATTGTATAACCAAAACCGTTTTTCTTCTCTTATTTTGTTGTCACAACTCGTTGTATTTGGTTCGCATTGACTTTGGTTTGTACGCAGTCGCAACTGTTGGTGCTTTTTAGCATTTATGGTTGTTGTTTGTTTTGCCTCACTATATGCTTACATAGATGTTTGCAAACAACATTGGAATGTTAACAATTAAAAATTTCATGTTTACAAATGTCCAGACAGAACCGGGCTCGTCATGTTTCGGAGCTACCACCCACAGCTGTGCACCACCCTAGGGCATATCATGGTGACAAAAATTGAAGGCTCGATAATAAAATTGTAAATTTTCCAGTGCTAAAATACATGCATATAGGTATGTATGTCCAGAAGTGCATTTGTTTGTGAAGTTTTTGAGTAGATTTGATGTTTGTGCAGCTTTCCGCCTATTCTGACATTCTATGCGGGAATTTAAATTTTATTTCGACGCTCAGCGCGTGCAGACTTAGATACATTTGTCAGTTCTAAATAAAAAAAAAAGTTAAAATTTTATATTTTTTATTTAATACTCAAATGCAGTAAAAATATTAAATTTTCAGTTAATATATTTATTTTTTAGTTGAAATCAAGTCTAGCTATAAATACAATTTTTATATGTTATCGACTCGTAATTTTTTGTTCCAAATAGATCTTATTCATCAACATACAATATTATTCATAAAGACTCTTACAGTCATTTCAGTGCCGCTATAATTTTCGCAACCAATTTTGTAGAATGATTTATCTTTAGCCGTAAAATATACAAGGCAGTTTCAGCGATAACCTCTTTATTCTAGCGATATTTCTTATAGTTAAGCATCTCTTTCAAGTCTGTGGCAGCAAGTCGAAGTACAAGTAATGTAGTGTCTGCCATTTTTTTGATCCGCTTTAATAATGTTATTAAATGTTCACTGCTGATGGTATTCTCCTCCTTAAGTCCCTCTTATAACCGCTAAAGCGGTTTTCGACCTAGCACCATTTCCAATTTGAGGTGTGCGTCTTGATGTTTTTTAAAGAAATGGACGGAGCTACAAATTATGCTAAGCCGGCTTCGAACGGCTGATGGATTTTTATTTCATGTCCGAAATACACTCGAAGGGCTTGACATTCCCTTCCGAGGAGCAATCCCAATTGGAAAAATTCCCTTCTAAGGTATTCGATTAATATTACGCCGCGTACATTCCTCAATACCGCTGACATAACCTTTCTAACCGATTGTTTTGCTTTTGGACACTTTAGGCGAGGTTCACCAGTTTGCTGTACTATCAGATGTCGTTTGCTTTTATTCCGGAGTGAAGGGACACGTTCTTGCTTCATCCATTGCCACATATCGCCGCAATTGCATCAGAAAAAATCCATACGTCACAACCTTCACCCCAGACACCTTAAAATCGTAAGAATCATGGCCATTTAAACAGAAATATGTATAAACAAGTCTCTACATACTATGTTTGTAGATAAACATAAAGAATATTTACCTATGCTTTGTATAAATATAAGTATATAGCTACATAAATCTTCTTGGAGGGCAATGCTAATTAATACGAGTATAGGTATTAACACTCAGCTACTAGAAGCGATTTATAGGTTTCACTTGGATAAATCCATCATGTCAAAATTACCATTGTTTATACAATTCGCACACGTGATATATGTATGTATGTATATATTCAAAAATTACCACTTGTTTTTTAACAAAAACAAAAACCTACAAATTGTTAAATAAATTCTACATAAGAAAAGACAAAAATAAATAAACTCAAAAAATGAAACCAAATTAAGTAATGATAAATTAAATATGTTAAATAAAATTACATAAACTAAAATGAATTTAAATTAAATTAAAATACATAAAAAGTCGAAAACAAAATTAAAACGAATATAATAAACTAACGTAAAATAAAATAAAATATAATTATTAAAAAATAAAATAAATAGACAAAAAAAATAATTGTGATAAAATTTAATTATAATAGATAAAGTAAAATAAAATTAAACAAAATACTATAATAATCTAAAACAAAATGAAATAAAAACAAATAAAATATAATAAAATATTATGTGTACAACTTTGCTTCCGCCGTTTTTCGATTGGAGGCTGTACCGGCTAAGGCTGGTTGAAATACATTGATGATAATGCCTTTAAAGTGAGTATGGACAGTGCCTAACGAATTGTCATCGCCGTTTCAGTGACAGTTGTTCTGGTTTTCGTATTATTCACGCTCGAAAATGTCCGTTTATCTGCCCAATTCTCGCCATTTGCGGGAAGTTTTACTTTTCTGTTACAATTCGAAAAAAATGCAGCTGAAGCGCATCGAATGCTCTCAGAAACTTACGGTGATGCTGCTCTGAGTGAAAGAACGTGTCGGGAGAGGTTTCAACGTTTTAAAAATGGTGATTTCGTTGTCGAAGACAAACATGGTGGTGGAATAGAAAAAACCTTCAAAAATGAACAACTAGAAGCATTGCTTGATGAAGATTCTTGTCAAACCCAAGAACAGCTTGCCGAATCGTTGGGAGGGAGTTAGCAAGCCATTTCAAAACGTCTCAAGGCCCTGGGCTTTTCATTTTGGAAAAAACGGCGGAAGCAAAGTTGTACACCTAATAAAATAAAGTATATTAAAATGTTATAAAATAAAAATATGAGAGAAAACAATTTAAAATGAAATAGGATAAATTAAAATAGAATAAATTAAATATAGTTAAATATTGAGATCAGGGAAATGGCCTCTGGTGGTGGAGGGAATTTCGAAATATATCAGGCGATAATAGTCTTCTTCATTTGGTAGGTTTCCTTGGTTTTAGCGGTGAGACCACTCAAGTCATTGCGCTATGAACGAGCTAGCATGAGTAGCAATATGTATTTCTGTCCATGGCAAAGCGCATGTTGAAACTGGTATTCGCTAAAATTTTATGTTCTAATAAAACAACGTTTAACGTAGCTGGAAAGAATATATGTTTGATGCTAGAACATCAAGGAATTTCATCTTTCTAGACCGACTCTACAACACTACATCTACTAGTGTAAAAGAATGGCTTACTACTCTAATGTAGCGGCGAAGGAGAGGAAAAGTCTGCTGAACATTATCACTGTTCCAGTCCAGCCCAAACATCATTCGACAAAAGTTTTTTTTAAAAATAATTCTATGGTTGCCTCGCAAAAGTAGCTTCAGCTAGAATAAGGCATACTGAATCTTTTGCCCCCCGACCCTCCGGAGGTTGGTTGAAAGGAAAATCCAGCAGTGACTACCATGCCCAATCGCGAAAGTTCGTAAAACTCCCAGTAAATATTTCTTGGTACATAAAGTAGGAGTCAGAGAAATAAATACCGAAATCGTTACACAGGCATCAAGAAGTGCCATTTACAATAAAATGAAATGATATGAAATAAAATATAAAATAAAAAAAATTCCAATAAAATAATTTTAAATGAAATGCAATAAAATTAAATTAAATAAAATTAAATAATTTAAAAACTAAATTAAATATAGATAATAAAATACGAAATGAAACAAAATTAAATTAATTATATAAAAAAAATATATTAAATTTAAAATAAAATATATAAAAATTAAAAATTTTAAAATAACCGATAAGAAATCAAAAATGAAATGAATAAAATAATAGAAAATAAAATAAATAACAAATTAAACATAAACGAATATGAAGTAAAAAATGTTAAAAATAAAATAATCTAAAATAAAGTAATGTACAGTAAAAAAGCTACAATTAAACAAAATAACATAAAATAAACAATAAAATAACATAAATAAATTAAAATCCAATTAATATAAACTAAATAAAGTTAATAAAATTAGATAAAATAAAATTTAAAAAAATTAAAAAAGAATAAAATAATTAATTGTTTAGTTAATAAATTGATTTCGGAAGTAGAATTGAACAAAACAATAAAATGTAAATAAAATAATAGAAAAATAAATAATATTAAAAAAATTAAATGAAAACCAAATAAAATTAATAAATAGAAGAAATAAATAAATATTATTAAATTTAGAAAAATTATATATAATAAATTAAATTAAAAAAGCGAAGTAAAATTAATAAAATAAAATAATAGAAATGTAATTAAGCTAAATAAAACTTATGAAACTAAATATAATAAAATAAAATAAATTACATTAAATTAAATTAAATTTAAATAAATATAACATTATAATTCCCGTTGAAAAACAAAAAACAATTTTGACTTCTACAGCACGCAATCTTACATGCATTATAACAAGGAAATCTATTAGCCTGTGCTAAAACACTAAAGCAAAATATTAATTATTTAACCCTACATGATTTTTGTTACTTCACACAAGAGCTGAAAATTGTTAAACAAATTGATAGATTAAAAGTAAGAAACAAGAAATTGAAATTAAAAAAAAATATATGTATTAATAAATTTCACAATTTACTATTATGTGGTATGGCTGACGTACATACATATATACATACATACATATAATTTATCATGCGTTTTATTGCGTACTGAAATGTTTACACTTCTGTTGTTGTTGTTCTCATTCATAACACTTGTTGCTTTTGGCAAGGCTATTATTTGCATTTTTACTACTGCCGCAGCAAAAAAGATAATTATAAATCGTGCTATAAAAACATCTTAAACATAATTAGACATTAATTGGGTATATACACACGCACATAGGTGTACTTGCGCATTTTGTTTTTTTTTTTGTATTCGTAATTGTTTAAAACACAAATTAAAATAAGTAAGGAAATGCAAACTCAAATGGATTTAATTTAAAACTTGTTTTGAAAACAAAAATTATGGTAACAGAATAGAAAACAACTATGAAAAAGTGCAGAAACCAAATAATACCTAAACTGTTTTTTTTTTGGATATATAATTATTTTTGAACCTAGAATTCCAAAAGAGCAATTATTTACAAACCACCCTTTGATAAACAAACTTAATATAACTCCGACATCGTTCATGTGGGTATAAAAATTCAAAGTGGCAAAGGTAATTGTTAGCAAATTTGTTAGCATTCTGTTTTGGGCGTATTTGGCACGCGCCCCTTAACACCATATTTATACACCTTTTTCATTATCTTATAGCCGTTTGCACTCGTTTGTAATATTCGTTTTGTAAGTCTGCTGTTGATTACTATTGTTGTCATCGAACCTTTTTTTCGCCTTCTAACAAAATCTCACAAGCACAAATGATAAATGAATTTTTCTACTAAACAGAAATGTCAGATTGAAATGACGATAACATTTCCTAACTGAAATAAATTAGGAGAAATAAATGCTTTTGAGAAATGAAGCTTAATGAAGTTCGTAAAATATTTTTTTAGAAAACAGAGGTTTCTTCGCTGAGAAGGAATATGTATTCGTAACTAGTTATACTAGAAGAAGCTCCCCACAAGATGATGTTCTCACGTTCTTTATAAGGTATCTTCCCATGTTGCTTCAAATATTGAGAAACTCTAAACATGGTAAGCAACTGATGCATGGTCTACGCTCTGCCACCAGATCTCTATTTTCCTTCGGTAAAAATTTAAGATAACAAACTCACTTGGAGCTGAAATATGGTAGAAAGAGGTAGGAAAACTTTAACTGTGTGTCCAAGAAGCCGACTAAAAGAAGTGCCATCGTAACCACAATGAATTCTGCACACGACGCGAGCATACCGCTCTCCCCGACAAATAACGAATTAAAGTTGACCTTCAACACTCGGACCAGTTGCAGGTATACCGACAGAAAAAGTCGGTAGAGCAATAAAAATGCTGCCCCCAGTGTTGGTTGGCACCGTCTTTTTGGAAGCTTTCACCACTACTTGTTATAAGTATGTATCTAGAAATGTTAGAGTGGTAGTGTTGGTAGCACAACAGGCAAGTAGGCCAAAGTGTATTTGCTCACAAAACCAGGCTACCACAGCAACTTGTCTTAGCTCAAAACCTCTATTGTCTTCGAGACACATCTATAAGCAGAAAAAAGAGAGACGGCGGTACGCGTGGGTATGAAGGTCTTAAAAACAGGCAAATTACAGAATAATTCGAGACCGAAGCATACTCACGTATTTGGTGCCTTTGATGCGCTATTGGCCATTGCACAGGGGAATACTGAGATTATGAAGGGAACACATCTCTGATCTGCTGAATGACGGTCAAACTAAATCATATTCAGCTGGCAAACCCGAACCCACAATGAAAGACAATCTAATAGACTTGGCATCACCCAACTTTGATTAATTTCGATTAGCAGTTGCTCACCCGAAGAGCAACAAAGTGGCGGGAGCCAATGATCTTTGGGCTAAGGTATTATATTAAAATAAGACAGATAATAACTGTCCCATTTGGACAGCAGTGATGTCAGCCTTTAGCCTTACGATAGCATCAACCAGCTGGGCAGCAGCATCTTTTCAATTAAGGGATCGGACATTCTAGATGAATGCCCTTAAATCATAGTCCTTAGTACGTTTGCAGTTGTCGTCATTAAAAGTCTGATCTTTCACCAAGAGGCTGTTTTCTCTTTTGCATTGCAGCTGGTTTCTACGTGGCGGGCCCTACACCCAGCGCACCACCTCCCTAGGAGAGTAGGCACCTTTTAATCGAACATTTCGAAGTGGCTCCACTGAAGCTTCCGCTCTTTTAGCCGTGATCTAAGCCTCCACATGGGTTGGTTGCAGCATCTTGTACAAGATTTGCGTAAAGGGGACGCAAGAGTTGAAAATCATGCGATCCTGCGATTATAACCACCTACTAAGAAGAATGACTACACCTTATTACACGCCAAAGCCTTCTGATTGAATTTAATGAAATTCACTAATTTTCGAAACTCTACTGATTGAGCTCAATGTTGAAGAGGTAAGTGTCTGTTTACAACTCATTACTGAAAATCTACTTAGCTTGTTACTAAGTATAAGCCGGAAGTGTAATTTGTCTTTTTTTTCAAATTACGTGGATTGCTGCTAGCCAGAACAAAGTTTTTCCCATATTTATTTATTTTATTATATATTTTTTTTATATATATATATTTTTTTTGAAGGTTTTCCACAATGCTAAGGTTTTATGCAAATTAATTACGTTTATCTAGTTTGTGTGTAAAATGAGAAGTTTTCCAGTGAAGATAGCCATGACTATTCGCTCTTCCGCAATGTGAAACAAGTTAATTACAACAATATATATACAGTACTATTCATTTTGTGGTTTCGAAAATAAATGTTCAAAAAATGCATTTAAAATATATTTTTTTTTCATGTAATGTATGAAATATGTGAAATACTAACATCATTCAATGACCACCTCGCGAATTTCTCCACAAAAAAGAGTCTAACAGTGTCAAATCGCACAACCTCGATTGCCAATTGACAACGCCAATACGAGAGATAGCACAGTCATGAAATTTCTCTCCTAATAAAGCCATATTCGCCCGTGTTGTGTGACATGTGGCGCAATCTTGTCGACACCACATATTGTCCAAGTCGTATTCTACAAGTGCAACCCAAAAAAAGTCGATTACCATACTACCGTAACACTCCAAATTGACAGTGAAGATCTAAACACATCTCCAGACCACATAACGCACCAGGCAGTAGATTTTTTTGGGTGCAATTGCCTCTCTTCAATTATTTGACAAATGTGCCTTGTGGCTGCAGAAAATTTTGTTCTAAAAAACGCCGTCCACTGCTTATTGTTCAAGTACCCAATCAACGGATGTACGACGTTGTGAAAGTCAGTTGGCTTCAGGTGTTATATACATATATTGCATGAACTGGACTTTATAATGATATAGGAGTATATAGGTGTAAGTTCATGTGAAAAATACGCCATATTGTGCCGTAGAAAAGTCTCAGTTCTTGAGAATGTCGCGAAATATACATATTCGGGTTTTGGCTACAGTACAGTACAACACTTAAAGTAGCGATATTTGAGGTGGAACCAGCAAAACAATGATGCGCAGGCTTTATTATATCTGCAACCGATTCAGTACCTGCAAGTTTTTTCGAAATTTTATCAATTGCTTGAGTAGTACCATGAACTCCTCTTAAAGCACGAATTACCATTTTTCAAGGCTTTGTGCGGTTGTTAGGCGATCCATTTTCATAAATGCCTGACTTTTATCTAAATCAAAACATATTTGGTTTGATAGTTAAGTTTGACAGATGTCAAAATACAACTACGAAATGGATACCCCTGTAAAACGCATATGTTCTTTCTAATTTTGCGTGATTTCTGTAGAGCTTGTTTAGTTTAAGTGCAATAAAATAAAAATTCAAAGCCAAAATTCCAATATTTAATTGCATATACGTACAACCAACTTTCATAATCGAACTAATCAAAATACTTTAATAGAAGAGAACTATTTTTAGCTCGCACTAACTAAAGCCACTGCCGCAGCTGCAACAGCCCCTTAGTAACATGTACTTGAATTTGCAAATAAAAATTGTATTTATTCTTGAAAATTAAAGCATACGACTACACACACACACACATGCACATACATGTGCAAGTGCTCTTAACTGTGTTAGTCTATTGAATTTATAATTACACAAATACAATTATTGCATTACAAAGCAGTAAGTGAATGCCATTAGAACAGCTTAGGGCTTTGCCAATTACAAATTTATTTGTACATATATTTATTGATATACGAGTATGTACGTAGATGTGTGTGTGTATACACAAGTTGAATTAGTAAAGTAAAATTGCACTAAACATTTCAATTCCATTACAGTTAAGCTTCAATTAGACTATAATAATCACTACTTACATACTTACATACATATATGTATGTTTATAGTTGTACTTACCAGCATATTCATTTACATATATACATATGTAAATATGTATATCCTCAACAGTATGTATTTTTAAACGTGTTTGCTGCCGGCAGCAGTTTTAGAATGCCTGATACTCGTACATGAGCGGGAGGGTTATTTCATTTAGCTATGAATAAGTGCTACGTATTCTATATTATACTTACATATACATACGTGTATGTATATGCCTTTAATACGTTTGTAATATATTGTAGAATAAGCATTTTTCTTCACTTTTTCTATTTACTATTTAGCAATGAAACCATGAGATTTTTCATTATTTTAATTTTTTTTTTTTTGCCAAAATGTATTATTTAGCCTTGGTTTGAAATCTTCTTTGATAGCTCGAAATAATTGTTTTCAATTGCCAACCCTAAAGAAGGCAATTATTAAATACATATACATATGTATGTATGTATAAAAATATTCGTAAGTTTCTATGCGTACCTTAATACTTCTTCTTCTTAATTGGTGTAAGTAGGCATTGCTTAAGAGGTTAAAGCCGAAGCAACATTAGTGTCGTTCCTTTTTTCACTGTCTGGAGCCAATTGGAAACTTTATATTGGATACTACATCGAATACTTTCAAAGCTGGAGTGTTTTCACCGATTCGAACGGCGTGAAGTTCGCCAATTTCGCTGCAAATCTCGTACAACTGAACGTACCATTATCACAAAACTCGAAGACTCGACTTACAATATATGTTGTTGTGTTCGTCCACGCCACCAGGTAGCAAGACGAGAATTTTGAGCGGCTGGCAGAGTTTGACCTTTGTTTGTCTAGATAGGGTTTTATTTTTATTTTTACAAATTCAAAGTTATGACTGTTAGCAATGACGTCACATTCTCCAATTGCTTGTTTAATGACAGGAGTTATTTCGTCTTGCCTCGCTGACTACCATTGAACATTAATTTTAATTTTAATCAAGTACATATTGATCATTATTATCTAATATGATATTTTGCCATTTTCCAGCTAGCTTCATAATTCCATCAATATAGAACTACTTTGGTTTATCGGCATAGGACTTGGCGAAATGAGCTCCGTCAATTACAGACGCATGTAGTCCGATGTTGTCATGAAAACACACAACACATTTTTTATTGATTACTTTTAGATACTTTTAGAGCTTCTTGTGAACTGGTTAATTTATTGACAGCTCAAAATTGACCGTTTCGCCAGGTTGTAGTAGCGCATAATCAGCAATTCCCCTCCAATCCCACCATACTCTCAGCACAACCTTATTTTCATCAATTCATATTTTGAGGTAGTTTCCATAGGGTCACTGACCTTTTGCAATGATGTTTTCCGTTGAATATTCTCGGATTATTTAGATCTGCAGCTAGAAAGACTGGTTTCTGGTTTAGTTATTCAACCTTTTTTAAAAAGCATATATTAATTCCTGTTCTTTTTAAGTATATTTTGTGTATTTGTATTAAGATGGACTCTTTCCATTGGTGTTGAGACTTAAATGCACGCTCATCAACGAATAAGGGGCGGGGCATTGATGTAAATGACAGCAACCTATCCACTTTAATCAAGAGAGACGTTAAAAGTGTCTCAAAGATATGATTCTCAAAATCTTCCTACTGAGAGAGGAAGAGTGCATGCAAAACCCTACAGTGAATAAGGATCCCGCTACCACACCGACATCCTACGAGAGCACCGAACATATACAACTCGTCATGGCAACACCGAAAAAACTAAAAAACTAATGGAAATACGTTCACGAAACAATTATGTCCCACTGTTGAAGACCTGAGACCTCAGCTAAGCCGCAAATCATTTACTAATATGAAGACAATACTATAGATATAACAACATTGAGCGATCACGTTAGAACGTTGAGACTCTTAGACCTTTGCAAAGACAACAAATGAAGAGAAAGGGGATGTAGGCCTGGAGGGCAAAGAACTTCACACGAAACAATGGCCCAATTGAGTGGCGAGCTCAGTTAATAGACCACATCTAACGTGTGATTTAATGCCTCTACACTATTCTTTGTGGAATAATAGTAAAGCTCATATCAAGTTCATATTTAAGAATATATTCGTGATACACCGTCCAACTTGTGTCATTTACAAACTACGTGAAATAATCGTTAAACTTAAAATTATATTGATCGTAGAATAAAGATATCATAAACTTTCTTAGATTTATCGAAGGTGTATGTATGTTTTTTTTTTTTTTTTTTGAAAATCAAATCCTGAAGACCCCAAATAATCGCCAAAATTAAATTTATAAAAAATGTATGTATTAAATTAATTTTTTTAAACCATTCATGTACGAGTATATGACTAAACTTGGTCAAAAGTATGTAATTACCAGACATTGACACCGATAAGCGATTTTGATGAAAATTTCATCATATATGCCCCACATGTGAGTTTTTAACCTAAAATGAAGTACTATAAATTTGATAAGGTCATGAAAGGTATAAAGATAACTCTTCTTGCTTGCTTTCCTGTTTTTGTTTTAATTGTGAAAATCAGAAAAAAGATAATTATATCAATTTGTGCATGATTTAGAGAAAAAATATATATGTTTATGTGTTCAGTGTTGCTTCATTGGATATCAGATTAAACAGCTCAATCTAGTATCTTGTCATTCTTGTCTTATTACTATAACAATTTATATATTTTCCTTGACCCTAGCACTTTTTATACTCATACAAATGTATTTGTATTTATGTATATATGTATATGAGTACATTGATCTAATTGCACAATTTTACTTTGCTGCCAACTTCCGCAATTTAAGTGACAACATTAATTACATATAAGTAATACCGTCTGGGCTACCGCTTGGAAAAAATAATAATAATAATAAACACCTGATTTTGTCCACGCACATCAATGTCAAAAAATTCGCCAGTAACTCAAAACATGTATATGTATGTGTGTATGCAAATAATCAGCATAACCGACATTATGATGTTATGACAGCAAAACAACCACCTACCACCCTTGGTCGATCGTTCAACGACATTAATGTGACATTAAATGTTTACAAAAACAATGCTGACACGTGCTTTGTAAACTAAACAAAAGCAAACCGACTACATACTGCATACTACATACGTATATACCTATGTACATACTGGTTATGTTAACCTGCAAAAAATAAAACAATAAAATGTGTATGTGTGACATTGAACTCGTAGTAGTCGTTAGTAGAACGCTTGCGTACACGGGCGTATGAGTAACCAGTAGGTTTATGCTTGGAATATTTATTTAAAAGTAGGCTTTACATATGCATGTACATATACTTCTGTGTGTACTCATTTGTTTTGAATGCTATGTGCCAAACTTCGCATTTCCGATTTTCTTAATTTATGCAAGGAAATGTAAATATGTAAATACATGCATATGTTATGTGCATTTATAAGCTTGTTTGTATGCTCATAAATTTGAAAGTTTTCCGTAATTGTTTTAATTAAGTTACTGTCCTTCAATTAAAGCTTTTCATTGCAAGTTCAATTTCTATATGTTGTAATTTCATTCTCCTAATCTTCTAGAAATGTATAAATTATTAACTAGACATATGTACCTAGAAGTGAGCATTTACTTTCTATATGTTCAAACACAATTTAACACGCTAACAAATATGCAGTTCAAACTTTCAATGTGAGAGTTGAAAATGCAGCATAATTTTGTATTTCAAAAACCGAAACATATTATTAAGTAGAGCTTTCATACGAAAACAGCCAAAAACGGTCTATTAAAAACGAGATGCGGCTGATAAGTTCGCGACCTAAGGTAGTTAGAGGTGACACTACATCTCTTTACTGATAATACCAATTGTGGGACTCATTATTAGTATAAATAACACAACTTTTTTTTATTAGGTTCACTAACATTTTTCCAGGAATAACAACAACACTATGTCAACTTAGAGCACAGCGCTGTGATTAAATTCCTGATAAAAAGAAGGAAGAATGCAGAAGGAAATTTTTAAAGAGATGTCATCGGTTCTTCAGGGCTCTGGCCTTCATATACGATGGTGAAAAAATATGCACGGCAGAGAGATACCTGTGAAGACGCCTAGTGACGGTCGTGACCGAAGCAAATGTTCAGACCTGAGAATTAAATTGTGGCATCCTTTCAAAGGAATCGGTCCTCCCGTGGGCGCCTTTCAGAAAAACATGGATTAAATAATAATACCGTCATTTTGTAACAAAATAGTAATTAAATAATATTTTTTTATACTTCAATATATGTTCAATGAAATGGTTAAATACAAATTCTATTTCTTTTGCCATATTCCTGCAATAAATTTAAAAAAATAAGTATATTTTTCAACCTCTAGAGTGGCTTTACCCCTTAAGAGTACTTTCAAACTTTTATAGTTTTGCAAACTGGCTTTTTGATATATTTTACATCGAACAGTTTCTAAGATATTGTTTCCACTGTTTCTATATGTGCTCTATGGGTGGGGTACCATGCGTGGGGAAAGCCGTAGGTATGGAATGCCTTCTCTACGCTGGGCTCTGCGGCCAACTGTTTTCGCCCTACTCCTGGATTAACACTGCAATTACGGAAATTACGACTGCTAATTTTAGAACTATAAGAAGTTACAACAGCAAACACAGTGGGTATCAACTAAATTGGTACCCTCGACTTCAAAAGCTGTCATTGGTATTAACCATGGGTACACTGGCAGCATCGAGTGGAAAATAGAAGAAAAAGTGGAAAAAATCTATCGATCAAGTAAGCAGTCTTCAATCTCAAGAAAATAATCAAAGATCGGACTGCCAGGATCTCTGTTAATAAGGCTTAATAATTTTGGAGTTAATAGTAGCTCTCCTTCCATACAAAAGAAGCAATCCAAACCACACTAAGTTACCACTCAGAACGGTTCATGGAAGGGGAATCGCTTATCATAAAAAACGACAAAAACTCGATTAAAGAAATCTGAACATGATAAGACCGAACAGAGAGTCACAGTAATAACACGACATTTCAGTGGTGTGGCAAGGAACAGTCTACAAGTAGCAGTAGTGCACGCAAATTGAAGCATTATTTCTTGCAATAGACATCGTTTTATCTATCACACTAAGCTGCTTGGTAGGTCTCTTTGAGGCATTTCTGATTTAGTAGTGATGGTCATATTTTTATTTATTAATATTGATTTTTAATTTTTTTAATTTAATTAATTTCAAAGAGAAAATTCGCTATATTTTACAATTTTTCTTCAATCAAGACGAAAAAGCAGCCAAAGCGGCTGAAAAAATTAATTTAGTTTATGAGCCCGATACTGTACGTATAAACGAACGTGTAGCACAAAAGTGGTTTGCTGGGTTCCGTTCCGGTAATTTCGATGTCAAAGATGCACCACGCGTCGGGAGGCCTGTCATCGAAAATTGCGTTAAAATCCTGGAAATAGTGGAAACAGACCGTCACGTGAGCACTTATTTAATTGCTATGAGCACTTGGTGCCCATCTTTGGCAAGCGTTCACAACGTACTGAGTCAATCGAAAACCTGTCAAACAAAAACTTTTAGCGCGAATAAACACGTTTTCAGCGCCGTATAGTATGACATGATGCGGCACGTAACACTAGTACTATGGACAATAACGCCATCTCTTAAATAAAAACCGAACGAAATTTTTACTTTACTTAATATATATATAATTAGCGCTTTGTAACCGCTAAAGCGATTTTCGGCCGAGCTCCTCCTCCAATTTGTGGTTTTACGTCTTGATGTTTTTCCATTTGCTTTTCTATTATATAGGAGCACCCGGGACTCTGGATACTAATCCATATCCAGTTTCATGCTCTTCCCCTGTCCTTTTTTTATCTGGCCGGAATGCAAATATCACTCTCAGCCAATCCATAAGAAAATATAATATGATAATACAGATTAGTAACTAATCACGCTGAATACTGATTTTTTAATGGAACACTCTAAGCCCTCGAAAAATTACATATTTGGAAATGCTGAAAACTCCAGACTATGAATGATCAGTATCACCGAAGTAATTAAAATAAAGCCTTCTGAAGCATTTTACGCGATTTCGAATATACCAACGTCGTGTTCAGTAGCCAAAGGAAGGACTTATCCGAGACAAATAAGTTATTGAACTGTGTAAGAAAGCAATCAAAAGACCAGCAGAAGAAAGCAAAGTATTCAAGATCCAGGTGTCAAGCCGTCGAAAGTATTGGAATGACCGGTAGAGTAGCTAAATTACTTCAGTACATACCATACAGAGATATGGTTGGCGAAAGAAAGATTTCCTAAATCAAAAAAAAAAAAAAAACAGACGGATACTGAGAATGAAAAAACTGTCTTGGTTTATATATAAAAATTGGAGCCTTATTACTGAAATTATAAATATGGCAAAAGGTTAAATTAGGTTAGGTTATACATACTGGCTGGCTGCTACGCTTCGCAAATATCCGTTGTGCTAGATGGAAGTTCAATTTAATTTGAGACAAAATAATAATCGCCTAAAACTCCGAGGCATTTTTTCAAAATTTAAGCAGACCTTGATATACAGTTTTTATTCGTGTATATCATGCCTGCCACCCTACTCCTCCTGTATATAGTATCAGAAAACTTGATCCGATTCTGAAAAATGCATTTTATTGTAGTATTTCTTGGTTTGTTGTAAAAGGAGGTTACGAACCTGACTAGGAGCGACCGTACTTATCTCCGTAAAACTGAAGCTGGCAGCAATTTGACGTTTCAACCTACACTACACGCTACCTAGTTTGAGGTAATTACATTTGAGGGGTGAATGCCCTATAAATGCATTTACAAGAGTACTAAGATTTCCTTTGCTTACCTGCAAATCACGCCGCCTCATAGTAATTTACTGGTACGACCAACGTTTTGAAATGCTTCAAGACCTTAAGCGTTGCCCTAGAATTTTCGGTTCAACTGCTTTAAAAAGCATTTAAAGGTCTAAGACAGGTAATAGTCCACTTTATCGTTAGCTTCTACATGCATTTGTCCTGTAATCCATGATTTTCCTTGATAGCCTGTTGACATCTCCTTTCTCTTTATTGCTTAGCAGTATACAAACAACTTAGTACATTTCCCTATTAAAACCTTTGTAATGATCACAATCTCTTCGTGTAAGACAAAGTTATTGTCACTGAAATAGAAGCCCGAATCCATATTGGAATGCCCTCATAACACAGTTAATAAATCTGCCTCCCTTTTAAGCTCATAGCAACTCAGGCTGAAATTTTCTTATTCCCGGTTGGATTATTATAAAGAGAAACTTGATAGAATAGGACCTGATGCACCTGATATTACTCCTTTCTCTATTTTCTTAAACTTTTACAGTAGCCATGTGTAGTACTGCGAACCTTCGGACCATAAGAACTCATCCTCAAATCTTAAAGAAAGCCAGAGAAGCCAAGAATCTTGAAGCCATTTTCAAGTAAATCCGACAAAGAATGCAATTTTTTCAAATAAACTAGTCTCTGTCGTATTTTCGAAATATTCATCTTATAATGAGTCGAGTGTTGAACGTTTTTGCAATATTACCATAAATCTTGGTACGATAAAGCAAAATTTTCTATTTACTCAGAAATTACAGATTTTCAATAAACAGCCAGTTGTAGTTGGATTCATTCTACACAAAAATGTTAACCCAGATTATTTGCAATACCTAACTAAATTATATTGTAAAGTATCAAAATAAAACAAACAAATCTATAAAAATTCTTGCCTATATAAGTAAAAGTTACTCGTCTTCACATTGTAAATATGTATGTATATAATTGGTACTTTGCAACCGCTGAAGCGGTTTTCAGCCGAGCTCCTCCTCCATCTGTTGTGTACGCATTTTCGATTTTCCACGGATTTTTATGAGGGGCTTTTATTTCATATCAGAAATACACACAGAGGGCTTAACACTCACTGCCGAGATGCGACCGCATTTAGAAAAATTAATTTTCTACAATTTTTAGATGTTAGTCGAACCAAAACTCGAACCCAGGCCTTCCGAATGTTAGTACGCAATGCTAACCATTCGGTTATTGCGGCCGCCAAGTCGTTACTTACTCCCATTGTTTTAAGTCATGTTTCTCATTGCACATTGAGGTTTTTGTGGCATTGATTGGCATTGAGTTTGTGAAATTATAAGTGCACAAGGTAAACAACACGCTTGTACTAAGATTGTAATATTCTAACGTATGTGTTCTTCTTCTTATAGCATTACTTAGTTAAAATTTGAATACGTTTAATGCATTTACACTAGAGTAAAACAAGTAATTGTAAGTGGTTTTCCAATAAGATATTTTATTTTTATATTCAAAGAAAATTATCCCTTAAAAGATCGATGGTTTCCGTCTTGTTGAAAGTAAACGTTGTCCGGATCAACACCATCCAATTCCGGCCAAAAAAAATCATTAATCATCTCTCGATAGCGCAATCCATTCATATTCGAAAAACTGAGGTCCAATGATGGAGATGCTTTTCAGCGATAAATCTTGGGTTTTCCGAGTTCCAGATGCGACAATTTTGCTAATTGTTTGCCTTCATCAGTCAAGATGATTTTTCAATGAAATTTTTATACTGAATTTTAATACTTCCAATGCCTCGTTGAAGCGTGTATCGTTCCACTTTTATTACTGGCGTGGTTTTTGCTTGTCAAATGTCACGAAATTACAGCTTCAAAAGTTACAGAAAGTGGATTAACAGGAAAGAGTCTTCCTGAAAGTGGACCAGGGACTGACCCATTCGAAAAAATCGGACTACTCTTATCTCCGGGGACCGAGGACTGAACTAATCGAAAAAATAGTATTTATCTTTCGATTTACTTGCAATTCGGTACATAGGTGGGCTTTTGGTTAGACTACTAGGAAGACAGCGAAGCATTGCAGGGTACAGCTAAGCAGAACTAAATTTCTTCGAGAAAAACACCCACATCTCATTTCCAGTAACTTTCTAATGCTTACTGACCAAAAATGTTTAGAAACGAAAACACACGTCTCTGAAAAATTGCTGCAATACGCGATAAATGTTCCATCATTTCAATAAATTGGAAATACCAAGTGTTGTCAAGTCCTCCTTCACCTGTCTTTCCGCTGATTCCACCTGCAGAGAAACTGTAATTCTGCAGCTCGTATCATTTTCCCCAGCAATAAAATAATTAAAAAACATAAAATAAATGGATCAAAGAGGCCCTTCCCTGATTTTACACAGCTGTATAAGTTTTGCGTAAAGGTAGCGCCTTTTCGTGCTGTCGAAGGTTGATTTAAAATCGACAAAGTAGTGATGCGTGTCGATTTTCTTTTCACGGGCTCTTGCTGGTCGATCATAACGTTCCAAAGTAGTAGCAGCCACTTCTTGGGTCACGCCGAAATCGAGCAGCCTCAACCCATTTGGGGATGTTTCGTCGTAGAGGCTAAATTTTCGGACAGTTGTGCCTACCCTGGCGTGAAAGTCGCCAAGGCGCTCATAAAAGTCACCATTGGTCGTCCTTCTTTTCCGCCGGTGCGTTGGCACAAATCAGCCACAAGTTAAAATTATATTTATTGAAACTAACTAAGCTCCTAAATTCATTTAGAAGTGTACATATAAACGCCTTATTATTTTTTAGTTTGCTTTTGACATTCGTAAGCTTTTCAATCAGATAACGTAATTAATTTACGCTAAAAATCAGCTGATAAATTCGTCATCAATAACAACAAATTTGGTGTTTTTCTGAGTTAATACATAGAAATTTTCAAACACCTTCAAAAAAGAAATTAAAAATGGAAATTGCTGATACATATTACAGCAAGGACGAATATGTCGAGACTGTAAGTGAAAATTTCATTATTTACGTTGACGTGCGCTAATAATCGTTTTTAGGCATCTGGGAACAAAGTTAGCAGACAAACTGTTCTTTGCGGCTCACAAAATATTGTGTTGAATGGAAAAGTTGTGGTCCAAACAGGTGCTATAATTCGAGGCGATTTAGCAAATGTACGCACTGGTCGCTATTGTGTTATAAGCAAAAATGCTGTTATCCGGCCACCATATAAACAGTTCAGTAAAGGCATCGCATTCTTTCCAATGCACATTGGAGATCATGTTTTTATTGGGGAAGGCGCAGTCGTATCAGCAAGTTCAATTGGATCCTTTGTGTATATAGGAAAAAATGCAATTATTGTGAGTACAAAAATTAACTAGATTTAAAAAGTTAAATTCCTAAGATAGTATATACAAGTGATAAACTTCCTAAATACCCCATCAGGGTAGGGGTTCAAGAATTTTTCCGCCGTGAGGCATGCCTGTCGTAAGAGGCAAGTCTCGCGACAGTTGGGTCTTTAGACCAATGACCGGACTGTGATTCCAACCACATTTCCCGAAACCCAATTCGGGGAATATTTTACGGTTACTACAATAACAACAACATATAATAGACCAGAAAAAATTTGGAATTAAATTGAACTATATTTGCCTATTTTTCAGTTGGCCAAGAAAATAATAATTGTAAAGATGCCGAGAAATTTTATCGAGGAGCCATTATAGTGAAAATAATAATTTTAACATACAAAATAATTTTGATATTTTTTCCACAGGGACGTCGTTGCGCGCTTAAGGACTGTTGTATCATAGAAGATGGCGCTGTATTACCACCGGAGACAACAGTTGCTAGTTACATGCGTTATACAGCGAAAGGAACGATTGAGGGTGGGCAAGGAAATCCTAATTTCGTTCCAGCAGCGATGCAGGATCAAATGGTTGAATATACAAAATCCTTTTACGAGCATTTCTTAAGAAATCCGCAAGCCGGTTAAATCTTAATTAGATATTTATTAGATTTATTAACCATAACGTATTCCGCTTACTTTAAATATTTTTAAAAGATTAAATCTCACATATTAATAAAAAAAAGAAATATTTTATACACATAGGTAATGATAAAGCTGTAACTAATTTTTTGTTATTTAGTCAATTATACCAGTTTCTACATCATAAGCTTGATGACACATCTCAAATACGGGAAATGTCATTCCGGTACGTCTCGCAATTTCTCCCGCAGTTTCCTCTGAATTGTTTAATGCACGTGGATTTATTTCTTCATTCATCAATAGTACAGTAGCGGTATTTCGGCAATTGGATACAGTTGCAGTTACATGTAGAGGTGTTTGTTCTCCTTCTGACTTGGCATTTACATCTGACCCATGTTGTAGCAACAATTCTGCACATTCTGCATTACTCCATTTACAAGCTGAATGCAATGGTGTCCATCCTAGATTTGTTCGCGCATTTGGATCAGCTTTGTATTCCAGAAGTAATTTAGCTATATCTACAAAGTTGTTATAGCATGCACGATGTAAAGGAGTATAACCATCGTCGTCTCGAGCAAATACGGCATCAGAATCCAATTTCAATATCTCGCGTACCTCAGAGATTTTATTTTCATTTACTGCCCACAAAATCATTCGTTCAATACTGGCTATAGAAAGTATGAAATTTTAATCACTGTGGAGTACTTGAGTCATAGAATTTACCTTGTGGATTCTTGTCTTCTTCGATAAGTTCATCGGCATCGTCATCCCAGCCGCTAACAAACATCCCTCGCGGCACTTTTGCATACCGCAGCTTTTCGAACTGCGATTTCTCATCATCAGAATCATAATCTCCCATTTTTGGATTTACAAAAGTCTACAAATAATAAATTTTTTTATATGTATTCTGTTGTTTACAATATATGAGTAGAATGGTTATAAAATTGTTGAACAATTGTAAAAATTGTAAACAATTCACAAACGTCTAGAAGTCAAAGTGTAAATGAAATTACAGGGTGCACGATCGAATCCAATAAAACAATTATTACAAATATTCTCTTATATCATTTCAAATATTCCTAGCAATGGATAAAATATTAAAAAAGTTTCTTCATTCATATAACAAAGTTTATCCCACATGTTAAAAAGCATATCTTTAACGAATGTAAGAATTTTTAGCAATTAAGATTTATTATTTATTTCGAGATAAATTCTCCAAAGTTTTGAGCAACTAATTTACTCTGCGAACACTCTGCATTTAACAGAATCACCACTTATTTAACAAAAGCAACTATTTTTATAATATATACAAATATCTAGGAAATAAACTTTTCATTACAGTAAAAGTAAATTACATATTACCAATGTCGAATACGGATAATTGCGATTACTCAGAGACCGGTACTGATAAAAGTTTACAGGAACTTTTCTCTAAAGGGTGGCAGAGCTTCGAGGAATTGGAAGAGACTTCTCTGCCTTTCAACTCCACAGAATATCAAGTAAGTTTTGACAAATTTTGAGATTATCCACGGCAAATTAATTGTATACTCCACAGCGTAAAGTTAAGGACACGATGTCAGATTTTGAGAAAGCAACGACTGTAATCAATCAAATAGGTCTGTTTAGTTCTAACGAATTCATAGACGAAATATCAACAGATTCCTTACAATACTTGCTGCTTCCTTTCTTCTTGGGTAAAGTAGCCTTAAAAATACAACAGGAAGATCGCGGTGAAGTACTCAACATTGCAGAAGTATACTTCAAGTAAAAAAATAGCAAACCTCTTTATATATTTGTAATTAATTTCATTAAATTTTCAGAGACTTTTTACAACGTTGTCAGGAATACGAGTTATGTGAGGATGTTAAAAAGAACGTAGCATCTGAGGGTGGTAATACAAATGAGTTGGCACAGTTAATGCGTGCTGCACATTCGCGCAACGACAAAATAGCACAATTTCGCAAAAAAAAGGAATTGGAAGAATTCGTAAAGAAAATGAAACTAGCTGTACGCAATAAAAGCGTTGATGAGGAAGTGCGTAGGGAATTTTTCATAAAATTTCTGAACAAAAGTATTATCGATGCAAATGAAGAACTGGATAGTATTAAATTGGAAAAACAAATGGTAGAAATGCGTGCAATGCATATTGCCAGTGGTAATAAACCAAATCAAAATTTCGCCGACAATGTAGCCATAACTAATGCAGAGCAAGCTGGACATTCACATCATCATCACCACCACCATCCCCACAATCACCAACAACCAAAACGAAAACCAATGCAACCCTTTATCATTACACGAAATTCCGCACAAAAGGCAGTATTCGGAGCCGGGTATCCCAGCTTGCCAGTTATGACAGTCGATGAGTTTTACGACCAACGTGTCCGTGATGGAGTTTTTCCTGATGAAGAGAAGGTTGCCAAAATGAATAGAGATCAAGCAATAGCTGCAGCTCAAGATCCTAATGAAAAAGAGGACCAGGAAAAGGCTATGGAAGAGGTTCAAATTGAAAACGACGATCCAGAGTACTTGGAGCGTATGCGCCGCATGGATGAGTACAAAGATGTTGTACGACGTGGAGATGGAAATCGCTATAATCGCAGTTGATCTGCTAATTTTGCAGTGATTAACACAGTAACATTGAAAACTAATGCATGAAATAATTGTTGCCCTTTACATAATAAAAGATTTGAAAAATCCCTTCGTTTTTGATTCCGTTCATTAAAATTTAATTAAACTCCAGTGAATTGTGGACCTCTATATATGTACAAATGTAACCCAATCGTTTTATGAAAATATTGATTAACATCTCTAAAAAATTTATCAACTATTAAATCAAATATTTCATTTAAGTTTATTGAAAATTTTTAATTTAACATTTAACTATTTCAGGTAAATTAAAATAATTTGGCACACATTTCGTCTTTAAATTATCTGCCTAAGCATTTTTACGATTACAAACTTTATGACGATGAGAGCAGCCAACATAATTATAATTTTTTCCATTATTAAAATCGGTTTAAATGGAATCAAAATACATCAATATATTATTATTCCTTTCCACTCATTAAAAACTTAAAAAAATTCTTATAACTAAACGTTCATAAGTAATCTCAAAGTACTCATGCAAGTCAAGATAATTATTTCAATTACAATAATACAAAATACGAATATCAGTCGCCGTATACAGCTACCAGTTATCTTGCTTAAATGTCAAGAAGTGGTAAATAGAAAAAAAATGGAGATTACATTTTTCATCTTAATCAATGATACATAAAAGAAAAAATCTATGATACACAGATTACACAGAAAACAGTTGGTAAATGAATATAATACTTAGATTATATAATAATTATATATACATATTAAAAAATAAACATAGATCAGTTTATCTTCTAGCTCGCTTTTTTGGTGGTTGCAAGAAGTTTTCCTCTTCCTCTTCTATTTCCATTGTTTCAACTTGCATCAAGCCTTTTGCTTTACGCAACATTTCTTTATCCTTTAGCCAGCTACTTTTTAAAACATCATCAATTGTTGGTCTTTTTTTCGGATCTACAATCAACATTTCTTTTATAAGTGTAGTGGCGCGTTGTGAAACCTTTCTCCATGTTGGATGACTGAAACGGAATTTTCCTTGTTTTATTTGTTCAGTCGCGGGTGTGCCAAAATCGTCAGAGAATGGAAGGGTACCGCTTAAGCTGTGGAAAGTTAAAAAAAAAAATTTAACACAATATGTAATAAAAATGTAAAAAATTAAAACTATACCAAGTAAAAAGTACAACACCAAGGCTCCAAATATCTACTTTTTTTGTATAGGCTCCTCGTCCACCGGTTTGCAGTACTTCGGGTGCTACATATAGTGGAGTACCACATAACGTTTTCATTACAGAATCGTTTTGTACGAATTTACTCAAACCAAAATCGGAAACTTTCAATAATGTTTCTTCGTTAGCAGATTCCAACAACACATTATCCGGTTTTAAGTCACGGTGGCTTATACCTAAAAATATTACGCGTTAGCAATAGAGATATGGATCATTTAAAAACGTACCTTTATCGTGCAAATATTTCACAGCATGGCACATTTGGTAAAAATATAGTTTGGATATAGGTTCTGTAAGATATTTATTTGTTACAATACGGTTCAGTAAATCACCACCTTTCATAAATTCCAAAACCATGTAAACTGCGTCTGGTCTGTCAATTATGTCATGCATCTTAATGACACAGGGCTAATAAATTTTTAAATTGTAAATATAAATTAGGCCTTGAAGTTAGTTATGACAACTTTAACTTACATGTGAAAGACTCTTCATTATATTCGCCTCATTAAGAACCTTTTCAGTTTCATTAGAATTTGAAGGTTTGTAGCGAGTAATAGCGCTACATTCGCTGAGAAGATTTTTCTTAACCATTTTCATAGCAAATTGATCACACGTGCGTATATCGAAAACTAATCGCACCAAACCACAGGCACCGGAACCTAGTTTTCGACTCACGTAATAAGACCTTGTTATTTCATTTGGCAGTCCCATTGCCTCATTTGGGCATAAATCTTTAAACACAAAAGCTAAAACGGGAAAATACATGAGAATGTAATAGCAAAATCGTTAACGATGAATACCTACTTTTATTGGATGGATGGCACAGTGAAATAACATCATCATTTTTTAAAATCCTTGCGTTATTCATACCAATACGTTCGCCATTTACAAAGGTTCCGTTTCGAGAGTTGTCCTGGGAAACATACTTTTGTAAATGTTATTATTATCAAGTATGTCAAATTTAACTTACATGTATGTAAACCGGATGAGAAATATCACAATTGACACGTTTTAATGTAAAATGAACCTTTGATATGCGGTATAATATCTTCTCTGGCAAAAACTCTA
The DNA here is from genome assembly GCA_037013455.1 of Ceratitis rosa. NCBI lineage: Eukaryota > Metazoa > Arthropoda > Insecta > Diptera > Tephritidae > Ceratitis > Ceratitis rosa. The sequence goes on along the minus strand of JAWMAG010000030.1, from coordinate 4,726,907 downwards.
ATGTAAGCATTAAATTGCAACCTTCTCCTCGTCCTGCAGCAAATTCATCACAATTTAGATCTACAATATAAAATAACATTCATAACAAATAGTATCTGTACTAAAGAATGTAGCCTAATACAAACACTGTAAAAAGTCTTGGTTTTGTTGTTTAAATTTATTGCTTACCTATTGAATTCATTTTAATATTTTTTCCATATAAACGTCCCCAGATAATATTCTCAATCGGTTGACTCTGGGTTTGACCCCAAATGCTAGAAGCTTGACTTTGAGTTGCAATATTTTCATGGCGCGCCATTGTGTTAATTAAACGAAACTACACAGAAACAATTATAATAATAATATAAAAACAATAGAGAAATATAAATTTATTCACTTAGTGCGTTTCAAATAAATAAAATGTTCAGTTATTCATTTTTCAATATTTCGCGGCTACTTTTTTTGTCTTTCAATTCTAAGAAGGGACATTTTTTGTTCCCTTCTATGTCCCATTTTCATTTTATAAAGTTGCCAGAAATAATTTTCAATTCGTTAATAACTGAATTGCACTTTGCCAAAGAACATATATATAAACTAATTAAAATACGTTCTTTGAATCTATCGCATTTGTCCAAAGGCCGTATGAATCTTGTCGCTTCTTATTCATATACGTTCTTTGGTTATATCAAGAAACTTTCTATAAAGTTTGCACTTGTAACGCCCTGTGCATTGTTATTTTTCCTCATTGGCAGTTCTTTAATTCTAATTTGACATTCGCCTTTATGAAAAACGTCATCCGATTTTCTCATATGTGCAAGTGCGAAAGAAAATTATAAGAACGTCGTTTTTCTGCTAAAATATTCGTGTTGTTTTCATAAGATTTATGAAAATTGCATATATATTTATTATAATAAACTTTAGGTAAATTTATAAACGAAATGCCTCTTAAACTCGACATAAAACGTCGCTTAACTTCGCGCTCGGATCGAGTGAAATGTGTTGATCTACATCCGACAGAGCCATGGATGTTGTGTGCACTTTATAATGGCCACGTACACATTATGAACTATGAAAACCAACAATTGGTAAAAGACTTTGAAGTTTGTGATGTGCCGGTACGTTGCGGACGTTTTGTGGCACGAAAAAATTGGTTGATCACAGGATCAGATGATATGCAAATACGTGTTTTCAACTATAACACTCTCGAAAAGCTGCACTCGTTCGAGGGCCATTCGGATTATCTCCGATGTATTGCCGTGCACCCGACACAGCCGCTGATATTGACTAGCAGTGGTATGTATACGAAATTGCAGCATATTTATATTAAATAATACTTAATACTTCTAATGCAGATGACATGCTTATAAAATTATGGAATTGGGAAAAAATGTGGACATGCCAACGAGTTTTTGAGGGTCATACACATTATGTTATGCAGATCGTTTTCAACCCCAAAGATAACAATACATTTGCGTCGGCATCACTCGATCGAACAGTAAAAGTTTGGCAACTTGGTTCAACTTTTGCTAACTTTACACTTGAAGGACATGAAAAAGGAATTAATTGTATCGATTATTATCATGGGGGCGATAAGCCCTATCTCATTTCCGGTGCAGATGATCGTCTAGTAAAAATTTGGGATTATCAAAATAAAACTTGCGTACAAACTTTGGAGGGTCATGCTCAAAATATATCCGCAGTTTGTTTCCATCCAGAGTTACCAATTCTTTTGACCGGCTCTGAGGATGGCACAGTTCGAATATGGCATTCTGGCACCTATCGCTTAGAAACCTGTCTTAATTATGGATTCGAGCGCGTTTGGACAATATCCTGCATGCGTGGTAGTAACAATGTTGCACTAGGTTATGATGAAGGTTCAATAATAATAAAAGTCGGCAGAGAAGAACCAGCCATGTCAATGGATGTAATTGGTTCAAAAATCATTTGGGCGAAACACTCTGAAATGCAACAGGTAAATGTATAGATATATTGAAATAAATTGTAATTCTGCTAAATATTCGTTTATAGGTCAACTTAAAAGCAATGGCCGATGGCACTGAAATTAAAGACGGTGAACGTTTGCCAGTTGCCGTCAAAGATATGGGAGCGTGTGAGATTTATCCTCAGACTATAGCACATAATCCTAATGGCCGTTTTGTTGTTGTATGTGGAGATGGCGAATATATAATCTATACGTCTATGGCTCTACGTAACAAGGCCTTTGGATCCGCTCAAGAATTCGTTTGGGCTTTGGAAAGCAATGAATATGCCATACGTGAAAATAATGGAACAGTACGTATTTTCCGCAACTTTAAGGAGCGTAAAAGCTTTACACCCGAATACGGTGCAGAAAATATATATGGCGGATTTTTGTTTGGAGTGAAAACGTCATCTGGGTTAGCATTCTACGATTGGGACTCACTAACGCTGGTGCGTCGTATCGAAGTACAACCACGTCATGTTTTCTGGAACGAATCTGGCTCATTAGTATGTCTTGCCACCGATGAATCTTATTTCATACTCTCTGTAGACACCGCAGCAATTGCAGCTGCTTTAGAAAGCAAACAAGGCTTAGAAGACGATGGTATTGAAAGTGCCTTCGATGTGTTAGGTGGGAAATAATCTTTTTTGTTTTTTTTTTACATTAACAACCACTAAAATTGTTTATTGTTTACAGGTGAAGTCAACGAAGTAGTGAAGACAGGAATATGGGTTGGCGACTGCTTTATATACACAAATTCTGTAAATCGCATAAATTATTATGTCGGTGGGGAAATCGTAACGATATCGCACTTGGATCGTACAATGTATTTACTTGGCTATGTGCCGAAAGATAATCGTTTGTACTTGGGTGATAAGGAGCTTAACGTTATATCATTTTCACTTTTACTCTCTGTCCTCGAATATCAAACCGCTGTTATGCGAAGCGACTTTGAGAGAGCAGATTTGGTACTACCAACGGTACCAAAAGAGCATCGCACACGAGTTGCACATTTCTTGGAAAAACAAGGTTTTAAACCGCAAGCACTACAAGTATCTACAGATCCCGATCACAAATTCGACTTGGCATTGCAAATTGGTGAATTGGATGTTGCTTTGAAATTGGCACGGGAAGCAGAGAATCCGCAGAAGTGGTCACAATTAGCTGATGTAGCCTCTCGCAAGAATAATATGCAACTTGTGAAGGAGTGCATGCAGAAAGCAAATGATTTCAGCGGTCTACTGCTGTTAGCAACATCTTCAGGTGATGACAAAATGTTGGAGGAAGTCGCTGAAAGCAGTTCAAATCAAGGTCGTCACAATATCGCATTCCTGTCATCATTTGTGCGTGCAGATGTTCAACGCTGCTTAGATATATTAATTGAAACAAATCGTCTACCCGAAGCGGCTTTCTTTGCGCGTACATACATTCCCAGCCAAATGTCGCGTGTAGTGGAACTTTGGCGAGAAGAATTGGCTAAATTCAATGAAAAGGCTGGTCAGTCACTGGCCGATCCAGCCAAATATGAAAATCTCTTCCCCGGATTTGGTGAAGCATTACGAGTCGAAGAATTTCTGCAAAAGACAACAGAAGAAAAATTGCCGGCAGCTGCTGCTGCTAAACTTCCACTGAATATCGAACGTAAGCCAATTGAAGAAATGCATGCAGCAGAACAACGTGGAATATTTGAGAGTAATAATAAACCCGGTGTGCAATCATATAAGAAGAACGATGACTTTACAGGCGAAGTACCGATTACCGCTGCTACCAGTTCGGCTGCAGCTTCTATTTTAAATAAATCATCAGATGGACTAGGAAACGACGGTGATGACATTGACGATGAGTTGGATCTTGAAATCGAGGGTGTAACGTTGGACGATAACATTGATACGACAGATGTTAATTTAGATGATGATTTTCTTAGCGATGACTAGGTCAAGCTTCATAAACAGTAATTTCCAAATACCATATACAATTATTACATTTACATTTAGAAACTTATTTCCTCATACGAATTGTTTATTAAGTTTTTTCTTACATTGGGGTTTTGTTCTTCATTCCTCTATGTAATAATACATATATTAAACATTTTTGTCAAAAGAAGAGATATTGTATTCATACGGATAGTGGATGCCTGAAGCGCAACTACTAAGAAATTATTAGTGTCGCGCCTTATAAAAAGCATTCTGTATAAATTTAATTTAATCAACAATAAAGAATATACAAGCATTTATGTTAGTAAAAAATTTTATACTTTCTTTTGAATTTTACAAGACATTCTTAGTTGCAATTTATAAACATTTTGTAATTTATGGCCTTTTATGGGCTCCTTTAATTTGCGGTCAGTCTCTTGGAGAATGCAACATTCCTTATTTCAACAGTTGCAGTTTAAGGAAAAAATTTTTGTTTTGTTTTTGTTTTTTCCTTTTATTTTTAAATATTGTTTTTTTTCTGTAGGGTTAGTCCATATACATATCATAATTTGAGGTTTAATTCGTATGACCTTGTCCTCCGAAATTATGTCCACGTCTTGATTTTTTTCTAAAGTAGAAATTCGCGGATTTAAGTTAAATAAGAGCGACATTTGAAAAATTTGTATTAGAAGATACCATTTCGACAAAAATACGGTCTTATTAGGAATTTCATATGAAATTGTAATAAACCGGCGACTTGGCAACTCATGTCACGAACGTTTCATTTCCATTAATAATGGGAACAATTAATAATAATTTCGTTCAAGTTCGCTTTTTCTCTACGTCTCGTGGGGAAGGATTTTGCTGCTCTTTATTTGAAGATAAATTTAATGCAAATTATAATTTATTTTTAAATAAAAATCAGTGCAAATCACTAGCAAGCAGGTAATCTATCACTTTATTAATTATCAACCAGAAAGTAGATTGTGTAGAGAAAACAAATTTGATATGTGCTGTATTTATAGCTGACATTCCGAAAATCGATTTTTCATATCTCGGTGATTGTTTTGTATCAATAAGTTACTATAAATTTTTTATATTATTCTAGCGATTTTAAAATAAAAATTAATCTATAAATAAAAAAATAGAATAATGGATAATATGATTGGGCAAGAGCACCAACCGATGCAGCAGGCTGGATTTGCGCCTCGACGACAATATGATGAGATTGGGTCATCGGTGCTCACCGGCATTGAGAACATAACAAACGGTCATATGCCAAAAGTTGATATTACATCGAGACCCATAAAATCAAAAAAGGATAAGATTTCCGACCTTACAGCTGCAACTAGCAAATTGGCAATTGAGGAATCACTAAAATTGGTAATATTTGTATGATATAGATTTTTTTCTTTCTTAAATCATTGACTGCCTAAAATAAGTACAATCTTAGGAGTTCTTGACATATCCTTATTATTAAAAATAATCTCATAGTAGGCTCTACTATGGCTTATTGATCGAATAGGACATTTTTAATTTTGGCATCGTTTATGGATTCAACTAATATGTTGTGTTTACAGACTGACAGCAATGGCCTGGCTATGAAAACTCCCGTTTCGATTCTGCAAGAACTTTTGAGTCGCCGGGGAATAACTCCAAATTATGAGTTGGTGCAAATTGAGGGAGCTATTCATGAGCCTACATTTCGTTATCGTGTTGCTTTCAATGATAAAGATGTTACTTTTACAGCAATGGGCGCGGGACGCTCCAAAAAAGAGGCTAAACATTCATCTGCTCGTGCATTAATCGATAAATTGATAGGTGTACCATTATCTGATACAACACAGGCAAGTACCACTGGTTGTATTAATTCGTCGCCTGGCGTCATATCATCTGTAAATGCCTCAACTGAAGTCAATACCAGTGTTGGAAGCGGCGAGTAAGTATCAAATCTGCGTAATTTAGATTTCTTTACGTACATGTATACATAATTCAGGAGAAATAATTTTTAACTTCCTTTGGTTTCAGTGGTGCCGATAAAATAGTTGGAAACCCAATAGGTTGGTTACAGGAGATGTGTATGTCTCGTCGTTGGCCTCCACCGACTTATGAGACCGAAACAGAGGTTGGATTACCGCATGAGCGGCTATTTACTATTGCCTGTTCAATTCTTAATTATCGTGAGGTTGGGAAGGGGAAAAGTAAGAAAATCGCTAAACGTTTAGCTGCACATAAAATGTGGACGCGTTTGCAAGAGAATCCCTTGGATAACAATCAAATATCTGAGGCAATGCGTACTGATCTTGATGGCGATGTAAGTAACAATTATTATATTAAATAATTTCATTGAGACTAGTTAAAATATTTGATATATTTCAAGTCACCATATCTAAGATTTGTAAACTACAAGTTTTTCTCACAGTTAACAAGTCTAATAAACTCGACTGGATCGAACCGGTATTTCTATCTTATTGATCACATCCAGTCATCGCCACATGCCTGTTGCGCATATTTTATGTCTTTCCAGTATTAATTGCTATACGATGTTCTAGAATTATTTTTTCTCCTTACAGAATCGTAACTGTTCAAATTATTATGGTGATTTGAAAGATATCAGTGTGCCCACATTAACCAGCCAGCATAGTAATAAGGTCTCACAGTTCCATAAAACACTTAAAAATGCTAACGGAAAGAAATTACTCAAGTTGCAGGTGAGCTATCAATTTCAGTATGCAAAAGTTATTAGGAGGGCATTCAATGTTTTACATTGTATAAATTTTGTGTGAATTTATCTTAAGCCTTTACTATTTGTATGTACCTGTACAATAGCTGGTGTAGTTGTAGACGTTCGTGTTTTGGCAGTGAAGTATCTTTTTGAATTCTTATACTATTTTCAAATATGCTCTTTTCCACAGGTAACATGTTTAGAAGATAACGCTTAGGTATTTTCTTCATTGGCCTATGAAAATAACATTTTTTTTATACATTAATTGTTAAAAAGTCATTAATTTAAGATTTTTGTTAAAAAAAAAAACATTTTCCAGAAAATGAATCTAAATATTTCCTCGTAAGAAAAAAATATGACTAAGTTTACTCAACGAATTTTTATATGAAAAATTGTACACATATTGGGTGAATGCATTAATTCGTGCGGCTTTTTTCGAAAATTACGACTTTGTTGTGAAAAAATTGTCTTGATTAACTCCTAATACTTTTGTAAGTTCTTCTTGCGTCTGGCATGTATCTGCGTCGAACAATGTTTCCAATTTTCATCTTGAAATTTTTTTTGACTGTCCGTCGCCTAAGTCGAAATTGCCACTTTTAAACCGTACAAACCACTTTTGGCACGTTCGTTCAGCTAAAGCATGGTAACCATAAACGTCCAGTAAAATACGATGGCTTTCGGTAGCACTTTTCTTCATGTTAAAGTAATGAAGAAGAACTCTCCGCAAAAACACTTTATCTGGTACAAATTTCGACATTTTTCAAATGAATGAAACAAATTCTTGTTCACGCTAAAACAAATGACATCTACTGAAAACGACGCGAAATGACAGTATCTTTGAAATGAATATAGTCACAGATGAACACTAGTAGAGCCCTCTCTTAGAAAATTGCACGAATTAATGCGTACAGCCAATACATACCTATGTGCATACATGAAAATACATTGCAAGCAATATAAAAGCATAAGCACGAGTGTCTTACCTTATTTAAAGAACCGTTAACTGGCAACCGTTAAAGCATTGTTTCTTTTTCTTCTCAATTCACTATTTGCATTCTTGTCTTTTTTTCCGTATTTTTAACATTACTTTTTATTTGTTGAAGGATTTACGTATCTATACTCGTATGTGAACATTGTTCATTAGGACCTTAAAAAAATAAAAATATTGGCAATTTAATTTATATATATGCATATTTTATGGCAAAATGAAAATAAAACTACAAGTATGTATACCCGGTTGTTATTAAAACGTTGCAATACGCCCATTGGGTTCGCTCAATATTAACATCAAGGATTATTTATCATTTTTTAACCTATTTAGAAAGCATATTATTTACCCTTTATTAACCTATAAAAAATGTTTCTTTTGTTTTACAGAAAACTTGTCTAAAAGGTCCCAAAATTGACTTTGTGAAGCTATTATTCGAGATTGCTAATGAGAATCAGTTTGAAGTTACATACGTTGATATAGAAGAGAAAACTTTCACTGATCAATGTCAGTGTTTGGTTCAGCTGTCAACATTGCCGGTCGGAGTTTGCCATGGCTCTGGACCAACAGCAGCTGATGCTCAAAAGCAGGCTGCCCAAAATGCATTAGAATATTTAAAAATTATGACAAAAAAATAAATTGGATTATATATTTAACGCTTAGCAGAGCGGTGGAAGACACTTAATGAATAATATCGGTATTGCAGCTCAGTGAATTACAAGCAAAATTATAAGATATCAATGCTAAAAGCATTATATATGAATATGAAAAATGAAGGGAACTATTAGTTTTGTATTAGTTTTGCTTAAATCTGCATATTTGTGCTATGATTATTTTTATAGTCTTTACTGTGTTTTAATTACATGAAAATTTTGTTAAATTGTAAATGAGAAGAAAATTACAAATTTACCACCTATTTGGTTAAGGAATTATTTGGATTGAAACTACACATGTATATATTACCAAATTTCATAAGTGTATGAAAGGTTTTATTTAAAATATTTTATTTGTGCTCTTTTTTGTTTTATAAAAGAAGTATGATATAAGAGTTGCATGAATAAATAATGAAATGTAATGCAACGGATACAGAAGTTGCTATTTAAAGGGTTTAGTAATTAATATCTTTGGATATGGACATTAAGATAACACATAAATATGTCTTTCATATTCACTACCTTTTAAATAATAACACTTTTTTAAATATACATAATATTGAATGAACTAAAATAGTTTGTAATGAATTAAATAAATAGTTAATGGTATTTGAAATATTTTGTTCGTTCATAGCTGCGGAAATTATTCTTGCATACATACATTCATATGTAAACCATGCGCATAAAAATGAAATCAACAGTAATGTAAATGAGTTATAGAATCCGAATAAATAACCATTTGAAAGAATTATATGTAAATATTTTGCTGTTTTTATTGCAATAAATTATTTTAAGTTTAGACAAAATTTTTTAAAATCATTTTAATAAGCCTTTCTCTTTGACCCCAGTCTCGTTACTTGGGCCTATTTTGATTACCTAGCACAGTTTTGCCTACTAAAGAGAGTTATCTAACCGCGGCAAAAAAAATTAGATAAGCTGCGGCTAGCGCAATTGTACCCAAAAGTCCGGGAAAACAGCAGTCATTGTGCATCCATAATAGTTCATTCAAGATGATTTTATCTTCACGATTGTGCCAGCCGTATAAGTAAAATGGTATGGTTGGCTGGTGAAAAGGTATTTACGACATACCTAAGCCATAAAAGAGGCTTATTGTGCTTCCACCCATAACTTAACTATACTCTGAGATATAAATTTAATAAAGTGGTTTCATTTCTTGCCTACCTCCGTAAGGTTGATCTGTGGGCCCCGGAAAAGATGTGAAGTCTCAATCGTCTGATGGCCAGACAACGGTCCATCCAGCATGTCGTCGTTTCAATGCATGCTATGCCCTCAGCCGATTCCACTTTATCCAGTTTGCCACAAGAATATTAAGTTACCGTTCTTATAGCAGTTTGGTCTGTCTACAATCCCTGTTGTCTCACAATAATTGTGGAAAACGTCCTACGGTGGAAATATTCCTCCATGATACACTGCTTTAGGCAACATTTGAAGGGGCTGAAAGGTCTGAGGCAGTCGATGGTTAAAATAACGCACGCGCGAGCCAGCCCATTGCCTTCTACATTCGTGTGACCCGATACCCAATCGATATCCACTGTATTTTCCCGCGATAGTCTGCTAAATCCTTGCATGTTCTTACGCATTTGGACTTTGGGTTGACGCGTTAATTGCTTGGCTAGCTATCAAAAACCTGATAGATCTTCCTGTTAAAGCGCTTGCCCATTTGGCTGCTTATATAATACCCACAATCTTTGCTTGGAATACAGAGTTGTAGTCTTTGAGTTTGAAGCCACCTTGGTTACTGGCATGGCACAGAATAACACTGCTGCTGTACATGCCTCACACATAGACCCTTCAGTATTGATATGGGTATCTTGACTCCTTGCGATGGATCTTTTCTGCCCATTCTTCTCTGATAGGGGAAAAGTAGGTGGCATTTACCCGGCAGACTGGACCTAATTTTTAAGAACATTTATTATTAAAGTGTTTGGCTTTGTTAAAGACTCTTCTAAAGTTCCTTCTTATCTTTTTTTAGCTCAGCTATCATTTAAGTCTTATTTTGTGTAATAGAGGACAAGCTTCTAAGGAGATAATGGCCACCAGTTTGGTGACGACGTCTTCCAGCGACGATAATGGCGTAATTAAAGGGCGGGACGCAATGGGAAACCTTCCGATGTCACCGATGCACCACAAACATCTATCGTATATACCCAATTAAGGAACATCATGTTATGCTAATACTTGCTGGGGTACTACAAAAAGGGCCATCATAACAGACGCTTATTGGAAGTAACACTTAGACATATCAGTAAGGGAGTACAGTACTCGACTTAAAAGACTCCAAACAAGCCGTTTCCTGGAGCCTTGTTAAATGCTGTCGATGACTTATACAGATTTTGCCTTCTCCTATGCAGGATTTGCAAGTCGCAACAAAACCATAACTTTTTGGGAGAGTAAGACACTCCCACTTGCTCTCTCAATTTCATTGCTGGCTAATTCTTAATGATTTTTCTTGCCGAAATGAATCACTCTGTGGCATTTGAATTAAGAACATATTTTTTATGATATCTTTACTGTAAACTTTAAATAAATGATAATTTAAATTAAACTATTTGTAAAATTTCCAACAAATTCGTTAATTATAATTGGGTTCAATAAATGTTTTGTGTAATTATAATTAATTCAACAATTACGCTACAGAAATCATTGATATCGATATATGGAGAATATCGCCGATATTGTTACCCTGTCCGATAACAATGCAATTAGGATTCGCGGCAAAACGAGTGTGAATGTTTGGGAGTGTGTTGGCTGATAAAAATATAATTTAATTTTAAGGAAGTTTAGCACAATTACTTTGAAAATACATTAATCTATTAAAATATTCACTTGTAAAAAAATTCCGCTGAACAGTTTATGAAGTGAAATTATACAGATATACAAGCATTTCGTAACCGGCACTGAATGCACGCGGGAGACTTTAGACATCTAATCATCAATAATAATTCGTTTATGTGAAATTGCTGTAGGTGAGATAGTATAGTATGATGCACGTATATTAAATAAACCATTTCTTTATTATATAGTAATTTAAGACAAAATGCCGTCAATTAGTCCAGTCGATTTTCTGGATTTAGCTGGGAACATATTGGAAAGAATGGACATAAGGGATAGTTCATCGCCGGGCTTACTAGATGTAAAAATAAATCTCACAGGAGTAGCCCAACATGGTTTCGCTACAGCAAGTGGGCTGAATGACTATGACTATCAAAATATATCAAGTTTATCTATGGGCCCAAAATCAGCATCGCAAGTACATACTGTTAATAAAATTCCTATACCGTCAGAAATATTGGAACATTTCAAACATATAAAATGTCACTGCATGATGGGCCTGTTTCCGGAAATAGGAAGAGCGTGGCTAACAATTGACTCGGAAATCTATATTTGGACATATGAACAAGCACGCGATGTTGCTTATTATGATGGTTTAAATCATTTAATTGTGAGTGTAGGTTTGGCAAAGCCTAAAGCAGGAGTTTTCATTAACGACGTTAAATATTTATTAATTTTGACAACGCCTATTGAAATTATTGTTTTGGGCGTAACATTTGCGGATACTACTAAAATCATTTCATCTCCAATGCGAAATATGCAAAGCACCACAACTTTTGAAGAAATGCAGCTCATGAATAAACCAATTTTTATATTGAATTCAGACAATGTCGCAATTAATGTTGTACAATGTAGTCAAAATGGACGAATTTTCCTCGGTGGTCGAGATGGATGCCTCTATGAAATAGATTATCATGCAGATTCGAGTTGGTTCGGAAAGCGATGTAAAAAAGTAAATCACTCGCAGAGCATGGTATCAGCAATGGTGCCTAGCTTTTTAAAATTATTCTCAGAAAATGATCCTATTGTCAATATAGTAATCGATGACAATCGTCAACTCCTATATACACTAACGGAAAAAGGGTCTATTGAAGCATGGAATATAGGCACTGACTGTAGCAGTATGCGTCGATTTGCACGAGTCTCACAGAATGAAATTACACAAAGAGCAAGCAGTATATTAAAAACCGTTGACAATAGCATATTTACTAAAATTAAATCAATATGTTCATTATCCAGTGATGACAGTCAAAATTTAAATTTACTTGCCATTACGCAGAGTGGTGTGCGTTTATTCTTCGCTATTAGGCCTTTAAGTACAGCACTGAATCCTAATCAACAGCCTCAGCAACAACAATTTTCACAGAACCTTCAGATGCAGAGTTGTACTAATTTTTCTAATCCCGGTTCACCTGCTTTAAATACATCACAGGCAACGCAAGATTTTAGCAAACCTCAAGGTTTATATTTATATCATGTTCGTCTTCCACCTGGATACACACCTAATACTACAATTAACAAACCTAAACAGGTACATTCAGCATATTATAGTGAAGGCACTCTTCTTCTGGTGTCCACCTCACAGCAAGATCAAGATCATTTATGGTCAATTAGTTCGGCGCCTTTTCTCAGTCGCCCATATTTAGCCGAAGCTACTGCAATGCTTAATTTAGATGGTATTGTGTGGAGTCTATCTGAAGTACGTGATAAGTGTGAATCAAAACTAAACTCTGTTTTACGTAAGTCGAAAAAACCGAAAAAGGTTGTACTGCTGACAAATCAAGGCGCGCATATAATTGCCTTACTTAAACCTGTAGATATACTGCAGCAACTACTCACAACATACAATGGACCTCATAATGAAGCCGTTAAAACATTCTTTCAAATACAAACAGAAAGTGAGGCCTGCACAACTTCTTTACTTATAGCGTGCTCAGATCAATATCGCAATACCGATTTAGCATTATGGGCTGCGCAAGCATTTCTTTTGTATGGCGGCGAGCCGTACTATCACTATCAAATGCTTGCGAATACTCAAGGTGGCACCTCAAAGGTTAACCCCATGAACCCTGCCTTAAATATCGGACACTATGGAATGGATCGCAATACACCTCCAATGTTTGTTTCAACACCTATGCCACATGGTGGCGGTAGTGGTGGTTTTCAAATGCCACGATCACCACAATTACAACATTCAATGCAGCAGTCGCAATTCCCTCTAAGTCCCATTTCAGGGCAAGATACTGGCCATGATGGTTTGATTCTTAATGACTACTCTACGGTAGTATATTCTCCGAAACATGATGGCTTGTATTTGTATGTCGCTCGTCTATTACGACCAATATGGAAGAAGCGTTGCGTTGATACAAATTTATGTAGTACTTTAACTCAAGCGGATTGTACGCTAATACTGGAAGATTTGTTTGCACTTAAGGTTTTTATGGATGCCTACAACGTAACTGAGTTGTCGGGCATGACCCGTAGTAGTTACTCAACTCATCAATCAAGTATTTCTAATGGTTTTAGTCATTCATTACCGTCACACAACCAACTTACAACTCAAGATCAAAGAAATGTAACGGAGAAAGCTCAAAATGAGGAAAAACAATCTCTACGTGCTTTATATCAATTGGTTAAACATGTTTGTGAAGTAATGTCACTATGGAAAATTTTGTGTGAGCATCAATTTCAAGTGTTGGTCACTCAATTAGCTAAAGAAGAACAAACAACCTTGAGTTCGTGCTCATTTCGGGATCTTACGCTTACGCGAACTGAAACATGTGCATTACTAATAGCAGCTCTAATTAATTCATATCTCAAAGATAACGCAAGCGTTAGTATTATTTCAGCCAAATTGCGAGAAGTTTGTCCTAATCTATATCGTCACGAAGATGCTGTTACTTTCAAAGCTACTGAAATATTAATGTCAGCTAAAAGTTGTGAAGCCTCTGAAGGTAAGCATGAAAAGCTGAGAACCGCACTACAGCTCTGCAAGGACGCTGCGCCAAATTTACCACTTCAAAACATATGCCAACAATTTTCAACAGCCGGATTCGGGGAGGGTGTAATCGAATTAACGGCTACTTGCGCAAAAAAAATCGATCCAGAGGAGTTGGGTATACGTTATTATAATAGCGATGAGCCCACTGAAGATAGTGAAGGATATGCGGCATATTCCTCTCGCATGTCATGCTACAAAGAGGTACGTTCGATGTTGGATACCATCTATCAAAATTATTGTAATGTTAATGAAACACAAGAATTCGAATTTCAACGGCAAATTTGTGATACTAACGAAAATAGTTTTAGTGCACAAATACGTAAGCTAGTAAATTTAGCAATACAAATAAAGGATCCGCTGTTGCATATTACGATATATCAATGGTTGATGGGCCATGATATGATTTCTGAGTTGTTAGCACTATCTGAACCAAGCTTGGGTGAGTTTTTGCGACGAAATGTAGTAAATAATCCCGGAAATCTAAACTTGGTCGATCTTTTATGGAAGTACTATGAAAAGAATGGTCGCCATGCAGAAGCAGCACATATTTTAGACAATTTAGCAAGCACTGAAAGCGAATCAATATCACTTGATCAACGAATTGAATATCTGGCAAGGGCAGTAATGTGCATGCGTAATGATAGTTCAGGGTATTCAGTTGCAAATGGTATCTTGCTTAAGGAACTTGAAGATAAACTTGAAATAGCGCGTGTACAAAAATGTATATTAGATACACTTTCCGCATACGTAACACCGGTTCACAATGTACTGCAAGCTATAGATAAGCTCAATTTTACTTTATACGATATAACACAACTCTACCAACAATTTGCCGATCCTTTTGATTTGTGGGAATGTAAACTTACCATACTGAACTGTTCACATCATAATGATCCACTATTAATTGAAACAGTTTGGAGTCAAATTATTAATAAAGCCGTTGAAGGTACTGGGAGCATACAGGAGCGTTGCACGCGATTATTTATTAAGATCGAATCTCTCGTTAAAGAATTTCGAGAGTCGGGCCACTGTTTCCCGTTGGCTTTTATCATACGTGAACTTGAACTGAAAGCCTGTCAGCTCCGTTTTCCAGAAGGTATAGTGCCAGATAAGCTGGTTTCTATGAATATAGACATTGAGCTGCTAATGGAATACTACTTCAGAATGATTTCAATGAACGAACGTGTTTGGGCAAACGAGGGTAATGAATGGCATTTAGTGCAGTCCTCCATACGTGTTGTAACCTTATTATGTGGAAACATTCGTTCCATATGGCACCGCTCCAAAAGGCGCATACTTGGGAAAGCACAGGATATCGTTTCGACATGTTTAAATTTTTGTTACCAAAAGCCAGATACCGAGCAGTTGCGTAACACCCTAAAGGCATTACAATGCCAGCTGCAGGATTATTTATTGTGAAATGTTTCTAAATTGTTTTTATATCTTTCATTAAACAAAAATAAATATATTATTAAAAAATACATACACACATATGTATATGGATTATGTTTTTTTTGTCTGCTCTAATTTAGTTTTTTTTATTAGTCGTCGGGATACATTTAAGATTTTTTTGATGTTGTTGTTGTTGTAGCGGCTACTTTAATCCCGCATAGGGACAGGTTTATCAATTTCAGTCACCGAGGTCATCTAACGGTAGGTCCAGGAAACGTGCTGTTTCGTCGGGATCGGACCAGAGGGAGAGGGGGTGGTTAATGTCGTGCGGAGATTCTCCACATGCAGGGCATACGTTGGGTATGTTGTGCTTGGTAAGTTGCGCCAAAGTCACGCGGGTCTCGAGACAGCTCGAGCTCGTTGTCTGCGATATGTGGTCGTTTTTCTCCAAGTACACCATTCACGGGAAGGGAGTCTTTGAAGGTGTTGACTATCTCCTGGTGAATGGCGTTCAGTGCCTGTCTGTACTCCGTCCTGTCCAGCGGTTGTTACACATGTTGCTGGATGGGGTTCTTCAAGTCTAGAACTCCATCCATCTGATGTGCCTAGATAGAGGTTCAGCTGGGGTGCTCACTACGGTAATATTCCAATAGGAACTTCTCTGATGGAGAAGGGAGTTCCGAAATGTAGAAATTATGTGGGGGAGAGGACATCACCCTGCGAAACCCCTTGTTTAATTTTTCTTATTTTCGATGTTTCACCTCGAAATATTACCGATGATTGTCGACCACTCAGGTAGCCCATGATCTGCAATACCGGCGGGTAAGTGGTCCGATGCTAGTGTCAGTATAAGTCGCTAAACTATACTGTTTATCAGACCAGCACTGGCAACTGTTATGTCTGGGGAACTTTGGCAATAATGGTGGGAGTGTTATCGTTCATTGTGCAAAATGGCGTCAATCTGTTCCGCTAGCTCCATTCCTCTACAATCATTTGACAGGCTAGAATGTCTAAGATCGTGGTGCGAGTTAAATAATCCATCGGACCAGTGTTGGTTTCGACGCCAGCCCTGATTAGAAGAATTTGGAGCTATCCAGCTACGAGGCGCTGCTCCGTTGGTGCACTTAGATTTGTTTGCCTTGAGAGTTGTTTTTTTATGTTTCAGTGGCTTGCTCAATTCCTCCTGGAAGCTGGCAGGTCTTAAGTCGTCGAGGGGTGTTAATTAAGTGGGTTTTAGTAGCAATTTGGGTTTCGCGCAGTAGCTCTAGGTCTAATATTATTAGGTTATTTAACTTGTAGCCTTGCATTTTCAACGAGATATTTTATTTTTACATATTAATTTTCCGTCCGTACTGTTTCCCTGTAGGATACTATCTTGATATAAATTCACATTTGCTCTACTCAGATCGGTTTTGTGTGATTTCCAAATGACCTCAGTGCGGGGTAGTGGTTCAAGATTTTTCCAAGGCATTCCTGTCGTAATCAAGACTAAATGCTCTCTTCTTTCCAACGATATGTTCATTAGCGAACGTCAATTATGTAAGACAAAACAGTCCTGGCCGCTTCCATAAGGCGCTTCATCGGTTATAAATGGTCGTGAGAACATAATAAAAATATAAATTCTTCCAATTTCAGTGTTATATTATTGTTGTAGGAAATATTTGAATCGGCTCAAATAGCGACTATAAAAATCATGAAATTATTTGATGAGACAACTATACCTTCTTTGAATTTGCCTTGCAGTTAATGAATCAATTTTTTTAAATCTGGTAACTCTTTTCATAACCGGCTATTATAACCTCAAAAACGAAAACATCAACACAATCACTGACGGAAAAAATTGTTTTTTGGCAATAGTCAACTCATTTGCAATTTCGCATTAATTAATTTATGATAAAAAATGTTTCCAACTAAGCATGGCTTAATATTTCGAACTCCAGAACAACATCAACCACCCGATGACAGCGGACTCGCGGGCAATACAAACTACCCCAATTTAAACTCGCGTGACTATGCCAAGAGACCACTAAATCGTCATATCCGCATGCATAAAGCTTGGGAATGTTTATCACTGAATACCGAACAACAGGCAGTTATAGGGACAAATAAATTATCGGGACGTGAGTGGTCAGGGTCACTATGGGGATTTGAAGATGTTAGCGATGGAAGCATGCTGAAACCTTCAAAGGCTGCCTACAAACTGCAATGCCAGTCATTGATATCCTGCCTCGATTTTGTCACAGAAAATATTGTCAGTATAATATAAAATTTATCTGAGGTATGATTTAGTATTTTGCTCGCAATGCTTACTAAAAAGTGAAACTTTAAAACAGATATTCAACACATTTGCAACCGAGCAAAATATTAAATTGTACCTAAAGAATACTTACTTAACACCTTTTAATTTATTTACAGTTTATCGTAGCATTGCGCTCAGGTCGTGTACAAGTATGGTCTACAAGATCAGAGGTTCGTAATCCACAAACTCCTTACTGTATGTTCTTAATTGGCGAAAAGTGTGAACATATGCGTCCAATTACTTGTTTGGATACAAAAATGAATGTAGATCATGCGGTTACCGGTGACAAAAGCGGCACATTAAAAGTAGTATTTATATGTTTTTTTTTTAATAAAAAGTTTTTAATAAATATTTTAAAGGTCTGGGATATGGGTTCTGCGGATCTGTTTTCTATTCACACGTTTCGGTATGCACATACAGATGTAATAACCGGAGTTGCAACATCAAATAGCGATACTTCAGTATTTGCCACCTGCTCATTTGATCAGAGTGCTTTGCTATGGGATGAAAGGCTGACGAGACCAGCGATAGGTATGTAGTATTACATATTTAGGAAAATTTTGAAGCTACTCCGGAATAATCATATATTAATATTTTTTTAAATTTATTAGCATTGTATGAGCATTTCCCTTCGCGCTTTAAGGATTTGGCTTGGTCAAGTAGTAACGAACACTTAGTATTTTTGGGAGATGAGTCGGGTTTTGTTCATACGCTTGATACGCGATTGCCCAAAGACTTCTTGCAGAGTACTAAGATTTTGAACAGACCAATTCATAAAATAATACCAAGAGGGTAAGGACAAATCTGTGATATGTCGAAATAAAATTTAACTATTTTACTTTTAGAAAAAAATTGGCAATTATAGGCGATACAAACTTGATTAAGGTAGTTAACGAGCATGACAATGTTTCCATCTACGAAAGTGCTGAATCCGAGAATTTAGTGCGTGATGCTGTTTGGCGTAGCGATATAGATTTACTGACGGTGGGCTATGAGGGCAAACTGCGTGTACATAAGTTACAAAAGCAAGATTAAGAAGTAAATTATATGTATTTTAAGTATTTTATATATTTTGGAACACATAAAGAGAACATCGAAAGTTTAGTTAATATAAAGCAATAATAAATGCCAAACTGCTTAATTCACGCAAGCTTAAGAATTTATTCTGCTGAAAAGCTCATATAAATCTGACACAAAAAGTTTCATTGAACTCGAATAGTAGAAAATATTTTGAGGTACAGCTATAATTCGATTTTCTGGCAACTAAATATAATGTAGAAACACTATTTTAGTTTAGCTAAAATAAAAAGTTTTGCTAAGAAGGCTGACCGCGACAACTTTAATGAGTAGGCTAAAATAATTGCTAAAACCTTCCAAATAAAAGACCAATAATGTATATTATAATTTGCCACAAATTATTAATGCATAAAATAAATAAATACAAATGTACAAAAATTAGAAAAGTTAAAAAAAAGTACAAATATGAATGTTACTCTTTATTTTCCTTTAAAAATGCCATGTGTAGGAAAAATAAGGTTAATGCAGTGTAATAATTCAAAAGTATTTAATTTATTATAAATTATTTTAGCTCATCACAGACAATACGCACTGCACTATTGATTCTGGTATATCTAATGGTTTTTCACACAATTCACCAGTAACTTTATCCATCATATAAATCTCATTTACAACTTGATCTGCGTTTTCGGGATCTAAAGTCGAAACCAGAACTAACGAACCATCTGACAAATCCATTAATATTTGTTGTATATCACACTCGTCCACTTCTCGTTGAGAAGTTGACGCTGGTGTTGCAGGCATTACGTCCAGTAACGACGGATCCTGCTCTCCTATTAATGTATTTACTGTTCCATCATCTAAATCCACAAAAGTTTTACTCTCTACCTCTGGCACTTCTTTTGATAGAAAAGGTGTATGTTCTTCAGAACTAAGACCATTGTCATTGCCATAAAATGTTTCTTCAGGGTTAGGTGATGGAGCTATAATGTTTATGAATTGCTCTGCTATTTCATCTATTCGACTTGCCATATCTACATCTGCTTCTACTTCCACAATTTGGTTATCTTGCGTGGAATGCTCAGTTTTGACTGGATAATTCGGTGGCAGTACTTCAAGTTTAACAGATGTAACTTCTTTCGGCGTTTGATAAGCCATCTCATTACATGGTTGGTCTTTTGATTTTGAATTATGCGTTATATTCTGCTTTGTTCGCTGTTTTTGCTTTTTCAGGGCAGTTGGCACATTCCCATTGAAATCAGAAGGCGTTTGCTGCGCTAATGCTTTTATTGGATTTTTGCTGACCTCGGTCCTTTTCTTTTCAGATGCATTTGATCGTTTGCTGAGCTTTTGTTTAACAATATTTTCGTTTTCATATATATCGTCACCGTTTTTAAGTGCTCGTGCTGCTGAACTGCTGTTGATTTTTACCTACCAATAAAATTTATATTTATATGGGTATGAAAAAATATATAAAATATTAGTTATACCTTTTTAATAGTTTTAGCCTCTTTTTCATGTATCTCCTTCCAACGTTTTATCGATTCTTCTCTCTCTCGCTCTTCAGTCTCTAACTGCGTCTTCAAATCATCAATATTAAAAAGCTTCGGATACAATAGCGCTTTATTTATCAATGCTAAATTACTACGTTCTTCTTTCTTGAATTTTAACTTTAGATCTCGCCTTGTAC
Organism: Ceratitis rosa; assembly: GCA_037013455.1. Lineage (NCBI taxonomy): Eukaryota > Metazoa > Arthropoda > Insecta > Diptera > Tephritidae > Ceratitis > Ceratitis rosa. Next base: position 4,706,416 of record JAWMAG010000030.1, on the reverse strand, counting down.
GCTTTGGAAATAATTGACACATCAGCGAAAAGTCTGTTCCTACTGTTTGTAAGCAGCGATAAAATTTTATTGTTTCTTCCGGTGGCCAATCTTTAGTACGTTTTTGTCGCTTATAGAAACCATTCATTCCGGTATTTTCATCAAGAAATATCAATGATGAATTTGCAAGAACTTTTCGAGCCTCCTGCTCGGCTGTCGTTTCAATTTCTAAAGTTTTTTCGTCGAGTATAAGGTCTCCATTAGCATTTAGCTTCAGTTGTGGAACTGGCATTGCATTACTAGCGCCATCAGCCACATCGCCCTTTGATTCTACTTTTAATGGTTTGGTATCATTTACATCTGGGGCAGACTCTTTCTTAACAGCAGACAAGGTAGAGCGTTTCTCCATGGGATTTGTTACAGGATTATAGTATATCAAATCGAACATTTTTAAAGAAGATTTATCCAGATTACCATTGACTATACGTAAAGAGATGTCACGTCTAGAGCCAGGACGACTGCTATTATGCTCATCTGTTTTGCGTACCTTCGATGGTGGTATGAATGAATCTGAGAAAGCTGAGCAATTCGATTCGGTGCGTATACGATTGAGACCCATAGCAGGTGTAAACTTATGAGGTGTGTGATGGTGATGGCACGATGCAGAGTTTTGTGTATTTGTTGTTTGAGCCATTGAAGCAGAATAGTGACGCTCTCTTCTATGGGGGGGTAGTTGTGGCTTTAGGATGGGTAACGTTTCTGAGTTATCATGTATAGTCGACTTTGATAAATCCGTATGCTGGTCAGTTGCAGCTGTAATAAAGAGTTACAAGTAAAGAATAAATAATAACAAAACATATATTATTTCATTCCCACCTATAGAATCGTCCAATGAGTTTTGCAATGGACTGGCTGCTCCCACCAAGCTATTCCTTCTTTGAAATAGAGGGACCGGCCGTATCCTTTGTCTTGGTTGTTGCTTTGAAGACGAATTGGCAAAATCATTGGCAGTTTTTTGCATATCCGATTGCAAAATACTCTCCTCCATATCTGTATAGAAACCATCATCAGGACAAATATATTCGGTAGTGTGGTTGTTACTGAGCGTAAATTGGACGCGAGCAGGACATTTAAACGAAATATTATTTTCTTTTACTGTATCGTTTTTGGACGTTTTAGAAGATAATTCATTTGTATCAGATAGTTTTATGCAATCTACTTCAGAAACACTCTCGCTGTCGGTTTCCCTACATTTATTTTCATCCTCTATGCTTTGGTTTTTGTTTTCTATGTGCTCTGCTTCGGTGATTTGCGCCGATTTTTCCGTTTTATCCTTAGGAGCTGTGATGAGCTCGTTGATATCTTCCTTTACTGTACCAACATTTTCTGCAGCGATATTTTCAATCCTTTCATCTGCATTCACTTCAACGGCAGCAGTCTTTGTTGTCAATTCAGTCTTGACATCACGAGATTTTCGTTTTGTTGTTAGAAGCGCTGTTGCTTTTATACGTGGTCTTCGCATAGCCATAGTAATATTTGTGCGGTAGCTAAATAGAACCAGATTAAATGTTTTTGATACAAACGTAGTTGTTTCTGCGGTCAAGTGCGTAAGAAGCACGTTGCCGAAATTGTAACCAATGGTTTAGAGCTTCCGCCGTTGCCTTTTTTCTTGTATTAGTAGTATGAGTGTTTTTTCATCTAATTGATGTATGGCAATAAAATCCATTGCAAATCTATAAAAAAACTTAATTTAAATAAGTTAGCCAAAGAATAATAAACTATTTAAAACTCACAGATACTATTTTGCCAACGATGCATTGAATCTTGAAAATAAATTACAGGGCGACTAATATTACTTTAAGTTGAAATCCAAAACTTGAATACTTGCTGGACAAGGCGAATTTATGATACAACGATAAAGTGTTTTCTTGTTTCGCTGTAGTCTGGGAATTTTCGGCACTGTAAATAAATTAAAGAACTCAATTCGAAAATCAAAATTAATATTCAAAGCGAATTTACGCTAATGCGGAGTATCTATTTTGGCGTGCGCTATTCATCATCTAAGAACTCATATTTATTAGCCGTATTCGACACACTTGGAGCGCCCTGTTTCTTTCACTTCACCAAATATTTAGCCCTCAGCATTCACAGCTGATCATTCTCTACATCTCCACTCTCCACGTGCTTATTGTTTTATCTTACATTTCTCCACATTATTATTACTTGTGCAATGCTTATTTTCTCATTTACTTACGACATGCAACGTGAATAATTTAAATATTTTATATTTAGACACCATTCGGTGACTATTGTGTAAGGCTGTTGAATAAAGTGTACTTACTTTAATTCCAGCACTGTGAAGAAACAAGTTTGATTAGCACTTACACATATATGTCAAAGTGACTTGGCCATTGTCGGATATAATCGTATTGGAAATAAACTATTTGTACAAAATTCGAAATAAATACATAAAAATTGTTGTTGCATGGTTATGCAAGCGACCGGACGCATCAAATAGTAAATAACGGCGCCGGTGAGAAGAACAGATTGCATGGAGCTGCATTGAAGTAAAGCCAAAACGGAAAAAGAACAACTAAGTTTGTCACATGCCGGCATCAAAAATAAGAGCAACAACAAAATTTAAATCGTTAAGAATAAATTTAAAAACATGTTTAGTCGTATTTTAATAAACATTAAACATCGATCAAATGTTACACTGCGCTCTTGGTCATACCAATGCGAATCGATAGTGGCGCAACGATCACGTCGAATTCAGCAGCTTTTCACGTTCTATCACCGAGTTTACGGTTCTAGCGGCCTCGCTAGATTACTGCGGTCTTATCACAAACAGTTTGAACCACCAATAAGGGGCATAATGTTGAGCGCTGTGGGAGCTGTAGGCTTGAACATCACTGGGGCCATAGAAGCGGCAGGATTCAATTGGGAAAAGGAACGATTGAGTCTTAAGAATTTTGACCTTTGCCGGCGAGATCTTGATTTTATAAACCAGCTGCCAAATAATGAGCTTTGCTCCAATTGCAAAGATAAGAATATGCAATTTTGTTATTGCACAATTGGCAACAAAAAGTGTAAATCTCTTAAGGACGGACGCGAGAGTATGAGAAATTGCAGAAGTCCACTTAATTTAAAAAGAGACTCTGCTCCATTGGGAAATAAATTAATCGAAACATTTGGTGAAAGTTTATGGGAACCCTACTTTAGCAAAGATGAGTTTTCTGTATGGCGGCGAGAAGAGCATCCATCTATGTACTCGTACAAGGTGTATGCACGATTTGATGATATCTCCGCCGAAGACCTTCTACATGTACAAACTGATTTAGGTTATCGACGAATATGGGATGAGACGGCAATTCATTTGGAGATGGTTGAAGAAGATCCACGGCCTAATTCAAATTCTCATCTTATATATTGGGAAATGCAGTGGCCGAAACTGTTCTCCAATCGCGATTACGTCTATTGTCGACGTTATATTAAAGACGATAAGCTCAATGTTATGATGGTGTGCAGTCGTGGTACAGAACATCCAAAATATCATGTTTACTCGAATAAAGTACGAGTCAATGATTATTGGAGTTTGATGGTGATAAAACCCTATAAAAATTTCAGTGAACCCGGCGTACACTACATATTAACATATTACGACGATCCAGGTTTACCGATACCACAAAATATAAAATCGTGGGTAACACAAAAACAAATGCCTGAATTTCTGAAAAAAATGTATCTCGCAACGAAACAGTACTCTTTTAAAAGAGCACTCGAGATGCAACATATATTTAGTTTATCAAACTTCCATCTACAAAGTCAAGAATATTTGGCGAACGAGTCCCGTACGAGCTGGTTTCGAAAAATATTACGAACTCGTGAACCAGGGAGCGGAAAGTAGGCAACAGATGTATATTACTTTTTGTTAAGGAAAAAGAAATAAAAAGTTTCTGTTTTTTGAAATCAGAGTTATATTGCAGAAAAAATCGACAAGATTTTTGCTCCCCTAGTGATATTCAACAAAAAATAGAAAGCCAATTGCAACTTTTACTTTTTGATTCGTAAAGATCCATCAATGAGACAAATATTTAAAATTTTAAATACCTAATCGTGCAATAAATGCATTTTAGTTATGCAGTAAAACTGGAAATTTCGTTTAAGAGATTAGTACAAGCTATACTTATTATGTATACTGCAACATTTTGAAGAATGTTAAACAATTTACAAAGATTTACATATAACAAACAAAATTTATTTCAACACACAAACTGGTTTTAAAATTAGTTTAAAAAAGTATGTGTGTTGCAGTACTGACACAGCTCATATTGTTTGGGTTAATGTTATTTACATTTTATAGGTAAATTGTTTAAATTTAAACTGATAGGACTGTTGTAGTTCTTCAATATGACAGGAATATAAGTTTACACATCGATGCATAATTAGTTGTTTATAAATTTATAAATCAAGAATCACTTTTGTTACCAAATTGCAATAAACTAAAAATGCATTTATTAAATTCTGTTTTTTCATTTTAAAGTGGAAACGTTTTACTAGGCAAATTTACTTCGAAGATGTTATGAATGAAAGTATGAGCATACCTATATTTAGTTATTTTATTTTAATTTTAACTTTAATTATACAAAAACTTTTTATAACCTTACACACAAACAACATTAAATGTAATCTATTAATGATCTTCCTATTTCTTTTTCCTGTCTTGTGTACATTTCGGGCAAAACCATTTTCCTTTCGGTTTAGTTGTGAGACCAACACATGCGAAGTGGAACCACTCAATTGGACACTAGAATAAGAGAAAAAATTGATAGACCAAGAAAATTATAATTGTGATATCATAAGTCGCTTAAGTAAAATTCTTACATCTGGGTTGTCGCAACCTATCATTTCCCCGTAGGAAACTTGATGACATAAGCAATATGTGGGCTCATTCGGATCCACTGGCATATCAAGCACATCACTTGGGTGTGTCGCAGTAGTTAAACATGATTCCTTCTCAGAGTCCTCAATTTCAACATTTTTCTTCAAAATAGTATTAGAATGAAAATATTATAGCAAATTACAAACTTTGAGTGAAACTCATTTAAAAAAGTAGTTACTACATTGATTGTAAAATGTAAAATACAATAGGAAAAAAGCTTAACAAAGGAATGTGCTGAATTAATGATTTATGATTGAAATGAGTATATGTTAATAATTTAAAACGAAAATTTGTGATAATCCGTATTGATACATACAACGCATTCGAAAAGGTTTTACAGGAGTATGTAGGTATATTACTAGTATATATCATAATTCTTAAATATTTTTAGTCTTCCAAACACACATATCATCAGTATTGAACTTCTTACACCTTCAAAACAATGCAAACGAATCTACTGAAATTATAACTTAACGAAAATATTAAATATTAGTTTATTCGCTAAACAAAAGAAGAAAATCTAAGCAAGATACAACCGTATTAATTAGAGATGAAACAAACTTCACAATAATAATAAAGATTGAAAGTTTATAAAAATGAGTATGTAGTAATGAGTTTGATGATTACCTTTTGACCCCCCTTGCGAGTTTCTTTTTCTTGATTTACCTTCGCCTTTTTCTTTTTGCTACCTTGCGCACCGGCACTACCTCCCCCTCCACTCCCACTAGTGGTCATATTAGCAGTATTGGCACGCGCCTCTTCATCTGAAGAACCGGTGCGTTTTCGCTTCCCTGGTGTTTTGGTGTCTTTTGTTTTCTTACGACCTTCTAAAATTAATTAATGATGTGTATTAAATCTCAAATATTGTTATTATATTTTACTTTTGACCACGGCTTCTTCAGATTTGCTACGTGTTGACGACGCTTTTTCCTGTATTTCCCCTTCGAACCTTGCTAAATCATTGTCAAGACGCCTGATTTGTTTATCCACCAATTCATAAGTTTGTATGGCTAGTTGAACTTTGTCATCACTGTATTCTTTTGCTTTGCCAAACAGAGTTTGTATGTCTATAAGACGCTCTTTGCGTTCTTCATCTGTCATAGAACAGCCTCCGTTCGCAGCGAGCTTGTGCATAAAGTCTTTCGCACGAGAGTCTATGGTTTTCATTGCTGTTTGAGCACGATCGTCCAACTTTCGCATTAACTTGAAATTGCGTTCCAATTCGGTTGGTAAGGATTCCAGTCCTTAAAGAATGTTTTTTTTAATAACAAATAGAGTATTATACAAAAATAATTGTATCACATGTAAGAATTTATTTTAATATCGCTAAATTTTACTTACCATCAAGATAGTTTTCTAAGTAAATTGCAGATGACATTTTCCTGAAAAAAATACTACGATAAACAATATTTGAAGCCTAATTGTATTGAAAAGTTTTATTATGTTGACATATACTCGTACAACAAGTAAACAGTGTAAATGTGGTAGTGACATCTATTGATGGAACGAAATTGAATTGAATATAACATTAAGCTCGAGCTCCATAGCACGCTTACGTTTTTCATTATTCGTGCTTACCAGAAAACTATTAAAGTGATTTAATGCTAAATAAAGTGTAATGTCAAAGATATGAAGAAAAATGATAAAACCAAGTTAAAAAAGAAAAAAAATTATAGTATTTTGGTGGTAAAAAAATTTAAGTTCACGGTTGTCAGTCAGAACATAGAATTTAATAACATATACTATGTCTTATATGATATGATAATTAGGACATTTGCATAGATCAACTTGACTAGATTGTCTGTTAACGAAAATAACTTACAATTCAAAATATAATTTCGAGCTTTTCCAAGAAATCCGAAAACGCGAATGCAACAAGGATATTTATCGATATACTGTCTTCGTCGTTGAAACACTTTTCGACAATAGCAATTTTGAGTCGAAATTCATATTTATTTATTTATTTATTTGAAATATAATTATAAATAATTACATTAGAAGATTAAGGCAACTCTTTGCTTGACAGATTGACTTTGCCGTTTAAAATAAATATATTCAACGCTGGCGCCAATGGTATACCAAAAAAAAGCATGTTCGCTGCCAGAAGAACTTGGTGATGAGGATAGAAAAATAAAGACGGAACAATTTTCTTTCATTTAATCGTTTAATTATAAAATATTGTAACGATTTCCTCAAATACGCCTCGATGATTTCCCAAATCCTTCTAGTTTGATCACGAGGTTATTAAATATTTTATAATTCTAACACTCTACTTTTTCAACGGACGATTTATTTTGTGACGTTTATGTCAGCACATCAATCACTGCCTACGGGAACAGGACTTTAGAAAAATGTTTCATGTGTCATAGCATTGGCTTTGCTGGCAAAGCTGGAAACGTCAATCAATGCGCTAAAGTTTTATCTGTCATCGGCTTGAGTTCACGAGTAACTACTATCTCTAAATAGGAGCGTTGAAGGCTAAAATATTGTCAAAAATCCTCATGGTCATGCAATTTGTATGGGACATCCCACAATAACGCGGCGTCAACGTTGAGCAAAAGGAATTTTCAATTTTGACAGCGCGTTATATGATTAAGTTAGATGTGAAGGATTAAGGTGTGAAAGAAAAGAGAAAAACTGACGAAGAGGAATAGGCAAATGGCACAAATTTGACAAATAAATTGTAAATGTATTTTGCAAATGAAATGATAAATATTCACTGCAATTAATTTATTAAATGTTCTTAAAATTATGCAAACTTGAAGAGAAAGAGAAAATGCCAAAACGTTGGCACTCTTATTCAGGGATAGTGCGCGTTGCTACTCATTGGCGTTAGGAAACGCAACGCTCCAATTTAGGTATATCAGTAAGTCCGCGAGCGTTAGCTGTGGAGTTACTGCTTAAGATACTTATATCCCATTTTACTGATATAAAATGAATAAAAAATTGACAGTGTACTTTGTTTTGAGAACAGTTCAATAAATTCGTTTGCACCAATTGGATGTTTACAGATTTGTTTCGCGTGTTCACATAAATAATAATTACAAGCAGTCGCAAATAGTTTTTGAAAAACAAAAAGTTAACTTTATCTAAAAATTCTTTGAGTGAATATTAATGTATATTAAGTAAAAGTTTATTGAATAAATTTAAGAAGTTTGAAAATCCTTATATAATAAGAATCCGAAATAAGAAAATAGCAAAATAAACAAACATAATCGATTCGAATGCATTTGAGCGTATGTAAAAACTAAAAGAATTATTTGCATAGGAATAAGGGTGCGCAATTACTGAATGACACTGATTTTGTATAAATTAGAAAAACGTATAATGTATAAATAAAAAGGTGAAATTTTATGTAAAATTGTGAATTTTGAAAATAAAAGCAATTACAATAAAATCAATACACATTTTGACAAATAAACCGCTAAATTGGCTTCGCAAAGTTCCATACTCGATATTTACATCATGGCCTGGGAGCATGGCAGCTCTCCGGTCGATTGGTGTGAAGGAAATTACCTGATATCTTCAAATATAGCAGAGTTTGTAAATACGGTAAGTTCATAAAATAGGTAAACTACGTAAACTTTTTGTTCCCCTTACGCTTTATTTAGAATCAAATCAGAGTCAAATGTATCTTACTTGAGATATTTGCTTTGCTTATTTAACTTTTAGTAGAGAGTTGTCAGGAAATATAAGATTGGTAAACATGAGAGAACAAGACACAAAGAGAGAGAGAGAGAAATGAAGCTATTACAAAGGTAATAGAGAGTGCATTTCTCAATTTAAATTATTTGGCGCATTTTTTCAATTCAAAAGTGAAATTAAAATGAAAAAATTTTATGAAAACAAATAGGTTAAATTATTATGTTTCCAAGAACTTGCATTTTACTACACTTTATTATTTAACAATGATCTTCAAATTTATTGTTGAAATCAAGCAAAAAGACATACATAATATTAGAAAATTTACACTTCCCACTTTTGGAACTTAAGAAGAGAAAACTATCTAATTTGTTCGGTTGATTGATACTGATAGGTGTCGCTATTCTTCATGCTATCTTTCAATAACCAGTGAAGCTTTGGTGTTGTCACTCAATTAGCTTAACATGAAGATAAAATAAATACCGTCACAATCAGGTTATTACGTTTTACAATAATTGATTATTATATTATTTTTGGTTAAATTTAGCAAATTGATCATTAGTTTATTTAATTTATTACGAACCATCTTGCTTTTATATTCTTCTCTGAAGTTTGTAGTTACTTGGTATTTGGATTTTTTTAACGTATGGTACATAATATGTAAAAATTGGTTTAACATAAATTATGCCTAACTGCGTATTTATGGGTGGGTGAAAAGATACGCCGATTGTTATGTTTGTTAAAAAAACAGCTAAAAAATATTATGCAGGACCCAGCCTAAGTAGAATATCATAGCGAAGTGTGAGACGAACCTAACCAAATAAACATTATATGCATCATATAAATTCGTACATCTTTAACAGAACGATAACACAAGTATTGCTAATTGCTAATAAATTTACTTCTGGACATATACTGTTTGATTTTTTGTTAAATAATACAGAAAATTGATTTATACTTTATTTAAAGAAAATTTCTTTTGCGCACTATCAAATTATCTTTTATAAGATTTTCTTAGATGAACGGCTTTAGGTGGTTCTAGTTGCAAACTCCGGCAGTATTATGCCATCACATGTGCCTTCCACCGTCCCTGATAACGCTCGTCCGAATACCTTGGTGACATTTTTTACTCTGCGTATCACTAAGAGCACTGAGATTCTCTGGAAATCGCTCTAAATGAGAGTGCAGGAAGTGGTGATTTTTACGCTCATTTTCCAAGTTCAATAGCATACACCCAACAAGCTAGAAGTTGTTTCTCCGAAGCATAGTTTTTCCTTCTGAGAAGCTTCACAAGAAGTCTCTCACAGCCGCAAAGGAATCGAAATTTAAACTTTAGTACAAACCACATTACACATTACCTTTTGCATTTGCCTTAAATTCTTCAATAGCTCCAGTTTTCGGAAAAAATATTATTCAAAGTGTACTTAAATAATAAGTATAATTTTTTTTTATTAAAGTGAGGTCATTGAATTTAGAAGAAGGAATATTAAACTTTCCTTACATTTGGAGCTTGCACTGTGCAATTATACAATTTAAATTATACTATTAAAATTTTGAATGCATTCAAAAATATGAACATTCATAGTTATTGTTGAGTCTATACAGCCACGAAGATATATAATTTAATTTTATCTTAAATAATGGAGTTTTGATGTCAAATTTTTAATTACACTTATTCGCATTGTTTGTTCTCTTCTGAGTCAGCCAGAGTATTTTGCCATAAATGACGCAAAGTAATCGTCAATAATATTAAGACTGCATAGCAACAATAAATTTCACGTTAAACAAAAAATTTCGATCGATTCGATTGTAACATTTGGAAATATTAACGTTGAAGCAGTTAGCAAAATAAATTTTATTTCGTTTTTACCCGAAACGAAAAACTGTCGTTAATGTTAAATCGGCGACTAGATGGGCAGTAATAATTTTAGAAGGAAAAATAAAGCTCTTTCTTGGTTTTTATTTAAACATAATCGAATAAACTCTATAATAATGTTGAGATAATATGGCCGGCTTACACGGAAAAAGAATTTCAAACTGATTTTCGTATTTAAGTCATCCTTCCTGAAAGTCTACAGTGTTAAATTTACATAAATTTTCAACCCTTTTAGAGACTATTAGAAAAACATATTGGTATCTTTATCGTGGGACGGCTATAAATCATATAGAATTTCAACATTGTTGAAATACAATAAATTTTAAATACAATTAACATATTTAAAATGCTATATAATTGCCAATTTTATTAGAATACTTAAAATCAGAAAAAATAAACTGTTTAAATGAACGGATTCAAATTTAACCACCAAAATAATCCGCTGTTATACAACTTGCTGGCTAATTAATACTGAATCCTGTTCGGTGAAAACTCAGTAAATTTCTTTCTTTGGGAGAGTAAGACATTCTACTCTTTCAATTTCGTTACTGGCTAATTTTTACTGACATTTCTCAACGAACACAGCTAATGTTAAACGTTAATAATGAAGTATGTTATTAAATCACTGCAGGCAGATATTTTAAAATTATCACTTAATTAATTAACAATTAATTCTTAATTTAATTTACTTTAAGATGGCTATTATTTAATGCCCTTCTCGATAAGTATTTAATACTACACAGGACTGTTTCCCTCTCTAAATAATCATAGAAATTCACTTCATTTCTATTTCTCACAATTCTTAAAGGTGTTGTCAGATATACCGAGAAATTGTTTTTGACTTGCCTATGAAAATGAAAATTTTCCAAAGTTAATGAGAAAACTAGTCGCAAAAAAAAGAGTGGTAATGAATTAAAGAAATTTTTTACTGAAAAATACATATGCATACATACATATATGTACATATGTATATTGCTCTAACGAATATTATTGCCACTTTAGCAAAAAAAATAGAAAAAAATCATACAGCAAGATAAACGACAGTTCGGATAACCCGTAGAAGCTAGGGATGCCAGAATTCACCCGCGGTAAGGCATCTCTGTCCTAAGAGGCGGGGTAAATATAATAGTTTCGGGAGAGTCGAGTCTTTATACCGGAACGACCCGGATTTTTTCAGTAACGTATAGTTAAAGAAAACTAATTTAAATATATAATTAAGTTAAATTTTCTAATTGCGGTCGCCTCTCGGCAGGGAATGTCAACCCCTCCGTGTGTATTTCTGACATGAAACAAAGCTCCTCATAAAAAAACCATCAGCCGTTCGGAGGCAGCTTAGTATAAACTGTAGGTCTCTCCATTTGTTGGAAAAACATCAAGACGCAAAGTCCCAAATTTTAGGAGGAGCTCGACCGAAAATCGCTTCAGCGGTTACAAAGCGCCAATTATATACAATATATATGTATATATACACTTTGGTGAATACCTTCGTGGTTACAACAAACACATTAAGATTGTACTATTTTCCTAAATCCTAAAAGCTCTGGGAGATTATTATGATCCCTGAACCATTCAAAGATTCAACTTTGGTAGGCTATTATTAAAACTATTATTAATAAAATACAACCGATTTTAGAATCGAAAGAGACCAAACCATACCACCAGAGAGCTGGTGCATAGAATCGAAACACACATAATATCAGCGTTTGAAAACAAGTAATATTGTGCTACAGTGTTCCTCGATGTTGCTCAGGTATTTCATAAAATTTGGCTATGTGGGCTATGAGGCACTCTTCCAGTAATTATTTATGCCGTACCAAAAAGCTTCCTTATTGGAAGAAAATTTTGGATTAGGCAAATAAGTTACACTACTGAATCCTATGAAATATATGCTGGTGTTCCACTAGGAAATGTTTTAGTGTCCGTTTTATATTTAATTTAAAGTGTATACAAGTATCATTTACCCTAAAAAAGACACATGTCCTTCAATCTCTGTAAATTATAATACAATACCATAGAAAGAATTCGTTACTTATGGTACTTTTGAGCTGCATTGGCTAAAAGACTGGAAAAACCACATTGATAAAAAGATTGCTCAAACTAAATTGAAAACTGCGAATTTGTATTAGATTATAGGTTCTAAGTCTAAACTAGCTTAAAAAAACAAAGTATTTATTTTATGGTATGTTTAAAAAGCCATCTTGGATGCAGGGGGATCCAATTTAGGGATTCAGCATCTAAATTGAAAGGTTACAGTCTAAAACCTTAGAGTGCAAAGCGTCTTGGTATGTAAACAAACTCTGTAATACACAACGATCTCGGGATTGATACCGTAACAAGAGAAGGTAAAAAATCTGCGCAAAAATTACTCATTAAAATTGCCGAGACTCTCTTGGTAAAACTTTTATACAACAGAACTACCACAAGCGATTAAAGAGAAAGAATTTGAATTGTAGTTAAGGGCTCTGTCGCATTCAATTGTACTACATGGAAGATATTTTCCGTCCAATGTCATTCAAGGTATTTCTTATAAATCACTATATGTAGTACTTTATGATATATCTGTTGTTGAATTGCCAATTATGGTTTTTGGTATCCCTAAGTTAGGTTGTACCTACCCTTGGTGGTTACCGATAATATCGAATTCACTTAGGCCTGACTAAGACCCATTATTATGCCATAAAAACTTGATTATCAGGCTTCATTATCCAACTATTTTGATTCTTGAACCTCATTAGATCCATGACTTTGACGTCGGCTTTCTTCGAAAGACCATATACCTTGTTAAAGCTAAATTATAAATAATAAGTTATTGTACTTTGCTTATTTTGTTAATTGATGCAGTGGTAATGGTTAACTTGAAGGATTTAATAAGTACCGACGCCGTATGACCACCACGAAACTAATTTCTGCGACTTATTATCCTATAATTGTAGAAAGAAAAATTATTGTGTATGAATGCACTCAACTTAATTCTGTTGAAAGTGCTGTCTAAAGAAATAAATATTGGCAAAGAAGATTTTTGATAAACTGTTGTGAAGTAAACTAATTTACAGAAAAATTCAAGAAAAATTTACCACCGCTTTTAAAATTAGCTTTAGAAATTCTTAATTTTTAATTGCCGTGTCTGAGTTGCTGAAACTACTTTCCAGGTGAGTATACGGAAAAATTTAATGTTTTGAAAGTAAGAAAATATGCTTATTATCTTTTCAGGCTGTACAGATACGCCGCTTAAGTCTCGATAGTTAAGTTAGTTGCAAGTGAATGAACACATCTTTGCAACCACATGTTTGAAAAGCCCAGAACGCTTGAAAGTAGCAAATTTCTGAACTTTTCTCAGTGACAAATAAATTGATGCAAAGAAATCAAATTTACAATTATTTTAGCTTTTTAAAATGTAAGTAAATTAGCATTTAGTTGATAGTTGTAAAAGTCATGATGATGTTTTCTTACGTTTTTTTTTTGAGATATGTATAATATTACAATGGCAAGCAAAAGAGATATTGCGTAGGGATTTCACTTCAGAAAGAAGTGAAGTGGTTTTCGAAGTAGGTCGGTGGTACTCTAATTCTCCACCAGAAGATATCATGACTTTGAGAAACTAACGAGGGATTGATACCTTCCACATTATAATCTGCACCAATTCCGTGTTGGTAACTGGCTTCCGCAAAAAATTGTAAAGCAGCCTCTACTTAATTAAATGCCGGTAATGATGTCAAAGTACTTGATCGAGTTTCTTTCCCTCTCAATTGCTTATTATATGTCCCTCATCGAAAAAGGATCACTAATATCATGCAAATTCCCCTATTCAACTCTTGTCGTAGTGTTCTCGTAGAAGTTTCTTGGCGCCTCATGTAATATCGCCGTGCCTATTGATTCTATTGTTGCCATTACGTTATTTCAATTAATTTTATTTAAACTGAAATAGCTGCTGGTTTGCTTTGTTGTGTTTCTATTTACTTCACATATTTCAAGACAAGCAGCTGATTTCGAAAATATTTTGTTCTCCTTCAATTTGATCGTAAATCAGAATATCAAATTCCGATCGTTACGCAGGAGAATGCGGGTATGTAATCGGAATGCGAAAAATGGCTGATTATATTTTTAATCGATAAATTAGTTGCCTGCAATTCTCTACAACTTGGAGTATTGTTCAAGAATTTTTAATTTTATTTGTGATGAAATTCAAAGATAACATGACATGAAACTCTTCATCTCGTGAGAGCACTCCAAAAATCCACATTTTCTATAACATTTTCCAACAGTGCCACTTTGATGAAAAAGTTCCCTTTTTGGGATTTACAGGAGAATTTTTTGGCCTTTTTGTGCTAACAAAAAGTTGTCCAAATTACTAATTATATACAAATATAATTAATTCTTTACCCTAATTTTAATATACAAATTTGGTGTGCTTAATGAAAATTTGTTGATAACATGAATTGCTTTTCTGACGAAAAACGATGCGTTTCATTATTGACTAAGTGGACTGAGGCTTCTTAACGATCAGCTGTTCAAAGTTTCTTCATTTGGCTTTGTTACCAGCCCAGAAAAAATAATCGAGGAACGCATTAATCTGCAAATTGTGAGTGTTTCATATCATGTTATCTTTGATGAAAGATGCATGGAAATCAGAAGCAAATACTTGGACCTGTAATGCCAGATACGCCTGTAAAGACTATAAATCTTCGAAAGTCTCAAAGAGGGGAATCTCTGGTGAAGTTCTCTCTACCTTAAGTATTTCATTTTCTAATTAGGGGTGATGTTTTTAATAGAAGCCTTGAATTCCGGTATTCAGAAACAAACTTAATAAATTTTCATAAAGTTGTTTTACAATGAGCTTCTAAATTTTAGAAAAAAAAAATCATTATATAAAAATTTGCTAAGAATATACATACGAGTACATACATATTTCGGCAACTCAACGTATTTAAGCAATCAGGAAACCTACCTGATTTGAGTTGAACTCGCAAAAGTCAAAATTGTCGTTTTAGTGTCATTTCAAACTTTCACTTGTATTTATTAGTTCAACTAAATATCGAACTATGAAGTTGTTTTTGTCGCATAGCGTAGTTAAGTCTCCGAATATTTGGCCGCTAGACTTTCTGTTAACAGTTAACTGATCCTCGGGTACCGGTCACTAGTGTTAAAATTATTTAAAAATATTTTATACTATCAACGAACGTTGAGCTATAAACTTGTTATCTCAATCCGAGTATTTTACTCGTTCTTGTCAGTTTAATCTGTAATATTTAGTATTTAATATTTACAAACATTTCCCTTTTATGTAAGCTCATAAATCATTTCTAATCGATACATAATCGTGCTTTAACTTAAAATAATATATTGTACTCATATGTATGTATGTATGTTTTTTTATATGTTTTTTACTGGACTATGACTTATTAACGACGAGATAATAAACTTTGTACTAGTTTGGCATTAAAGTTTTCAACGAAATACCGGAGCAAAAATAGCTAAAATTTATACTCTACTTTGATAACCCAACAAGTTTTAAGGTGAAACAAAAAACAGAACAGAAAAATGTTTTTAGAACTTGACGCTTCACATGCAAAATTGTTAACTGCTGGTGCTAGAAATGAAATTTAATAAATATGCTTTTAAAAAATGAAAGAATCAGGAAACACCATAAAGTTTGGTATACAGCAATTCCCTTGTTGTGTGGAAATAAATTAAAACATTGCTTTCCAAGTCTCAAAACCTACGAATCGTTAGTTCCAACATTTCTCAAAGACACATATTTTTATGAATTAATAATTTTAAAACCACGTGCTGAACTTATGGGTTCGGGTCATAGCCAGTTCAACATCTAAAAATATTTTTTTTTTGTATATTTCTGATATATAAAGGAAGCTTCCCTTAAGAATCTATCAGCTATCAACGCACAGCCGAAACGATTGATCGTAGAGACTGAACGAAACTTGGAAGGTGTGGTCTATGTAGCATACGATAAGAAAGATACAAATTTATGGGTACAATGCAAACGATCTATTCCAAAAAATCATATCGATTTACTAATAATATGTTACATATCTTTATCTAATTTGGTAGGTTGGTTTAAGGAGAAAGGTTGAGGACCTAACCGCAGGCGGTCGCATCTAAGCTATTAAACAAGCTCCTTGTGCTTCTCCGTGTATCCCAACTAAGCGTTTCCGACAAGTTCACTCCAGTTTTTTAATTATTTTTGTTTCTTCCAACCAAATATTCGCACTTCCGGTTGGAGCTGAGAGCATTCGTCGTCCTCTGTATATGCTCCTCACGCAGCCCATTCCACTTTATTTAACTTACGAAGATGATATCTTAGGGGTATATCTACCGTTAATATATCCTTAGGAACGCTAAATTTTCTTTCACTTAACGCAAGTAACAGTGGTTCGTCTTGAAAGAGTTCTAAGACCCTAATTGT